>ML663013.1:407076-738391 GCA_007570785.1 Antilocapra americana | reverse complement strand
GTTTGCCTATCTACAGAAAATCCATCTGTTCCTGAGAAAAATAAATCAGTGTTCTTTTTCTTGCCTTCTTCTTCATCTTTTCTTCAGTTTCTTTTCCCTCTCTCTCTTAGTGCTTTTTGCTCTCTCTTTTTTCTCTGATGCAGGGAAGGATTAACTTTCCCAAGTGAAGATGGTAGTAATAATGATGGTTGGGTCAAGTTTATGTTAGGCTGGCTTATTCCTTAAAGGGTCTGCTCTGGGCTTCAGGGTCTAGAATGGTACAAGATTGATATTTAGATTTAAACTTTGTTGAATGTGAAGTCAAGTGGGCCTTAGAAAGCATAACTATGAACAAAGCTAGTGGAGATGATGGAATTCCAGTTGAGCTATTTCAAATCCTGAAAGATGATGGTGTGAAAGTGCTGCACTCAATATGCCAGCAAACTTGGAAAACTCAGCAGTGGCCACAGGACTGGAAAAGGTCAGTTTTCATTCTAATCCCAAAGAAAGGCAATTCCAAAGAATGCTCAAACTGCTGAACAATTGCACTCATCTCACACGCTAGTAAAGTATAAAGTAATGTTCAAAATTCTCCAAGCCAGGCTTCAGCAAGACCTGAACCATGAACTTCCAGATGTTCAAGCTGGTTTTAGAGAAGGCAGAGGAACCAGAGATCAAATTGCCAGCATCTGCTGGATCATCAAAAAAGCAAGAGAGTTCCAGAAAAACATCTATTTCTGCTATTGACTATGCCAAAGCCTTTGACTGTGTGGATCACAATAAACTGTGGAAAATTCTGTAAGAGATGGGAATACCAGACCACCTGACCTGTCTCTTGAGAAACCTGTATGCAGGTCAGGAAATAACAGTTAGGAATGGACATGAGACAACAGACTGGTTCCAAATAGGAAAAGGAGTACATCAAGGCTGTATATTGTCACCCTGCTTATTTAACTATATGCAGAGTACATCATGAGAAATGCTGGGCTTGAATCAAGATTGCTGGGAGAAATATCAATAACCTCAGATATGTAGATAACACCACCCTTATGGCAGAAACTGAAGAGGAATTAAAAAGTCTCTTGATGAAAGTGAAAGAGGAGAGTGAAAAAGTTGGCTTAAAGCTCAACATTCAGAAAACTAAGATTATGGCATCTGGTCCCATCATTTCATGGGAAATAGAGGGGGAAACAGTGCCAAACTTTATTTTTCTGGGCTCCAAAATCACTGCAGATGGTGATTGCAGCCATGAAATTAAAAGACACTCCTTGGAAGGAAAGTTATGACCAATCTAGATAATATATTAAAAAGCACAGACATCACTTTGCCAACAAAGGTCCATGTAGTCAAGGCTATGATTTTTCCAGTAGTCATGTATGGATGTTAGAATTGGACTGTCAAGAAACCTGAGCACCAAAGAATTGATGCATTTGAACTGTGGTGTTGGAGAAGACTCTTGAGAGTCCATTGGACTGCAAGAAGATCCAACCAGTCCATCCTAAAGGAGATCAGTCCTGGGTGTTCATTGGAAGGACTGATGTTGAAACTGAAAGTCCAATACTTTGGCCACCTCATGGAAGAGTTGAATCATTGGAAAATACCCTGGTGCTGGGAAAGATTGGGGGCAGGAGGAGAAGGGGACGACAGAGGATGAGATGTTTGGATGGCATCAGCACCTCAATAGACATGAGTTTGTGTAAACTCCAGAAGGTGGTGATGGACCGGGAGGCCTGGTGTGCTGCGATTCATGGATTTTCAAAGAGCCGAACACAACTGAGTGACTGAACTGATCTGAACTGAACTGATATCATAGGAGATAAGACAAACTGAATTTTTTGTTTACAAGTTGTTTTCTTAAAGAAAAAATGGAAATGAATAAAATAATCTACACACAAAATTAAGCATTTACAAGTTTAAAAACTAAAATAATTAGAAATAACCTTAATGTTCAATGGTAAGAGTTTAATAAATTATAGTACTCTGTACATATTGGAATATTTTGTATATACCAAAATCTGTTTACAAAGAGAGAATAAGAAAATATTGTGGCATGTTATTATTTCAGACAGCAGATTACATATCGTATAAAAATCAAAATTCAAATTTTATAAACACTGTATATTTGAAGAAAAAAGAAAGAGACTGGAAAAATATTGACAGTCGCTCCCTCTAATTCTATAGCTGGTGATTCTCTCTCTATTTTCCTAATCCTACCAGTAACATGGAATACTTTTTTAATCAGGAAATAAATTCAGATTTGATAAATGCTTGTCAAGCGCATGCCATTTCATCTTGCAATACTTCCTAGGAAGAAAAGAATGTATTTTGTTTGGTATTTATTGCTTCATCCCAACCACTGTTCCAGAAAGGAAGCTCTGTCATCCTGTAGCTTGTGTTTATTCATACCTCTTCACTCTAGCTCCCACCAGTCTGCCTTCCAAGAAACGTTCTCAATACAGTTCGGTGTACTGAAAAGAATGTAAGCTTCAGAATGAGGCAGATCTGGGTCTGTATCCATTTTCCCATATTTCTTAGTTGTGGAATGTTCAGAAAATTCTATTTTCTCTGAGTTTCAGCTTTGGGATTTGGTGAGAAGCGGGGCTGCATATGTAGTGCTACCAACACCAGTCCTGGGACACAATGCATTAGCCACTAACAGAGGTCATTACTTCCTTCTGCCTCTCCTGCTCTCTGCACCTCCCCAAACATACTGGTCTTTCAAGTTCCAACTCCCATTCTAGTTCAAAGTTCTTCATGGCTTTCCCTGGGCAGCAATGGCGTCAATTTCTAACTTTGTTCTCTGGATGACTCACTTAGCACTTCCCCACAGCTTCACGCAGTTATTGAGTGCGTGGTAGGCCTCCCCCACGAAAAAGAAGAAACAATCCCCCACCTCCACCCCATCTCATCCAAGACTCTCATTTATTACAAGCTTTCAACCAGCTTATGCTGCAGGGTTCAGTCTACCATGTTGAGTTTTGAATGCTAAAGCAAACTTCTGAGCCATGACATGGAATAGTTAAAACTGCCGTCTGGAGCCACGCTTCCTCTTGTTTCACCTGGAACAGGCTGAAAATCTATCAGTGGCCAGTGGGTGGTACCTGGTGGCTGGATCTGAATTGTCAAGATAGAATGTCACCATCCGGAGAGACAAGAGGGCTCCAAAAGCCCTGGAACAGTCCTGATTCTTGTCAGACTGTGGAAAAAGAACATAAATTGGTGAGTGCATTTGATAAGGTGAAGTAAAGTAGTTGGGTCCTATAGCTATAATTTCTTTCCTTACAAGTCCGTCAGTCAAGTAGATTGCTTGGGAGCTCAGTTTCCATTGGATGGAAGCAGAAAAAAGAGAGAGAAGGACAGAGGCACACAGCAGTATCTCTCTCAGGTATGTTTCTATAAGTGCTTTTCAGTCTAAAATTATTGACATGCCAAGTCTAATGATTAAATTCCAAGCTTTAGGCCCAAATGCCTAAAAAGTCTTTATCTTACTTCTAAGAAGTCACTAGTTCTTTTGTTCGCATAGACTTATTTATCTTCTAAGCAGTGAAAAACATAAATAAAGCTATTTCACTATTTGATCATTTAAAACCATCACATAATAATATGTGTTTAATAGGACATTCTTTTTAAAGATCCTTTCAAAGTCTTATTTTTATATATTCAGAAAAAAACAAGCCATGTCTTCCTCTTCCTGGTGATGTCTAGAATATAAAGAGGAATAAATATATGGATAGGAATCCTGTGTTGTTCTGTCAATTGAGATTGATTCTTTTCTTAAAAAAGTTGAAACAGAAATGCACTGAATACTGCATGAAAGAATCTTTTCTTATTACATTGTCCCCACGAATGAAAGTTGAGTGTTTGGCTTCAAACTGTTTTTTAGGAAAATTACAAATAAAGGGGAAGGTAAGCTTTTATGAAACCTTTGGTCATAAACGTAAGATTTTGATGCCAAGGAGTAATTAGCATTTTGTTCCTCTTTTGAATAGCGAGGGAAGGGAGGATTTGTTGGCTCTCTCTAATTTAATTCTACTGACTTGCCACAATTTTACAGAATTTAGTAACATCTATTATTTCTTTTTACATATAGTTGTCCCTGTCCCTTTTATGAGATCTTACTTGTATTATTGCCTGTTTCTTCCTTCCTTTTCTTTATTTTGTATGTCATAAAACTGCTGAATTTGTACAACTTTCAGGTAATTATTTTTATGAGCTCACTGGAGGTTATCTTCAATGCTATCACAAAGTTTTCCAGTGGTCAATGAATCATGCAGTATATTTCATGATCCCTCTTCCAGGATTGCTACAGAAGCATAGGTCAGTTCACAGAAATACTTTAAAAAGTTTGGAGCAAAATGTATTAATGTAACACTTTTTTCCTATTTATAAAAGCAGTATATACATTGTGAACAATTTAGAAAGTAGAAAAAGAGTAGAAAGAAGTAATTAACTTCCCCAAAAATATTTTTAATATTTTAATTTCTACCTTTCTCTTACATATGGGTATACACACAAATGTAGGGCTTCACTTACTTATTTTCATTTACATCAAAAAGAGAATATTCTCCTTTGTCACCAAAAAAGTTTTCAAATCTATTCAATAATTACTTTTATATTATTATTTGAATAGACTATAGTTTAAATTGATATTGACTTTTAGACTACTTTGGATTTTTACCTGAAAAATGTAACATAAGAAAATCAGAAGACATGATTTTATGCAGTTTAATTTGGTCTAGTTATGCAAATTGTCCCCCAACTCCATACCTGAGTCACATATAATTAAGAGTCTCTACTAAATTCAGTGAGTTTAAAAAGTTTAATGAACCTTTTCTGAAATAACAAAAGATAAGACTAGAATTAAAGAAAAGAACCTTTATTCTTGGGAGATGATTATTAAATAATAAGTGACAGCTGTCACTGATCTGAGAGCAGCCAAGAAAGGCCTGTCATTTTGTAGAATCTGATACACAAACTTGAACTAGAATCCTGAACTCTAAAACAGGGAGTTCTATGCCAAACAGTGGCCCAGGCACCAAATCCAGGCCAGTGGCTGCTTTTGTATTACCCTGTGAGCCAAGAATAGTTTTTACATTTGCAAATGGTTGAAAAAAATTTAAAGAAGAATGATAGTTTGAGAGGCATGAAAATTATATGTAATTCATATCTTCACGTCCATTATAAAGTTTTATTGACATATGGTCAACACTCATCCATTTAAATATTTCATTGGCTGTTTCATACTATACCAGCAGAGTTTAGTAACTGCTGAACAAAGTACAGAATTATTTACTATCGGATGATTCACAGAAAAAGTTTTAGAGAAATAGTCTTACTCTAGATGATCATCAGGTTTTAAATAAAATAGTGTTAGAGAAGTCTAGGTTCACTTACTTTTAGCCCCCTCTCTGAATCTCCTTTCTTTTAATTAGTAGTATTATTTGCTCCCTTCAGGGAAACGAGAGGGATTGTCTATATTCATTTGCTATCAGAGGTGCCTTTGAACTTCAGGAAAGCCACCATCTTGTTTTTGTTCACTTCTCTAAAGCTTAGTGTATGCCACATGAAACATAAGTAAGTTCTTTAAACTTCTTGTTATCTTGAGACAGGGCAAGACCTTTACCCAATTTATTTAGTTATGGAGGAGGAGGATGAAAGATTGAGTCCTAAGTGTTACTCAATGGCATGACATGGTTTTCCCTGGAAAGCAGCCAGAACTGATGCTTATGAGGTGTTTGTCTGATGAACTGTACCCCTGTGACACTAAGCAGAGCCCGGAGGAGGTGGCAGTCCATCTTTCTAACTCAGGTTTGACTCACAAATCAGAAGAATGTGCAAAGTCCATGGAAGCCAGACCCACCCCTAAGACAGTCCAACAAGGAAATAATAGCTTCTTTTGGATAACCATTTAGAAGGCAGGATGATCTGGATTATTGTTGACATGGATTATAGTATTTTCATAAGAGCAAAACAGACCCTAGGTAACTGCTGACTGTGATATTTGTTTTAGTAACAGGAAGTGTGGGAAATAATTATTAGCCAATGTATAGGCTGCAGAGAACCTTTCTACATAAAGGAAGCCATGTATTGAATGTATAGAAACTTCCAGTACAGCTGACATAAACAGAAAAAAAAAAAAAATGCTGGGAGGTTGAAGGGAAAGGAACACTGGGTCACAATGCCTCCAGAATAAAATTATTCCATCATATGGAATAATAAGATGAACTGAAAAATTTGACAATGAAATTCTCCTTTAACAGGATGCCATTATTTTATAAATCTAGAAGTACTCTGAGTTACTTCCTGCTATCCCACTGTCCTCAGCTTCAATCTTATAGTCAGATTGGAATTGTACATGGTCTGTACAGTTTCATGAGGCTCTAAGAAATGGTTTTAGTTCTAGCCATAAAAACAAAATTTAACAAGGATATTTGACAATGTTTATTAAAAGTGAAATTCTGGTTATCTGAGGTCAGTATGAAATATAAGACACCATTTTCATGTATGCGTTAATTAGATTTAAGTAATGTTTTTGTTTATCCAATTAAAAAGTAGTATGTTTATTATAGAAAAATTTGAAAATACAGAAGTTTTAAATGAAACAAAAATAACTTCTATAATCTCTCTACCCAAAGACAATTTTATTTAAGTATTGTTTCCTCTCAGTCTTTTACTGTGATATTTTTTTCACAGTTGTAATTATACTCAAAGTTCAGTGCAGTCTCTTGCTTTTTCTGTATCACGTAATTTGTAAACAAGACATTTATAGTTATCTTGAAAAGCCTGAGAGATGGATAGTCAACCTGTTAGAATGTTTGGGTATTAAGAATAAAACTAAATTCAAAACCCAAAATGCATATTTTCTGAAGTCATAGAAAAGGCAAAGTTTTGTAACTTTCTTTTTTATCTCATGACTTCTTTTTTGGTCATGATGATATATTCTGGATGAACACCAAAACAAGAAAAGGAAAGAGTGGGGGAATAGGACTGGGAGAAACCAAAAAAAAAAAAAAAAAAAAAAGTCAAGAAAAAAATGAGAAGGAAGAGCCAGTGAATTGAAAAGAAAATATACCATTCCCCCAATTTCCCAAATACATCTGGTCCTGCTGAGAGTAATAGCATTTGTGTAAATGTGTAGACAACTCCTTAAGCTGAATTTTTTTAAAAGCTTACCACTTTGATACTGCATTAATTCCATAGTCCATATAACTGACATTCAATAAAGAAATTAAGAGCCAGAACAGAATTTATTTTTTTGAATGCATAAGTCTCTTAAGTTAATTTGTATTTCATTTTTTCCTCTCTTATGTAAATAAAGGCAAATTAGGTATGGAGCTAAGCTCAGTCCAGGCTGGCATGGCAGAGGCAGAGTTGTGGTGGGGCTGTTTCCATGCTATGGGTCAGTGGCTGGTCTTAGGAGCATCTTGTTCCCCAGCACAAAGGTCTGATGCCAAGAGGGAGCACTTGTTCTTTCCCAATTCCTTAACCTCCCCAAACCAGTTTTTCCTTGAAGTCTTCTTTTTGTGAAATTTCTGTATCAAGGCTGCGTGTGTCCATGATACAAAACCCCAAAGCTGTTTGCCCTCTTCACAGGAACCAGGCGAGAATGTAATCCAAGCCTTTCTTGGTCTATCTCTACACTGCAACATCATAACATTGAAGTGTAGATTTATAGCATGCTTTATGTATATTTTCTTAGTCCCAGGGCCCCCCTTTTCACAGATACATACACAACATGTCATGTAGAAAATATAAATCGTTGATGGTATAGGCACTTTCTTCCTTTTTAAACCTTTCCAAAGGTCTTTTTGTTAAATACACCCAGATGCCGTTTGACAGATGAGGGGCTAATTGCTCTGTGAATTACCTCTATCGATTCCTGTTTCATGTTGAGCCAAACAAACAAAAGATATTAATGCTTTGAAAAAAATGAATGATGACCTTTCTCTGCAAACACAGCTTGTGGTCTCTGATTATTGGTGATTCCGGAGAGCAGCGGTCAATGGCAATAGCTGTAACGCTATGATCACTATAATAAGCTTGCCTGACCTTCTCTGCCATGTTAAGTGGTTTAAATTTATTTGCCCAACAACAGAAGAGCTTTCATTTAAAGTCACAGAACATTCAATTCAATTTAAAGACATAGTGTCTTCTTTCCTCTCCTTGCTTTCCTGTCCATTTCCCCACTTCAAACACCTCCATCCAAAGTTCCTGAATCATTTTGCCACTGCCGAATAATCACCTTTACCTGTGAAACTCATTCTTTCAGTTCTCTTTGGAACCCTGGATGCCATTTTCTCTTTTGACTTACTCTTTCTTAAGACACTAGAATACTGTGTTTATCTCTTTGTATAAGTTTTGTTTGTGAATCAGGTTTGGGGTTCTAGATAACACAAGTATACCAAACTTGTCTACTACTGTATAGCACAGGGAACTACTGTATAGCAGTGACCGTTCTGTAGTAACATATATGGGGAAAGAATCTGAAAAAGAATTGATAAATATATATATATGGACATATGTATACAATACGTATTACTGATTCAGTCAGCTATATTCCTGAAACTAACGCAACATTGTAAATCAACTATACTCTAGTAAAAATAAAAATAAAAAACTCAAAGGTAGAGAATCAATTAAAATGAATGCCTTTAATATACAAAATCTGAACTCTCATAGGTAAGTGAATTTTGGACTATGTTATATAATCAAAGGAAAAAAACAGAATGAATGAATAGTGATGCTGAGTAATAATTCTAAAGAAACCAAGAAAATATTTGCTCAAATAAATATTTGAAAACAGTTTCATTACAAAAAAAAAAATGCAAGAGGGTGTCGTCCTAAACTCACCAGCCTGGAAGCCAAGAGATTCAGTTCCATTTTGTCCTTAATTAATAAGAATTTTAAATCAGCCATTATTATTGTTATTACTTTGCACCCAGAACAGGCTCATCCAACTTGGTAAATGGGGAGGACTGGACCCAATGAGTTCAGAGCTTGTTTCCAATTGAAACACACTAATTTTCAATATATCTCTACAAAAATAAAGTTTCTTGTTATAACAGAGTTATAACTTGGAAGCTAAGAAAATACGATTCTGGGGCCTTTAAGGACTTCCTGAGTTTTTCTCAACAATCTTCATGATAGTGAACATGAGTAAACCACAAATGGCCAAAGCCTTGAATGGTTAGGAAGTAGATGCAACCCCCCTTGGTTTAAGTGGAAATCTCTTGAAAAGGGTACCCCTGACACTTCCACCAGTTTCCTGGTAAAAGACATGCCAAAAATACCAAGGAAGTGGTTCCCCTTAGAATAGCTTGGTCCCTGTGCTATAAGATTAAAGCAGGAAGCAAAGAGAAAAACACCACAAATAATCAAAAGGCTTCCTGTCTAAGTCTGACATTCTCAAGAAGTTAGGTCTGAATTTAGATAGAGAGCTGGGAAATTTTAAGGTGACTTTCCTTAAGCATTATCTCTAGTTTCTTCTGAAGACATCAATCAACAATATCATCAAGGCATTTTTGAGCTTTACCCAGGTTTGCCATCTTAAAAACCATGTGGAGTTCAAGAAAAAAAGAGATATGGTTCCTGACTGTGTGAAATTCCTCACTTTTGCCCTCAACATACTAGTATCTTTCTCAGCAATAGGATATTTACAAATGCTGTGTGCTTTCTCAACATAGAATGCTTTTCTACCCTTCTCCTCTTCAAAATCTAAACTTAGGGCCTTCCCAATTCCTGTTGCTGTTGCTGTTTAGCCAGTAAGCCATGTTCAACTCTTTTGAGACCCCGTGGACTGTAGCCCACCAAGTTCCTCTGTCCATGGGGCTTCTCAGGTAAGAATACTGGAGTGGGTTGCCATTTCCTTTTCCAGAGGAGATAGAACCTGCGTCTCCTGCATTGCAGGCGGATTCTTTACCACTAAGCCACCAAGGAAGCCCTCCCATTTCCTGCTCTTTAAAATTCCTCTATGCTTATCTCTCCTTTTCCAGAATACCCTCTGTAGCACCCTATGGGATTCATCATAGCCCCGAGGATATTCTTGCATCTCAGCACTTTGCAAATGTATATAATTTGCTGTTCCTTTACCTCTTTCCCCTAGAAGTTAGACCATTGTATCTCAGACTACTGCCACAGAACTGGGGTCTTATTAGGTGTCCAACTGATATTGGAAGATGGATAAGTGAATGAACAAATGAGTCTTACTGTATCAGATAATTGCTGCTGTATAATAAACCAGTCTCAAAGGCAGTGGCTTTAGACAATCAGAGACTGTTCATTATCACCTGTGAATCTGCAGGTCAGTGGGGGCTTTCTTGATCAGGATGAACTTAACTGGGGTGACCCAGATGGGATGCCTCCTCTTGGAACCAGGCATGTGCTCTTCAAGGCAGCAGCAGAAGCACAAGAAGCAAAGCAGAAACTTCCAAAGCCTGTTAAAGCATACCATCATTTCCACCTTGTTATTTCAGCCACAGCAAGCCACGCGAGGAACCTAAGCCAAAGGACAGTCAATATACTCTCCCCTTTAGTCACATGACAAGGTCATATATTAAAGGGTATGGGTACAAAGAGAGAAGAAAAATCAGTCTCAGTCATGGAACTAAACCATTAAGAAGGAAATATTGGGACTTCCAGGGTGGCCAAGTGGTTAAGACTCTGAGAATCTAATGCAGAGGGCACAGGTTTGACTCCTGGTCAAGGAACTAAGATCCCACATGCCATGGGGCATGGCCAAGAAATTAAACAAATTAATACAATTTAAGAAGGAAATACTGATGACCATATTAAGATAGAAATATAAAATTGATTACTCACCATTTAAGCCATTTGGCCAAAGTCATCCCCTTCATTTGCACTTCACCAACCCATGGCCCAATGATTTAATGACCTACGTGGCCCATAAATATTTACCAAATTGGATTGCATTGATAGATGGTAAATAATCAGAATTGGAAAAATCCTGATATCTTGATTTTAACTTTTTTTTTAAAGTAAAGAAAATAGGTATGGCGGCCAGATGTATTTTGAATACAAAACCGAAAGCTTTAAATGACAGAATGTTTGTCTCTTAGAAATGAAGATGCTTTTACTTAAGCTTATATACTTTACTATGGAAGTTTGTTTAAAGCTAATCGTAGCTCACACAATAACCTTCTTTTCACTTTTAAACAAGCTGGGAGAAATCTCATGGAGGCATTATTGTGGCTTCTTTACAGAGTTTCTGCTCACTTCTCTGAGTTGAAGTTAAATCTCTAATGTCCAGGCGTTGATTTACTAGGAAGAGCATAGTTCACTTAAAATCAGAAAAAGCCCTGGCAGTAATCAAGCCCTGTGAATTCCTGGCCTTTTTCCTTGAAGGCCCAGTGGGGCCCACTTGACTGGGCCAACCCCACACCACGCACGCTGGATTGGTGGTCCTCTTATCATAGAAAATTCCACCAGTGCAGCCAAAAAACACAAAAGGAAGCACACAAATACAAAAAATGTGAATCTAATATACAAGCCTGTGGATTGAGTTTTATGAAAAGGAAGAGAAAAGGAGGGGTGGGATTTTTCTTAGTTCTTTTGCAAAGTTCATTGAACAAGAAATAATGAGATAAATGGCTTATCAAATGTAAATACCTTTATTATTTTTAATGACACTACAAAGACAGTTTTAAAATGTCTCTCCTAATTTTGCCCCATAACCAGATCACTTGATTGTGACTATTTGGTAAATAGAATCATACATTTTCCTATGATTTGCACTTCATTTCCTATGCTAAAGAGTTTATATTCATTAAAAGTATGCAGATCCAAGTATTCTCAACACTTCTTTCTTGCTTGACTTTACTCTGTAATAATGTATAGTATCAGGACCCTGCCCTATAGCTGAGAAATGTGAAGTTCTTGGAGGCAAAAGGATTCTTATGGTTGTTGTTTATTAAACCCAAATATTTCAGAATCTAGTCCTTCCAGTTTCAGGAGAGAAAAGTGAAAGATGATAATGTGATTTCCTGCTTTGCTCAGTCGAGTCCCCTGGATTCATCTGTGTGTTTCAGTATGTAGACTCTTCTTTACACAGGACTAGCTCCATCGATCTAATTTCTCCGCATTTCTGTTTATAATTCTTCTCCATTTTTATTGAGAAAACTTTTAACTAATCAGCTTAGAGAGTCTTTAAATGTTGAATCCTGATGCCATTTGAGCAAGGAATTGTGACAGAGTTCTCACGGCCATCAGTAAAATTCCTTCCGATGTGAGCCAGGACCTAGGAAATGCAAAAATCCCTAATAAATGTCAGGCAGGGCTCAACTGCTTATCTGTTGCCTACAAAACGTTCGAAAAGAAATGAGTTTGCTGCTAGGAACTGATATGATCCAACATTCTCATTCATTCTTTCCTGTTCCATCATTAACTCCAACACTGGATAAGACACTTGTTGAGGATGGAGGCTGGGGACAGGGAATTGCCAGAGATGGGAAATCAAGCTGCTTTACAAATATTCACAGCTGCAGCTTTCTGTAACCACGCTCCATTTCCAGTGGACTTTAAAAAGACAAATTCATAAGTTATTTTGCCATAAAAGGGAATCAGCTCTTAAGTCTGTCTTCCCAAAGACTTCAGACATAAAATTACCACAGCACTCCCTAAGGTCCAGAACACAGAATTTTCCTCCCCTCCCACATGCCTATCCCTAAGAAAATAGTTTTCCCACTAGATAAAATAATTAAGACCATTCTCAGAATAGAAAACAAAACATGTATTGCTTGGACATGAGCCTATTTTCAGGCATAATCAATTGATTGCATATTTACAGTTTGCTATTCCAATAGCTGCGAAGCTATCATATGTAGGATTTAATTGCATGGAAGAATCAATAAATAAAGTGTACAAGAGTAATTGTGTGTGTGTGTGTGTTTTCTTGTTCAACCTACTTCTGATTTGTTAGCTAATTTAGGAGAGAATCCATAAAAGCATAATATACCAGCCGCTGTGAAGTCCCTGGGTATCTCTGAACTGGAACCTGGCTTTTTAAATCCTGTCTAGGTAAATTACCTTTCCAGTGCAGGGTATTTCCTTTTAGGAGATTCTTTAGGAAGGGTCTACAGGGAGCTAAGTAACTTTTTAATGGTTCACTCAGATTAAGAGGAAGGAAATGTGAACTCCTCTCGGGGGAGGCACCACACTCTCGGCCGTCTGCATCCTGTAATTCTTCCCAAGTCCGTGAATCATACTTTTAAGACGCCTTTTCAAGGGCATTTGTCTTCCTTTAAGAGAAGGCCAACGCAGAAAAGATGAGGTTTAAAATAGGTCTCAATCAAGCTTTAGCCATAAAAACAATCGCCCAAGTCTCCCCCTGTCTGTTTAGAGAAGGTCTCTCTGCATCCTTTACCTGCATACCGCTCCTCACCTCACACAGTACTTGAATGGATCACTTTTACATTTTTTTTTGCTTTCAGATTTAGGATGATTTCTAATATCATCTGAGGGACTTTGAACTGTAATTCTAGATCACATTGACCAGCCTCTGAGACCGATTTCACTTGTGTTACAAGAATCTGAAGCTGTGAGCTATTATCAGTAGCTTTCTCCAAGTCTTTTTAGAAGCAATCTTGTTTTTAAGCCATGTTTTTATTTAGTAAAAATCTTGTATGTCAGCAAATATACACTATGTCTGCACCTTTTCCCAAAAAGCATGAAATGTGTTCGTCATATAGCTGTGTCTGACTTTTTGCAACCCCCATGGACGGAACGTAGCCTGCAAGGCTTCTCTGTCCATGAAATTCTCCAGGCAAGCATACTGGAGTGGGTTGTCATTTCCTTGTCCAGGGGATCTTCCCAACCCAGGGATAGAACCCAGATCCCCTGCATTGCAGGCGGGTTCTTTACCATCTGAGCCACCAGAGAAGCCCACCAAAAAGCATGAACACTACTGTAAATAACGTTGGCAGTGGATAGAGTTGAACAAGAATTAAAACATGAAATCATTCAAAATTTCTCTACAAGAATGAAGTAACAAGGGCATAATTCTAAATGGCAGTATCGATTGTATTGAAATATCAATAGCATTACAGTATCAGTTACTCAATGAATAAACTATATTTTATTGATCATATACTTAATGGAAAGTTCTAATGTTTTAAGATACTACCAAGAGTGGGAATGCCCTGAAAAAGAACAAATGTGCTGTGATAAGGCATAGCCATGTGAACTCTAATGTCAACTATAGACTGGGTGATAATGATCTGTCAGTGTAGATTGACTCAGACAAATGGCCCACTCTGGTGGGATTTTGATAATGAGTGAGGCTAGACATAAGTGGAAAATCTCTGTACATCCCACTCAACGTTGCTGTGAAGTTAAAACTTCTCTAAGAAAGCAAAAATCTTTTTTTGTAGATATCCAAAGGTAAGTTTACTTACTTTGGGAAAGTTTGAGCAAGCTCCAGGAGTTAGTGATGGATAGGGAAGCCTGGCTTGCAGTCCATGGGGTCACAAAGGGTTGGGCACGACTGAGCGACTGAACTGAACTGACGTCTTAATTGTATTAACTGAATGTTCAATGTTGGATAGATAGGCATACAATCCCCTCTATGTGGTTCCTAATCTAAGACTCTTTGGTAAATCAACAGGTATTTTTTTTTTTATTTGTGTGTGCGCACATGTGTGTTGGGGGCATGGCAGCCAATCTGTACTCTGTGTGTGTGTTAGTCGCTCAGTCATGTCTGACTCTTTGCAACCCCATGGACTGTAGTGCACCAAGCTCCTCTGTTCATGGGATTCTCCAGGCAAGAATACTGGAGTGGGTAGCCATTTCCTTCTCTAGAAGATCTTCCCAAACCAGGAATTGAAGCTGGGTATTCTGCAATGCAGGCAGATTCTTTACTATCTGAGCCATCGGGTACTTAAGATGTAACCCAGGCTGATGTAAGCAAAATATAACCCAGGCTGATGTAAGCTCTGTGTAGTCTTTATGCCCATTTACTGTGAATGTTCTTATGTGTTGTTGCAGACATATTCATGTATGAAACTCCAGACTCCACTTGTGACAGGAGGGTAATATATGGATATGCATACCATGTTACTTTCCAACATACTAATGGTTCTGATTTATAGAACACATTTTACTCTAAGAGTTTTGAGCAAGGATTGTGGACAAAATATGTTGAAAGAGAGAAACAGCTGAATTCTATTTTATTCCTTCCCTGATTTCTTGGGACATTCAAGTCCTAACCGTCCATGCGCTGTGTTGGTTCCTCTATCAATGGGATTCTCCAGGCAAGAAGGCCGAAGTGGGTTGCCATGCCCTCCTCCAGCAAATCTTCCTGACCCAGGAATTGAACTTGAGTCTCTTATGTCTCCTGTATCGGCAGGTGGATTCTTTACTTCTAGCACCACCTGGAATGCCCCCATCTCTAGTGACCTCTGTGCAAGGTTAGCAGACGCAAAAATTCTCAATCATCACTTAAGATCACCAAATGTTGCTGTGCTGTTTCTTTACAAATATCAGTATAATAGGTCAGTTCTTTCAAAGGACCTAAATCTGGTGCTATGGAGACTGTTCTCAGTAGAGCACTGTTGTAGGCTTTGAGATATTTGGATGTGGGAAAATAGTCTTCCTCATAAAATGTTGAATATTAAATTTTGTGTGAAAGGGTAAAAAAAAAAAGCGAGGCTAAGGATTGAAAGAATAAATCAGGAGTTTGTTGATGAAAAGAAAGGAGGAAGGAGAGAAGGAAGAAAGATCAAGGAAAGATTCTAGTTTGCAGGATCCTCATTAATTGTTTCCCGATGCTTGAGAATTGAAAGAAAGACGTCATAGGCAGATTCTAATATTCTACAACTGCAACCCGATTGCATAAAGGCATAAATTTAAATCTAAATCACTTGGGATAGAATATTTAAACATCCTCTATTTTTGTTTATGGCTGATATCTATAAAAATCTGTTCTGTTACACAGACCTATATTATAGAGATTATATATACAAATATTTTACTACTTATGCATAAAACATGATTTGTTGGGGGATATAAACTATGGCTTTCTCAGGTATCACTGCTACTTGATTGTTCTGAGTATTGGCTTTCTGACAGGGTTTGGAATGAAGCCATTTTTATTAATTTAGTTATTTTTGCTGATATAAAAGGCCGTCTATCATGTTAATGATGTATCGGTCTGCGGTCCCACCGAACAATAATTACAGAATGTTCCTAATAGTAAATCATTTGTCACAATCACAGCTCAGTACAACAACCTTTTGTGGAGTGGTGGAAGACATTATCCGAATAGCAATACAGCTTTCTGCGGACCCATTAGAGGAAGTGAACACCAAAGTGAACACCTGCAAAACCCTGAGCTTCAAGTCAGAAATGACCTCTGCCAAATCTCAGCTCAGGGATGAGCACAGGCCCTGCTGAATTTCTGTAGTGTTGTTTAGCCTATCTGATTAGATGGGACCAAAACACTCTGCTGAGTACAGAACAGACTAGGTTCCATAAGCATCTTTACAAAAAGAAGAAAAAGAAAAAAGTTCTTCTCTGAAAAAGTGGCAAAACAAGAATGTTTGGAAAAAGAAAAAGTGTTAAAGATTTTACTGTACTCTAGTTTTTAGTAAGAACCAGAGAAAGAAAGAATCCAACACCCCACCCTATCCCATCACTGTCAAAAAAAAAAAATTGGGATTAACAGGGAGGTGTCAATGTCTATATTAAGTGAAAATTACAATAGAATAATGATCAGACTTCCGTTTTGTAAAGAGTCACAACCCTATTTTGATTATTGTTAAGCAACATTTGTAAATAATAAAAGCAAATATTATTGAGTATTTCTATGTGTAGGGAATCCTCATTTTGTTGCTATTCTTTCTTTTCTCTCTCTCTTTTAATAGACTTTATTTTTGCTGCAGTTTTAGGCTCATAGTGAAATTGAGAGGAAAGTACAGAGTCTTCCCAACTCCTCCCCCCAAAACATACATAGGCTCCCCCACTATCAACATCCTCCATGGTTTTCACAATTAATGAATCCCCATTGATATGAGATCATCACCCAGACTGTACTGTTTACATCAGGACTTCTTCTAAGCAACAATTTTGAGAAGAGCTCCATTTGAGAAGAGAGTTAACTCAGCTGTAAACTGTGGAGGGCAACAAGGGGGATTTCTGAGATTTTTGCCAGTTTCAAACCATAGCCCAGTTGATTAACCACAGTTTGTCATTGGGGTAACAGTGAAATAAATGGGCATCATTTGTCCAGCACCCATACATTTATTGATTTTTGCCAAGGTGATGTCAACCATGCTTATTGGGCAACAGTATCCTCATTTTATAGACAAAGTAACCAAATCTCAGAGGAGGGAAAACCAGGCTTTCAATTGAGGTCCTTTGACATAACCTGCACTGGGTCACACTGCCTCTGTCCCCAGGTTCTGCAGGAAAAGCAGTCATGGAGTTGCTGACGAGTAACTGAGTCATGGTTCGCTTTGCACGGTGACTGTGGTTTTTATAACATTGATACTCAAACTGAAAATTCATGGATTTTGTTTTCTTTAAAAACTTTATATTTCTACTTTTATTTTTTCTAAATATGTGGATTCTTGGTTAGGAATGTTATTGAGTATGGAATGCAATGAGCGCACACACAGGAGAAGATTTTAAAGTACTTGTTCACTAAGCCCCAAGATTTGAAAATAGCCTCAAGAGCAATTAAAACATAAAGGGTGGGGAGGGAGTCATAGCTTTGAAATGCTTCTAAAAGACCACATAGCAAAATAAAGAGGTTTTCCTTAAGCATCAACACTGGAAATTGTTCTAGAAGTGTATTTAGAGGATGATGGGGATGGGGTGCAGAGCCCACACTTTCCAATTCTCTTTGGGCTTTAAAAAGCCACAGATAGAGCTCTTTGCCCCACAAGTGAATGTGTGAGCCTCAAATTAGCATTAAATGGAATAATTTGTGTGTACTCTCTCCCTTCCTATGTTTACCTTTTTTTTTTTAAATATCTAAAATCCTGTTAAAGATATCCAAGGATTCAGCAAGCATGCCATACTTTGTATTTCTAGTATCAGATTCCCAATAAGGATTACATAATACAGTAAAATGCACATTTCTGTAGATCGTTGAGAGCTACTGGTAACAATGAAAAAGTCCATAACTGAAGCTTGAAGCAAGGTATCAGGGGCTACCAGGGGACCAGAAAGATGATTTTGGCCAAGTCTTTGCAACCCTTTGCCTCCTGTTCCCCAGACAACCAGTCTGAAGAACTTAATAGCATCTTCTCTGAGGAACCTGGTTCAAACACACAGGCGTCCTTGACATGGGTACCACTTTTCCAAAGGGAAGGAAAGTCGCTTAAAAAATCAGATGGCTTCCTCTTGCCCCAACCCTGATGTCCCCTACCCTCTATGTTCTGTCCAGAAGAAAAATCCCTCAGCCGCAATGGTTGTTTTTATTAAATTCTCCTCAATAAAAAGCTCAGGCAGGATTTATTAGGTACTCAGGGTGGACGTTTAGTATTTCGCCAGTTATTAAGTGAAAATCAATAGAAAGCAAAGAAAATGGAACTCACTGCACTGTTAGCGCACCGTTGTCGTCCAGATATTATGTCGGCTGTCTCGTAGATTCATGACAGACGAAAGAGGCTGGGAGAGAACTTTCTGCTTACATTGCACGCGCCAAAGTGGGGTTATTCATTAGAGCAGGCAGCCGGCCAGATGGATTTCCAGTTCAGGTTTACCATTTATCTTTAAAACGCCTGTATCGAGTGAGAAAGAACACTGATATTATGTGATATCAATGGCAGGTTTATGTATCTAAATCAGGATTTATTGTTATTTTGTTCCAAAGACCTTTTTTTCTCAAGAAATACCATTTCACTGGAAGAAAATAATAGCTAAAACCTTGTCAAAGATAACCTTTCATGCTGTCCGTGCACCACTAGCTGTAAAACAAATAGAACCCAGTATATAAATAGTTTTAACCACATCCTTACAAATCATTTTTTCTGAATCTGTTTCTCCCATCTCAATATATGTGTATATATATGTGTGTATGTGTGTATTTTAAATACCGCAAACATGATTTTTGGTCATTTGATGTTTTCTTTGCCAGCAGTTTAGATAATGTTAGCAATTGTTAGAGTCATGTTTAAAAGGTTTGGCTGTTTTATGTCCTTTCATGGAACGCTACTTTTCCAAAAAGCATTCTTTGGAAAAGCAGAGTGATCTCTTCTGATTCTTTTCTTTCCTTACCTTAGAATAAGCTTTAGAGTCAAAAACACTGACCACTTTCTTTTTTTCCAAAATTATTTCAGGGTCTTTGGAAGCAGGGATGTGTTTTCCTTTCACTTCGGTGGACCTTCCGATAGCTTCTGGGTTTTCTATTCCTTCTCACTTAAAGGCTGGATTACAGTCAACCTGATCAGGCTGGATCTTCCATCAGTCTTGCTAAGTAACTAAGCTGGTCAAATGACAGAGTGAACCCCTGTACCTTCTTTATAAATTGCTCAGACGAGAAAAATGCCATCCGTATTTGTAAAATGTCATTAGTGACGCTATGATGAGGAAGAAAAACTGATGCCTGTGTCTTGATTGAAGCAGCTACCAATAGCTGTTTTTAGCCTGCTTTAGTTTTGCTCTTTTTTTTTTCTTTATGTTTGGGGAAAGGGACTGTAAATTTAGCTTTATACAGACCAATATCAGACAGTAGCCAAATACAGATGGTTATTTAAAGATCAAAATTCACTTAAGTGACACCAACTTAGAACAGTTCTCTAGAGCTTTTTGCTCCTCTTGAACAAAAGTGATGTTATAGTAGAATTTTAAGAAGTATTCAAAGGATTCTGATTTTTTTTTTTTACTGATCTCTTTCTTTATCGAACCATGTAAATGCATTAAATTTTACCAGAAATCTTTTCTTGCATTTTCCTATTTAGACATGGGCACACATTTTCTGTTTTTAAATGTGTCAATAATTCAAACTGTATTGGCACATAGATGCTATCCTGAAATAAAAACATGGGAGGATCTTTCTATTTTTTCCTCTTTCTTTAGAAAGGTCATTCTTAACTGTTCCTGTGTATAAACATCTGTATGTAATTATATGTATGTGTCTGGACCTGTTGCTGAGGAGGTGAGAAAGACCAGTGTGGTTAAGAAGTGGGATCTAAAATTACATTAAGTTCAACTCCCAACTCTGTCATTCATTGGCCATATGATTTGGGCAATTTGTCATAGTCCTGGACCTTAGTTTTCTCTTCTGTATAATGGGCATAATAGACTTACGGATTTTAAACTAGGAATAAATGTGTCACCATATGTAAAGTTCATAGAGCACTGTGGTTCTTGTTTA
This sequence comes from Antilocapra americana, assembly GCA_007570785.1. NCBI lineage: Eukaryota > Metazoa > Chordata > Mammalia > Artiodactyla > Antilocapridae > Antilocapra > Antilocapra americana. Next base: position 718,080 of record ML663013.1, on the reverse strand, counting down.
GTCACTAAGTCATGCCCAACTCTTTAACACCCCATGAACTGTAGCCTGCCAGGCTCCTTGGCCACTGAATTTCCTAAGCAAGAATACTGAAAGTGGGTTACGATTTTCTTCTCCAAGGGATCTTCCCGATCCAGGGATTGAACTTGATTCTCCTGCTTAGCAGATGGGTTCTTTACCACTGAGCCCCCAGGGAAGCCCCCAGGGTAGAGTTTCCCTCATAACTCAGTTGGTGAAGAAGCCCCCTGCAATGTGGGAGACCTAGGTTCAACCCCTGGGTTGGGAAGATCCCCTGGAGAAGGCAAAGGCTATCCACTTCAGTATTCTGGCCTAGAGAATTCCATGGACTGTATAGTCCATGGGGTCGCAAAGAGTCAGACATGACTGAACAACTTCCACTTTCACTTTCTTTCACAAAATACAGAACATGAACTTTCCCATCTTAATATTTTAGTTTCCTAACAAAATAGAGTTCAATCTCACTGGAGACTCAACGAATACAACTTTTTCCCTATTTCCTTATGTATTTGAACTCTGAAGAAAGATATAAAGTCTTCAGTTTTAATTATAATGAGGATCCCATTTAACCAAAATTTTGTATTAAATACATTTACTTTAAAAGAAGCTTTTCTTGTCGTTTCAACATTCAATCTGAAAAATAACAATGAAAATAATAGTCAATGAGGATAGCTAAAATACTGATTTATCAGTAGCTGGAGTGATATGGTAGCTACATGAGGCTTAATGTTGAGTGGGGACCTATTTTTAGACATTGTCTTAATTCGTCGAAAACAATGTCTGGTTATTTCATTATCTAACAATTAACATCAGTAACACACGCAGCTATGAGAAAGAAGTAATGCACTAATTAATACGACTTGGCCAATCAGTAAAACAAAACATTAGAGCCAAGACAAATCAAAGTCAACGGCTCGGGTCCCTTGCCCATGTACATCATGTCACTTGAACACTCGCCGAGATGGTTTTACTTTGACTTTACAGAGTTAGCCTACTAGCCTTTCATCTTGCTTCCCCTCTCTGAACTTCAGGTTTCTTAATTGTGCAGCGGGTATGCTCTGCCTTTTTTGTCTCCAGTGGAGAGCTGATGGAAGAAAGTGGAAATCATTTATCAAAAGAAAACAACAATTTCTATCCTCAAGCTGGGGGGGAAATTGATATAATTTTAAAGCACAGTGTTGTTATGAAAGAGTAACTATTGTTTACTTTCATGCCTGCGCCTGGGTACTCCACATTCTTTCAATAAATTTGTGTGGGTGTTGACAATAGGGAGGTGCTCAGTGTAAGGGCTGCCAGCAGATTGCCTGTGCTAGCCCCCACTCTTCCTCTTCAGATCTGCAGACTTGGGCTGGTGGTTCAGGTCTCGTCTTCCTCAGCTCTTCATTTGCTGCACTGAGATGACAGCTAATCCTCACTTATGCCCTATGTGAGATAGACAGCACTTACTCAGGTACCAAGTGAGGGCATACATGCAAATTATAGAGAGGCACCTAGCAAATACTCAATGAACACTTGTGTTACCATTTTTTTCTCTAATGGGGCAAAATGATGGTTGTCCATATTCTGATGCTGAAGCTAAAGCTCCAATACTTTGGCCATCTGCTGAGAAGAGCTGACTCGTTGGAAAAGGCCCTGATGCTGGAAAAGATTGAAGGCAAAAGGAAAAGGCGGCAGAAGATGAGACAGTTAGAAAGTATCACCGAATCAATGGACATGAATTTGAGCAAATTTCAGGAGATAGTGAAGGACTGGCATACTGCCATCCGTGGGGTAACAAAAGTCGTAAATGACTGAGTAGCTGATACTCTGTCACTGATACTCTGTCAGAGTATTGCTAATAATACTATGATAAGTTCTTGATCTCACTGAGGCCATGGTTGCTTAGGCAATTCACATAAGCACCCAGGTAACTTCCATGTGGTAGGATATTGGAGAGGACAATCCAATAGTTCATTAAGGCATGGGGTGGCTGTAGGAAAGACTTTCTTTTGGAAAGGATATTTAAGCTGAAAAGTTAATGAAGGTAGTGATCTTCTGATCACTGTAGACCTGTAATGTCCAAGGGAAATCTCTGCAGGGATAGAATAATCAATAACAGCACCGTCCAAGATGGTGGCCACTAGCCACATACGATGATTGAGTGCCTAAAATGTGCCAAGTGCAAGCTACATTTTTAATGTTATTTCATTTTAATTTTTTTTAGTTTCCATTTCAATAGCCCCTTCAGCCTGTAGCTAATGTACTGGGTAGCGCAGCTCTAGACAAAGAAAAACTCATGTGAAGGTCCAGAGGTGAGGGAGTTCTTGTACTTTTAAGACCTGATATTTTGAAGAGAACATTTATGAAGGACGAGAGTTTGGAAATTAACAGAGGTAATGCATGACTTACTAAAAAGTTCAGGCTTTCACTGAGGGCCATGGAAAGCCATCGAATGACAGTAAGGAAAGAGATGTGATCATACTGGCATTTTAATAAAACCACTTCAACTGCTGTTATAAAAATATCTAGAACTATTAGCATTTTATAGATAACAAACTTTTCTGATGACCCAACCTCATTTAACCTTCCGATCAACTATATGAGATAGATTTATAATCACATCTCCTATCATACAGCTTTACATACATGTCTTCAGCTTAGCAATTTATGTTCGTACCATGAAACTCCCAAGAAGACAGAGCTGATAAAAGTAAAACATTCACCTGATATATGTGCACAAATTCAGGCATAAGGATTTTTGATGAATCAGTTTGGAAATGGCACCAGTTTAAAGTAAAGTGTGTCACTCAGCCATGTCCAACTCTTTGCAACCCCATGGATTGTAGTCTGCCAGGCTCCTCTGTCCATGGAATTCTCCAGGCAAGAATACTGGAAGGGGTTGCTATTTCCTCTTCCAGGGAATCTTCCTGAACCAGGGATCAAACCCTGGTCTCCTGCATTGTAAGCAGATTCTTTACCCTCTAAGCCACCTGGGAAGCACCAGGCTACTTCAAGAAATGTTGAAGAATTTTTTCTTATAATATGACCTAAATTGGAGGTGTAAATCTGTCGGGCTGTGACCCGTGAGCTGCCCACCATCCTGGCATGTGCGTGATCTCCTCCGGCTGTTGGTGGTGAGAGGGCTGAACTTGCTGTGTACACAGGAACCGTGATGATGACGGAGCAGACTCGCCCTGCTTCACGAGCATTTCTTTTCACTCACATGTCCATTTCCAACCTCTTCTCCCAGACAAGATGAAAAGAGAACCCAGGCTAGACAAGGCTGGCCACGGCCGTGCGCCGCCACCCCGCGGTTGCTGACCTTACTCTCCATGTCAAGTCTGCAAAGATAAAAGATGGCACCTTTCCAAGTAGAAATGAGGGAAGAGCACAGTCACCCCATGCTGGGATCACCCATCACAGACACACACAGACACATACACACATCCAACTTTCATTCAGCAATTCTCTGTTAAAACATTTTGAAAAAACACTAACATCTAATTTTATTAGATCAAGTCATTTTCTCTCTCTTTTAAGGCAGATTATTCATAAAAATCATACTTCCTTTAAAAAAAAAAAAGAAACTACAGGGAATGTAAATGCTGCACTAATTTAATTACACACTGGCTCTGTAAGACACTAATGTAAATATTCTGGTGAGGAGGCAGGCCTAAGACACTTGAAGTAATTACTTAAGGACTCCCTTTCAAAGAATCTCTCCCTTTTTTATTAAATGCCTTTTAACATTAGCACTTTCTTCCTGACAAATTAAATGAAATTTCATTACTCTCCCTGACTTAATGGCATGGGGCTCCTGCCGAGGTGTGAGTTAGCCCTCCCTGGACAGCTGACAAGGGCTCCTCCGTTCAGTCAAAACTCCACTGTCCTCACACGCAGGAGAAAGGAGGACCCGAAGAATCCTTTGTGTTTTCACCAGGGTGTCCGGAATCCTTCATCTCTTCCATGTTTTTTCAGCTGCGAGCCTTACAAAAACTTAAAAAAAAAAAAAAAAAAAAACACTAAAATTCTGTTTCCCAGTCTTCTCCAGTTGAGAGCAACAACATTAAAAAATAAAAATAATGTCGTCAACTGAGATCCTAATGATGGCCATGTCAAGGGCAATAACAATAGCAAACAGTTATCGATTATGAGTTAAATACATTCTAAGTCACTTACCTCTTTCAACTCATGTAAGCCCTGGCAAAAATACTAGAAAGTAAATAACAATTTTTCTGATATCTGAGAGTAGAGTATTCCTCTGAAAACTTTTACAAACTGAAATGATGTAAGCTGAAGAGGCATTTACCCTAGGATACAACTTGCACACAGATGAGCAAAATACACTGAGATCAAGCCCAGATGCTCATAGACACAGTGCAGTGCCCTCATCCCCAGATGCTGAGTGTTGTTCCAAGGAAGGAGCTTGGTGGAGACGTACTCTCTCTAACTGGGGTGTGGGTTGCCTCTAGAAGGGCTCTCTGCAAAACAGATGCTGAACACTAATTTCACCCTTTGCCTTTTTTTTTTTTTCCTGCAATTTCTCTTTGAATTTCTTTCTGTTAGCAAAAGCAGGTGACTCATGTGAGGTCATTCAGAAAAGTGAAATGGTGTAAAACAAACCTTCAAAAATTGGGGAATACCAGAATTACTAATATCCCCAGTCTAAAAGGAGGAAGTTAACGCGCAGAGTGGGTAAGCACTTGACCTGGGGTGACAGAGCTAACACGCACCAGAACTGAGATTCAACCCAGTTGTGCAGCAGTCAGCACACATTTTTGCACACACAACTACTGAATCCTCAAGCTTGGACAGACTTAGGATTACTCCCATATCCCTTTTTACATTTGTGCAGACTGAGAAGCATACATTACATGACAGACCCAAGGTCCTGTATCTCAGCTCCATCCAGGGTCTCGCTTCAGCCATGGCTCCAAAACAACTGTGCTTCAGAAGGAAGTTTCCAAAAGATGAGGCTTGGAAAAATTTATTTCTAGACCTACTTTATTAAACCTGTGAAGAAGAAGGAAAAAAAGTAGTAACTTAATCTTGAAAGAAAATAAAGGAAACATTACTGATAAGATTGGATTTATTCTTAATAGCTTAAAAGTTTTAAAAGTCTGAGAAAATACAGAGTAACTACTCGGGAACTATGGAGCTGAGGTTCTTATCCTATAGGGTTCCATATGAACCAAGAATAAGCCCATGTCCGTTTTTGTTAAAGTGGTCAAGAAAGCTTTTTACAAAACTAAACAGGCCAAAATTTTTCTGAGAGATATGGTATGGTTGAGGAAATGCCAGAAAGAGAATATAGAGACAAGGCTGATGCTCATGAGGATGGTCTGAGAATGGGCTCCATAACCCACATCCTTGGCATTTTTTATTTCACTTTTTGGAAAAAGAAAAAGAAAAAAGTCCTAGTTTCTGCCCATCAAGTTTTGCAACCACTGTTTTTGAAGACTATGTGTCACTTTTTGCTTAGACCTGTTTTTCCTTCTCACTCTCTAAAGTTGGGCTTAATTTTACCCTATCTTCTTTAGTTTCATCATGTTCTGCGGACTATACAGATGCATGATGAAAGAACATTTTATTTGGTTAACTTTGAATTTTAAGAGACAGAGCCAGCCTTTAATGAGGCTGCATTATGATTGTGTTTCCCTTTTCTCTATGGGACCCAGTGATATTTCCCTTTGGCTGAAATTGTTTTCTTGAAGCACTACCCTTTTCCTGTCCATGTCTCCAGTAGCTCGAACTTCCCCAAATCATGCCGTATCTTCCCTAAAGAGTGTCCTTTCTAAGACCTCAGGCCATGTGGAAGAAAAATAATCAGCTCCAAGTTCAGAAGACACATGTTACAAGGAAGAATTTTTTTTCCTCCTCTTAGTTGTTCTTAGACATGTGTAGTTTGGGGGGATCAGCATGTTATTGTTTTGAAAGAAGCAAGGGCTTGAATTTATTTTGGTGCCGCTATCACCAAAAGATCCAGATTTTGAGGGGCTGGATCATTTTTTTTCCTCTTGTGAGGTCTAGGTAAAACTTCATTCCCTCCATGGCCAGGCGCTTCTGACAAGCAAAAATCAAGGACCCAAAATAAGTTTTTTTATCTAAAAAATGTGAACTATCCCAAAACAAACATGAAAAAGTGCAGCTGCCAAATTCCACAAGTAAAAAAGAGTTGAAGGCTGAGACAGCGCAGGATCTCGCTGGGGAGTAATGGGTGAAGTTTGGCCAGCTGCCCTTAAGGCCTTCAGGGACACTCAATCCAATTGCCATGTCTTAGCAGATGTGAATTTCAAGGTTACACCTGGGTGTTCAAGGGCAGGGCCAAGTGTAATCGGCACTTAGATCATAGATTAATCTTATTTGCCATCTATTAGGTTTGATTCCTCTTCCCTCTCTCCCTCCCTAAAGCCAGGATTATTGTGATAGTTTAAGATAATGGATTCTAACAGGAAGAAAGGTCACACAGGCATGGAGATTTGGAACCTTAAGATAATATGATTAATCTAAAAGCTTCTTCCTCAACGGGGAGGGAGGCCTGCACTTTTCATATGTCTAATTGAGAGAGGAGGGCTGAAAGACCAGGAAAGAGCAACAGAAAAGGGAGTGCAAAGGAACTGAGTCTTTGTCAACAACCGCAATTAATTATCATTGTCAGGATGATCTTTCATTAGTTTTCACACTAATAAGATAGATTTGCCTCATGCCTGAAGCTGATAAAACCTTATTGGCAATGTTGATAAGACTATGTCAGTATGGAGAGGCATTCATGAATATCTTCATCTTATTTTGTTTTTCTAGTTTTCCAAAACTAAATGACTCCATGGATTTTGCTAAAAGTAACTACATCTGGGCCCTGAGGTGCAGGAAAAGTCCTTTAACACAGTGGTTGGTGTAATCTAGCAATAAGTAAATGGTGACCATGAATATACATGCTACAAACACATGAGTGAATGTTATATACTTAATATACAGGATGCAGTTTACTCCATCTTTTTTTAGATATTTCCAGGTAGCCCTAAGCAATCAACATGGAGAGGCCCATAGAAAGAAAGGCTGCTAATATTTATGTATTAATCATGATGGATCAAGAATCTAGGCTTCTAAGAAAGAAACCGTTATTCTTGGTCCATCTGCAAAAAATGGAACTTATATGTGGATTCTCTACTCTCTTATATTTTTCCATTCTTCTAGGAGAAATTGTTTGTTTTACTCTTTAGTTATGGTAACTGCTAAATAGTTCTCATCATTGTGGCTCACTGTTACTTTGGGGTTATTTAAATATATAGAAACACTTGCATATCCTTTTGCTTTATATACAATTTACTTGATATGCACATATTATAATGGTATATATATATTACATATAATTTATAATTACATATATTTTCTTATATATATTTATTGATATACACATATTATGGGGTTTCCCTAGTGGCTCAGCTGGTAAAGAACCCAACTGCTAATGCAGGAGACATAAGAGATGTAGATTCAATCCCTGGGTCCAGAAGATACCCTGGAGAAGGAATTGGCAACCTACTCCAGTATTCTTGCATCAAAAATGCCATGGACTGAGGAGCCTGGCGGTCACAAAGAGTTGAACACAACTGAGTATGTACACATGCGCATACACATATTGTAATTTTATATAATTAATATATAATTATGTGATAATTAATATATATTATAAAGCATATTATATTATGACATTATATCATGATATGTGTGTATCAAATATATTTATATATATGTATATAACAGATGTATCTTTTCCATTAAATTCAATTCACTCTGCTTTCCTCACTTTGTTTAACTAAATATAAATGTGCTGTTGGATTGTTTAAGGCGAACACAGAGGAGAGGAGTAGCTCTCTACTATAGCTGACTCTTTTCCAAACGCTCAGAGCTGTACCCTTCGGGAAAGAAATATGAGATTTTAATTTGTAATTTCATAAACAGATTCTTTCTTTTAACACATGGAACTCCCTTGATTCCTTCACAAGGAATAAAAGCAGGCCATGTGGTGTTTCCTTAACCAAGATGTTAGACAGAATAGAGAGGAAGCCAGTCTTGGACACAGGGAGCCCAGCACAAGGAAGTCATGCAGGGTGTCAGCATAGTTAGCACATAAGACAGGCTGCTTCATATAACTTGTGAGATGATAATAGATGTCTGTCAGCATCCTGTGAGAGTCTCAAGACTCTGTACAGTGTTAAAGCTCTAGGAAATAATTACTTCTCAGTACAAATCCTACAACCTTGCATGAGGACCAGCTGCCATAGGAGTGAAAATGCTTTTGGGCAAATCAGACTCACCAACAGTGGCTTCAAGATGAAGTGCAGAGAAGCTAGAATAAATTGATGCTGAACATATAGAAAAGTAAAACACTTTCCTCTGGGTGAAACTTCTTTTTTTTATAAATTTTTAAAACTTCTCACTAGATAATGCTGTAATTGAAGGACTACCCAACTGGAAAATATAGTAGTCACTAATTCATTCTGTAGCTAAGGTGGAAGAAAATATACTTGTAATTTCTGGAATCAATCAAAAAAAAAAAAAGAATTACTTTCTCATTCTCTAAAGCTAAATTTTGATTATTTAAAAAAAATAAGCTTTCAAAAATGGGTAAAATGGAGCGTTGGGGAATTGCAGACTTAGAGAAATTAGTCAATTCCTGACCGTTTGTTTAAACTGGTTGAGACTGAAATGTTCCAGGTTTGCCTGTGGTATCAGTTCTTCAGTGTTTTGTTTCATTTCAGTGTAGTAAGTGGAAAGAGAAACAAATAATGAGGGCCATATCCTATTGCCTCTTTCCCAGTGGTCACCAGCAAACTATGGCAAAACAAAAATGAAGCAAATACTTGCTTTGCCTGCTCAGTTTGTTGAGAGATTCCAAGGGAACTAGCGGGATTCTGGTCTGTTAAGACTCTTTCTTCCCCTAAGCTCACTCGCACTTTCTGATCTTCCTTATCCTCAGAAAGAGGTGCTGGCGTTCAGCAGCCCCCATACATCACCACTTTACCTAATATATGATGTGTTTACTCTTCCCAGGCCGCAGGCCGTACCACTCTCAAATGACTGACAACAACTCTGAAATGAAGTGGGTCCAGAGTGGCCTCTAATAGGGATGGGATGCCTCTCTAGTCAAACATAAAGCGAATTAATGTGCGCCCCTCCTGCACCTTCAGTCTGGAAATGTCATAAAGTAATAAGCAAGGAGCCCTCTGCAATGTGGATTTCAATTGATTTACATATTAAAGGGACAGGCCACATTTCATTTGCTCTAATATCAAAGGTATAAGTTTCTAAACTCTAAGGTCTGTTTTTCCTAAAGTAGTCCTGACTGTAGACTCAATACAAGGATGAATAATGACATAAATGCAATTATATATCTATCTCATTCCCTGTTGTTTAGTTATAAAGAAGGAAATCAAGCAAAGACTTAGGCATAATTTGAATTGCTATGTGTTATCAGTGTTTATATGATGTCAGAATGTATGCGCGTGTGTTAAGAAAATAGTGTAGAAAAATACACTAAAGAAGAAAATACAGAAGATATAGTTTGAATTGATAATATGTTTTCAAATGTTTCTATAATTTTGTTTTTATCCCATTCCACCAGTGCTGGGGAAAGTGCTAAAAAAAAAAAAAAGTGATAGACTTAATGATAGATTGCTGCAGAAGACTGACAAAAACAGTCTCAATATTTTTATGAATCTTTGGGCCTCTAATATCCTAAAATATCTGGCATAAAAATGTACCACAAAGCCATCTACTCTGTGACTGTAAAAGACTTCTTATGCCTGATTTCCAGCTTGCTTTGGTAAATTCCTTTGCTTTTCAATTATTTGATATGACTGTCCTGCGATGTTTGTTAAAAGACTAACCAAGTAAATTATGTGTGAAGGGAAAGTATGCATACATAGATTCTCTCTCCTATCTCTCTCAAAAACACACACATCCACAGGTGCGTGTGCGCGTGCACACACACACACACACACACACACACACACACACATCCTACATGATGCAATTTTAGTTTATCTCTTTTGAAAGCAAAAAAAAAAAAAAAGAGAGAAAAACCTGAGCATGCAGCTTAAAATTGGTAATACAAATGAGTATACAATAAAATTTGTTGTTTTGTTCTTCAGTTGCTATTAGGATGTCTTAAAAGAATTATTTATTTCAAATGTTTTGAGTCAGTTTACAAATAAAGTGCAATGTAAGCTTTCTTCTGAATGAAAGTTAGGCAATTTATCTCCTATTACAAAGAAACTGAGAAAGTTTTGCAAACCCTGATTATTTTAAGTAAGAAGAAAGAAGTTTAGAAACTTATCTGCAGACGTTTTCAGTATTTGGTTTATTTTTACTGATTTTTTTCTTTTTAGTTTCCCGCAGTTGATTGCAAACAAATGGAATTAAAATGCAGCTCCTAAGAAAACTTTTCGAAACGCAAAGCTAAAGTGTCACATCAAAATGTAAAAGTAAAACAAAGCTGCACCTGGCCTAAAACATATTTTATTAAAAGAAAGTCATATTTTCTTAATTTTTCCTCTCTTTTAGATTATGAGGTTTACAGGTAAACTTACAATTATGTTATTATCTTTTGTAAAATTCAAAACGAACATCCCTTTCTTTCTGCCATTATAGAAAATAAAATATTTTACTATTGTGTGTGTGCTCATTTTATGTGTGTATGTATGTGTGTGTGTGTGTTTAGCCCAGCAGTATTTTGATCTTTAGAACCTAGAACATTCTTTCCTGTGTAGGAAGATTCTTCAGTATTCTTCTAATTACAGAACTAAGACCAAAAATACACATTTAAAATAGTTTTATTTTTTCTATAAAATAGATTCTGATTTTCTTTATAGAAATTAAAATAAAAATGGCTTACTTCCCCATGCCATAATAAGGAGACTCTTCTGTTGTGACTTGGGTTACAATTTTTGTGTTTTCATTAATTTATTAATTTTGTATTTATTTCAGAGAATATTTCTACTTTTATATTTAATATGAACTTTCCACGTTAAAAAAAAACATTTATTTAAGACCTTAGTAAAAACTTGGCTTGACAAAGGGAACATGTGTTAGATGTTTATGCCTTTAAAATAAAATTGCTTTGTTTGTGAATAATCTTAAAAATTTAGAACACCAAGAGGGTTAAACAAAGCAAAATCTTTTCAGTGCAACAAACTGTTTAATGTAGCATTACTGAAGCTTATCTACAACAATATTTTATGATACGCATGGTCACTTAAGGTCTTACATTATATGCACGTAGTTCCAAAAAGTTCTAATTATGTGAAATCCTAGTATTGATATTTGAAGAAATTGGTAAGATTGCTTATTAATAGAAATAAAAGCCTGAGGCTGGACACTCGGGGACCTTAAAAGTCAAAAGATCTTTTTACCTTCAAGCCTCACATGGAGGAAAAAAGACCAGAATCCAAGATGACCTTTTGGAAAAGAGAAAAAACGCGTATGTTACCGAACACGTTATTTTTTTAATGCATTTTAAACTGAAGTCTATCCAAAAACTCATTCACATAGTGTAGATGACATAAATTTTATAGGAGACAATCATAAGGTTTTTGTAGGGGTAAAATCATAGCGACCATTATTTCTATGGACTCACAAATAGAAGATCAACTTTTAATAAAGAAATACAACATTTTAAGTGTGTATCTCTTTAAAATCAGTTTCTCTTTGCAAGTAAAGCTTTATTACTTTTGAGTTCTTGACAGGCACTTGAGGAAAGGTCACGTAATAAACTGTGCTTATTTCTCATTGCAGAAAAACAATAAGTCATGTCTGCATCCATTATTTACCAAATTGTCTTCATTTTTCTTCACCTGCTGGGTTTATAGGAAGAAAGATAAATAATATTATAAAACTAGCCTAGATATTTTCACAATTATCCAATAATGTGAGAGTGAGCTAGTTTTCCAGAGTTGATGAGAGTAAAGGGAAGAATTTGTTATCCAACTAACTTACTAGAAATATATTAAAGGTTACTTTCACAGAAAGATACATCTGAAATCACAAATATATACATTGGGAAAAAAATTTTTAAATAGAAAGTGGTGCAAAAAATATCATTATATCATTTTCTTTCAAAGAAATTATGTTTTTTATAGGCAGATCTTCTGTTTCAACTTTTCCCTCCCTTCCCTATCTGTCATCAATAGCTATTGTACTGTTTAAACTCCTCATTAAAGCAAAGAGATATTTTAAAATCTGTTGTCAAAGAAAGAAAGGTATTTAAATGTGCTTCCTAACAATTAGTGGTTACGAGTCTGTCCTCAAGGGCCAGAGTGCAAATCTGTGCTCTAATCCATGTATGCACTGAACTGGTCATTTAATTTTTCTATGCCTCAGTGGCCTTGCACAAGGAAAATGGTGGTAATATGATTTATACCTTCTGCTCTTAAGTAAATTGCTCAAGATGATATAACAAGCTGGAATCTGAACACAGACAATTTATATCCTGCATCTCTGCTCTTAACCAAAATCTAGTGTGCCTCATGTTCTTTCAGCTACAGGAAGGAGCTTCAAAGACAACTGTGTGCTCTTCCCTGCCACCCTACTGGTTGTTTATTCAACAAGTCCAATCTAACTCAGCTAGTGTCTTGTCACAAGTTGGACTGCGCAGAACTCAAATTAAGAGTCCATGAAAACGCAGGAGTGTGAAGCATCCATAGTCTGCCATGGTTCAAGGAAAGAATCTGTGGAGAAAGAACAGCCAGATGGAGAAATCTGCAAACACAGAGACCAGGAAGTTCCTATAATTGGAACAAAGTCTCCTGGTTGCCTGAGAGACTTCCAGTCTTTCTTCCTGGATGTTTGGGAGTTTTCTTCACAGCATGCCATACACACCCTTGGTCAGCAGAAACACTTGGTGGGTGTGTGCATGTGTATGCTGGGCAAGGAAGATCATGAGATTTAAACTAGTTTGAGTAAGTTTCTATTCTTCATGTACACACAGTCCTTCAAGCATATGATAATATTTTGCTATAGGAATTGAACTTGAGTGGCTCAGACAGTAAAGAATCTGCCTGCAATACAGGAGATCTGGGTTCAGTCCCTGGGTGGGGAAGATCCCCTGGAGAAGGGAGTGGCAAATCACTCCATAGCCTTGCCTGGAGAATTTCACAAACAGTGGAACCTGGCAGGCTACAGTCTATGGGGTCACTGCGAGTCAGACATGACTGAGCAACTAACACTTTCACTTGGTATTTACTCCTTTTCTATGGTTTCCCGGTGCACATGGCATCGAATTTACATTTTCTAGCCTTTTCTTTCAGATTCATTCTTAGCTAGATCCAAAACAGTCCCCTTCTCCTCTTCCTAGTAAAAATCTCCCATTCCTCCTTTCGGGGCTCCAGCATCTTTGCTTCTGTTCAGCACTTTCTTTCACATTCATTCCTAGATTTTCTAGGTAGTCTTCTGCTCAACTCAAAACCCAACAAAATATTTCCTCCTCTGCAATTTCTTTCTGAATAATTCAGGAAGAATTCATCATTCTGCTGGTTATACTGGTACAATATTATATATATATATATATATATATATATATATATATATATTTTACTATAGTATCTTCATTGGAGAAGGAAATGGCAACCCACTCCAGTATTCATGCCTGGAGAACCCATAGACAGAGGAGACTGTCAAGCTACAGTCCATGGAATCACAATAGTTGGACAGGACTCAGAGACTAAACCACCACCATCTTATCATTAGTGTTTAAAGTGTTTCCCTTCCAAGGGCAGGGATTGGGCACTTTTTCTTTTTAACTCCATCACTTAGAATGGTCCCTGGAGCAAAATAGGTGCACCGAAGAGAAAAGATATGTTTCTGTGTGACTGAACTGGGAAAACATAATGGGAAAATTATTTATGTATATGTGAAACTTTGTGAATTATACAAACAAACTACACCATCAGAAGTGGTATATCATATATATATATATATAAACTCTATACAGTATATGGTACTTGGGGTAATCACCAAATAAAGTACTTAATGAAAATGGAGAAATATACTAAAATGAAGTTTTATAAAAGCTAAAGGGCAGACTAGTGTTTGTTTTTCCTTTAAAACTAAAATATTAATTAAAAATAAATAACCTACAAGCTTAACTTTTTGAATGAGACTTACTTATTCAAATAAGAAGATGGATTCATTCTTTTTTCCTTTCTTTTTTTTTACTTTACAATATTGTAGTGCTTTTGCCATACATTGACATGAATCCGCCATGGGTGTACATGTGTTCCCCATCCTGAAGCCCCCTCCCTCCTTATCCCATCCCTCTGGGTCATCCCAGTGCACCAGCCCTGAGCACCCTGTATCATGCATCCAACCTGAACTGGTGATTCGTGTCACATATGATAATTTACATGTTTTAATGCCATTCTCCCATATCATCCCGCCCTCGCCCTCTCCTATAGAGTCCAAAAAACTGTTTTATACATTTATGTCTCTTTTGCTGTCTCGCATACAGGGTTATCGTTACAACTTTTCTAAATTCCATATATATGCATTAGTATACGGTATTGGTATTTTTCTTTCTGGCTTACTTCATTCTGTATAATAGGCTCCAGTTTCATTCACCTCATTAGAACTGATTATATTATTAAGAAATATGCATATTATGTGTGTTCCTCAGTTCAGTCAAAAATGTTCTTAAGGACTTACTTTTACTTATTTTATTATGATGAACACAGTGCATTTGGTAATTATATATAATTGCATTACTATAAACAGTTACAAATTGTATTATTATAATTGTGTTATTTACTAATCATATTATTATGAGCATTGAACTGCAAGGAGATCAAACCAGTCAATCCTAAAGAATATTCTTTGGAATATTCAGCTGAAGCTGAAGCTCCAATATTTTGGCCACCTAATATGAAGAGCTGACTCATTTAAAAAGACCCTGATACTGGGAAAGATTGAAGGCAGGAGGAGAAGGGGATGACAGAGGATGAAATGGTTGGATGGCCATCACTGACTCAATGGACTTGAGTTTGAGCAAGCTCCAGGAGGGGTGAAGGACAGGGAAGCCTGGCATGCTGCAGACCATGGGGTCGCAAAGAGTCAGACACAACAGAGCGACTGAACAACAGCAACAAGCATTTTACATATTATATGCCATATAATTTATAATAAAACAAAATTGTATAGTACTGTATATTTCTAGGACATATATTCTAGTAAAGATCTCATTTTCTATTAATGCTTTCTCTATCTGCCTTTTCCTGGTAACTGGGAAAATCACAGAACATTCCGGACTAGCAGTCAGGAGACATTGGCCTGGCCCATCAGCCCACTGCAATCTGCAACACAGCCCTCCTCTTAGCTCTTCCCTACTTAACTCTGAAGGTTGTTGTGAAGATAAAATAGGATAATGTGCATTCTAGTGCTTTAAAAGTATAAAGCACCATATAAATGTAAGATGTTATTGTAAAAGGGGGCTTAAAACTATAGCATAAAAAGACTTGTTATAAAAATAAAATAAAAGTGACTCTAGTCACTTATTATTATGAGGTACTTTCCTCTCTTTGGAAAAATATAATTTACTAATTCAAGAGAGAGCTATTAATTTCTCAGTCCTTCACAGCTGTTAAAGCTGGGATGATGACTTCAATTCAGTTTACAAATGGAGTGGGCATACTGTAGGGGAATGTTACTCTCAGGTTGCATATCAATGGAATTAAATTAAATTAATGAAAAGAGAAGAAAATTCTATGTAGATAAACAAGTAACTCATCCCCAATGAGATCTAGTCAGTGTCTAAATGAGGCATCAGTTAAAATATATTCACTTTTGCACATCTCTTTCCCATGCTTCTTCAGATTTTATTTGGAAATTATTTCTAAAATATGATTCATAAAATTAATATCTGTATGGCAACTATAACATTATGGGAAAAAAAATCATCAAGTTTTAAATTCAATGGGTAATAGTGAGCCTCTAGGTATCTACAATAAAATATCAAAGAGAGAACTTCATGATTTTATACATTTCCAGACAGAATCCACTGCACAAAACTTCCACTGTCAGAAAGTAATCTTAAATGGTGAAAGGTGGACAATGAATGGAACTCATGGCAATAGATACTTTTAATTAGATAAAGATATTCTCCATACTTTGATATTTGACTATTATATCAAACTGCTTTGGATTTTTTAAAATAATTTCCAAAATACAATGATAGACCAAAGTATAGAATGTAAGAAAAAGAAAATCTCTAAAGGGCATGAAGCTTCATTCGTTCTGTAGTTGTTATCTCATTCAAGCTTCCTGATAATCTGTGATAATCTGTTGCTGACAATAAATCCTGTTGGGTTATTGGAGAGGGAGGATTCTGAGTAAATTTAGAGAAATTTGCAAACCTCTCTATGACACTATTTCTCTATTAGCAAATGGAGACATTGATTGTTATTTAATTTTTAAACTCTTTGCAATGTTTTGAAGAGTTAATTGTTATAAACCGAATTACATAATGTTAATAAATGCAGCTTTTATTAATATGCTATGATGCCTTGTATGTATTTGTTGTGAAGGGGGTATACTTGTGACATGCCATACGACTTACTATAAATAACTATTGTTATTTTATTGATAACTTGTAGGAAGATTAAGGTCACATTAGTAGAATCTGCTAATGGCAAAAAAAATAAGGATATCAGAAATTAGATAGATGATTTGATGCTGAAAATAAATTCAAATTAAGAAGATGAAACTTACAAAGATATAAGACATTATACTTGGGTTTCAAAAGGCAAATTTTGGAAAATAGGTTAGAGAATATGTGACTTAGCATAAGTAATGTTATCTATATCTGTCTGTCAGTTTATTTTTCTAAGTATAAGCTAAAAGAGAAAATTACTTAAGGCTTAAGTTAAGGGTAAGTATTATTGAAAAAGATATAGCTACAAAGATATTAAGATTTGAGAGAATGCAATATAATATTCATTCTGGAATAGTCCTATCGTACCCCAAACCCTAAAACTGTTCAGACAAACTTGGGAATATTTTGTACAGTTGTGGTACCTGATTTTTTTTTTTCTTGAGGAAGAGAGACAAACTAGAGTATTAGAAAAGCGTGAGGAGAATATCAGTAACAAATGCCATTACATACGTGTCAATCTGTGCTAAGCTTTTATTCATATTACAGCCCACTGTGGATGGTATCAGTTTACCTGTAAGTTAGGAGAGAAAAATAACATCCTCATAACCATAAGGTGAGCAAGGGCTGGTGCCAGATTTGAATCTAGATGTCTACCTCCAGAACTGATGCTGTCCATTCCAGGTCACTCTTGTTCCTCTTGTATGTGATGAGGAATGATCAGGCTACAGAGAAATGATCAGGCTTCACTCATAGCTCAGTTGGTAAGGAATCTGCTTGTGATGCAGGAGACCCTGGTTCGATTCCTGGATTGGGAAGATCCCCTGGAGAAGAGATAGGCTGCCTTCTCCAGTATTCTTGGACTTCCCTTGTGGCTCAGCTGGTAAAGAATCTGCCTCCAATGCGAGAAGCCTGGGTTTGATCCCTGGGTTGGGATGATCTCCTGGAGAAGGGCAAGGCTACTCATTCCAGTATTCTGGCCTGGAGAATATACCCCACTGTATAGTCCATGGGGTCTCAAAGAAGTGGACACGGCCGAGTGATTTTCACTTTCACAGAGAAAAGAGGGGCTGTTTAGCTTGGAATAGGAAAGACTCAAGGGAGATGCTGAAAAGCAGGGTCAAATTTGTGAAGGTCTGTTAAGGTCAGTGGGATGAAACTGCAGATGGATTCGTTATGTGTGTGTTTAGATGCACTAGGAAGCTTCTCTTGATGGTGTAACCTGTTCATGACCAGCATAATTTTCAGATACGGTTATTATCTCTAGCTTCTGATGAGGAATGAACAGGTATTAAGTATTCTTTGTCTTTTCTGAAAATAAATCTGATTTCTTCAAATGAACATTTTTCACTTGATTTTCATATAGTCTGCCTGGAGCGTTTACTGAAAATAGTGTCTAAGCAAAAGTAGCTGACTACTGTCTTAGAAATAACTGAAAAAATTATGAGTGAGTAGAACTTTACTTTTCAGCAAACTTCATATATTCTTAGTTATCCATATCCCTTTTTATTCCAAATATTTTTTATTGCAGAAATGGAAACATTTCTGGTTTGTGCAGGTTTATGCAGACCTGGTCAGTGAGAAAGACTGCCAGTCTCTACATCGTTTAGTTTTGGTATGCGAAAAATCCATTGGTTTAGTAGTCTTATTTTTAAAAATGATAACACTTTAAAGCTATTATAATTTGGTTCTGTTTCATTTAATTTAGCCTTCTGGCTTATGCACCCATTTGTCTAAGGCTTTCAACAATGTGGCAGCTTAAAAATTCATTTAGGAAACAAAATTGTGCACCAGGAATCTCTAAGATTTTGCTTCTCCCTGGCCCAAATAAAAGATTAAACAAGAGACGCATAGACAAACAAATAAAAAACCAAGGGGAAACTATCTGAGCCAACTTCGTCAGAGCTCTATAAAATAATCACAGGCTTAGGGCAATCAAATGATCAGCCAATCAAGAAAGATAAATTTTTAAATGGAAAACTGTGTGGCTCTAATGCATGCTTGATCCCACTCTTTGCCTGGCACAGCGGTGGATCTTTTACCCAGATGCCTCTCTTGAACCAGAGGGAGCAACAGATCTTATCAGCAAATCATTGTAGACATTTTTCCTAATCTTTTTGGGGGATAGCTAAAAGACTAATATAAGGTGCCAATGCGCTCTATCTTGCCTGAATCAGAATTCAGACAGGAAAATGATAGACCTTGTAAAAAAATTAAGGTGACAATAGACCAGGAGACACCTGGAGCAAGTGATTATGAGTAGGTTACTATTATGAGTAGCCTACCGATAGATACTGGGAGGAAAAGCTAGAGTAAAATTAGGGAAATTAAAACATTCAAAAGTCATCATGTTTAAAAAGGAATTTAGATGGAAAGGGAGTTTGGGGGAGAATGGAAATA
This sequence comes from Antilocapra americana, assembly GCA_007570785.1. Classification (NCBI taxonomy): domain Eukaryota; kingdom Metazoa; phylum Chordata; class Mammalia; order Artiodactyla; family Antilocapridae; genus Antilocapra; species Antilocapra americana. The sequence continues at coordinate 699,050 of ML663013.1, read as the reverse complement.
CGTAAGGTTGAGTCCCTTCACTATTCACCTGAAACTATCACAACATTGTTAATCAGCTATACCCCACTATAAAATAAAACATTTACTAAAAATAAAAAGGAATTTAGAAGGCCACGCACATATCCAGGCAAGATGCTTCTTCAAAAGAATCCTGTGAAAACCAAAAGCTTTCACCTTGGGCTGATCCCTAAATTTAGAGCAGGCCAAAATAAATGTTGATGAAGTGCCCCAGAATAGTCAAGTCAGTCCACAATGAGTGGAAGAGCTCCTGAAATTCAAGGAAATTTCTATCAAAGCATTAGCTGGACATAAGATAAAAACTCAGAGACTTTAGTGATCGTACCGGACATAAAATAGTCTTTGAGAAAATAATTTGGAAAAGTCTCAAAGAATAGAATACCACAGCCTTCAACAATCAGACACACATATACATACAAACATGCACATGCAAAATAAAAAATGCAATTTCTGGGAAAAGAGGAGATATGATTTTCAGAGTTACCACATTATAATTGTCAAGCACCCAGTTTTCAACAAGGTAATCCCGATGCATACAAAGAAACAGGAAAACATGGCCCATTCAATGGAACAAAATTACTTGACAGAACCTGTCCCCAAAGAAGTTCAGATGCTAGAATAATTAGACAGAGATTTTAAAATAACTGTTTCAAATAGCTAATGAAATACATAGTCAAGGAACTAAAGAAAAAAGAAAAACATTATATAAATGAAATGAGAATAACAATAAAGTTAGAAATTATAAAAAGTAACCAAGCAAAAATTCTGGAGCTGAAAAATACAAGTGAGATGAAAACTTGACTAGAGTTTCAACAACGGATTTGAGCAATCAGAAGAAAGAATCAGTAAACTTGAAAATAGAGCAACTGAAATGATCAAGTTTGAGTAGGAGAAAGAAACAAAAGATCATCATCATGATTTTGATGCATCACCAAGCAGACCAACCATGGAAGTCCCAGAAATAGAACAGAAAATGACAAGAAATATTATTTGAAAAAATGATGGCTGAAAGCTTATCAAACTTGATGAAATTCATGAATCTATAAATCTAAGAAGCTCAATGAGCTCTAAGTAGGATCAACTCAATAGATCTATGCAGAGAAACACTGTAGTCAGACTGTCAAAGACAAAAGATGAAAGCAACCAGACAAGAGTAATCTCATACTATACAGTTCTGCAAAAATGAAGGGAAATGTAAGATATTTTGTCATAAGCAAAAGGTGAGGGAGTTTACTACCAATTAGATCTACCCTACGAGAAATTCTAAAGGGAATTCTTCAAGTTGAAATGAAAAGAGTCCAGACAATAACTCAATGCTCTATGTAGATATAAAGATCTGTGATAAAATAATTAAGTGATCCAATATAAAAACAAGTATTACTATAAATCTGGTTTGTAACTCTACTTACTACAGGAATTAAAAGACAACTCCCCCCCACCTCGCAATGATCTATAGAATATACAGCAAAACAAAGGAGAAGAAATCTACACAAAACAGAAGTGAAAGGCGCTCAGCCATGTCCCACTCTTTGTATCCCTATGGACTGTAGCCCTCCAGGCTCCCCTGTCCATGGGATTCTCCAGGCAAGAATACTAGAGTGGGTTGTCATGTCCTCCTCCAGGGGATCTTCCTGACCCAGAGATCAAACCCATGTCTCTTATGTCTCCTGCATTGGCAGGTGGATTCTTTACCAGTGGGGCCACCTGGGAAGCCCCAGGTCCCACAACACATGGTTTAAATGTGACTCATTTTAGATCTAAAGGCTGAAAAAGGATAAAATTGAAAGTAGAAAAGATTTTCCAAGTAAATAATAACCAAAGAGAGAACTATGGTGACTATACTATCAGACAAAATAAACTTTAAACCAACAGCTCTTCTTAGAGACAAAGAGGAAAATTACATATTGATCAAAGGGTCGTCATGAAGAAGAACCAAGTATGAGTATATATGCACAGAGCCCCAGATGATACCATGCAATGTTGGCAAAACTGAAGGGAGAAATAGACAATTCTATAAAAGTCTGAGGCTTCTATACTATACATTCAAAAGATATCCTTTTTCCCAGGTGATGATTTTGTAAACTCACCTACATTTTCCATCCCTATCTTTCCTTCTTCCTTTTTCCTATAATTAAGAAATGCTGAGGAGAGAAACTAAGATGGCGGAGGAATAGGACGGGGAGAACACTCTCTCCCCAATAAATATACCAAAAGAACTTTTAAAGGCCGAGCAAACTCCAAAAAACAGGAACTGAATGCTGGCAGAGGACATCGGGCATCTGGAGAGGCGACCCAGTGCCGACGTGAGGAGTAACAGTGAGGAAACCTAGACTCACCCACCAGAAAACCACACAAGCCTTTCCACCCAGGAAACTTCGACAAACCATGCATCCAACCCCTCCCATAGAGAGGAATCCCCACAATAAAGGGACAACACAGCAAGATAAACAAGATGAAAAGGCAGAGAAATACCCAGCAAGTAAAGGAACAGGATAAATACCCCCTAGACCAAACAAAAGACGAAGAGATAGGAAGTCTACCTGACAAAGAATTCCGAATAATGATAGTGAAAATGATCCAAAACCTGGAAAATAAGTTGGAGTTACAGCTCAATAACCTGCAGGCAAGGATTGAGAAGATGCAGGTAAGCTTTAACAAAGACTTAGAAGAAATGAAAAAGAGACAAAATACAATGAATAATGCAATAAATGAGATCAAAAACACTCTGGAGGGAACCAACAGTAGAATAACAGAGATAGAAGACAGAATAAGTGAGGTAGAAGATAGAATGACAGAAATAAATGAAACAGAAAGGAAAAATGAAAAAAGAATTAAAAGAAATGAAGACAACCTTAGAGACCTCTGGGACAATATTAAACGCACCAATATTCGAATCATAGGAGTCCCAGAAGAAGAAGACAAAAAGAAAGACCATCAGAAAATTCTTGAAGAGATAATTGTAGAAAACTTCCCTAAATTGGGGAAGCAAATAGCCACTCAGGTCCAAGAAACACAGAGAATCCCAAATAGAGTGAACCCCAAGCGGGACACCCCAAGACACATATTAATCAAATTGGCAAATATCAAATACAAAGACCAAATATTAAAAGCAGCAAGGGAGAAGCAAAAGATAACTCACAAGGGGAATCCCATAAGGATAACAGCTGATCTCTCAACAGAAACGCTTCAGGCCAGAAGGGAATGGCAAAACATACTTAAAGTCATGGAAGAAAACAATCTACAACCCCGACTACTCTACCCAGCAAGGATCTCATTCAAATTTGAAGGAGAATTCAAAATTTTCTCAGACAAGCAGAAACTGAGAGAATTCAGCAATACCAAACCAGCCCTCCAACGAATGCTAAAGGATCTTTCCTAGATAGGAAACACTGATGGGATAGATAATCTGGAGCCCAAAACAATAAAATAAATGGCAGCGGGATCATACTTATCAGTAATTACCTTAAATGTAAACGGGCTGAATGCCCCAACCAAAAGACAAAGATTGGCCGATTGGATACAGAAACAAGACCCCTATATATGTTGTCTACAAGAGACCCACCTCAAACCTAGGGACACATATAGACTGAAAGTTAAAGGCTGGAAAAAGATATTCCATGCAAATAAAGACCAAAAGAAAGCAGGAGTGGCAATACTCATATCTGATAAAGTAGACTTTAAAATAAAGGCAGTGAAAAGAGATAAAGATGGACATTACATAATGATCAAAGGATCAATCGAGGAAGAAGAAATAACAATTATAAATATTTATGCACCTAACATAGGAGCTCCACAATATGTAAGGCAAATGCTAACAAATATGAAAGGGGAAATCAACAACAACACAATAATAGCAGGAGACTTTAATACACCACTCACACCAATGGATAGATCAACTAGACAGAAAAGTAACAAGGAAATTCAAACTTTAAATGAAACAATAGACCAACTAGACCTAATTGATATCTATAGGTCATTCCACCCCAAAACAAGGAATTTCACCTTTTTCTCAAGTGCACACGGGACCTTCTCCAGGATAGATCACATCCTGGGCCATAAATCTAACCTTGATAAATTCAAAAATATTGAAATCATCCCAAGCATCTTTTCTGACCACAATGCAGTGAGATTAGATATCAACTACAAGAGAAAACCTCTCAAAACTTCCAACATATGGAGGCTCAACAACACACTGCTGAATAACCAACAAATCGCAGAAGAAATTAAAAATGAAATTCAGTTATGCATGGAAACGAATGAAAATGAAAACACAACAGCTCAAAACCTATGGGACACTGTGAAAGCAATGCTAAGGGGAAAGTTCATAGCAATACAAGCTCACCTCAGGAAACAAGAGAAAAATCAAATAAATTACCTTACTATACACCTAAAGCAACTAGAAAGGGAAGAGATGCAGAAGCCCAGGTGTAGTAGAAGGAAAGAAATCTTAAAGATCAGGGCATAAATTAATGCAAAGGAATCAAAAGTGACCATAGCAAAAATCAACCAAGCCAAAAGCTGGTTCTTTGAGAAGATAAATAAAATTGACAAACCGTTAGCCAGACTCATCAAGAAACAAAGGGAGAAGAACCAAATCAACAGAATTAGAAATGAAAACGGAGAGATCACAACAGAAAACACAGAAATACAAAGGATCATAAGAGACTATTATCAGCAACTATATGCAAATAAACTGGACAATTTGGATGAAATGGACAAATTCCTAGAAAAGTACAACTTTCCAAGACTAAACCAGGAAGAGATAGATAATATTAATAGACCCATCACAAGCATGGAAATTGAAACCGTAATCAGAAATCTTCCAAAAAACAAAAGCCCAGGACCAGATGGCTTCACAGCTGAATTCTACCAAAAATTTAGAGAAGAGCTAACACCTATTCTACTCAAACTCTTCCAGAAAATTGCAGACGAAGGTAAACTTCCAAACTCATTCTATGAGGCCTCCATCACCCTAATTCCAAAACCTGGCAAAGATGCCACAAAAAAAGAAAACTACAGGCCAATATCACTGATGAACTTAGACGCAAAAATCCTCAACAAAATTCTAGCAAATAGAATCCAACAACACATCAAAAAGATCATACATCATGATCAAGTAGGCTTTATCCCAGGGATGCAAGGATTCTTCAATATTCGTAAATCGATCAATGTAATACACCACATTAACAAATTAAAAAATAAAAATCACATGATTATCTCAATAGATGCAGAGAAAGCCTTTGACAAAATTCAACATCCATTTATGATAAAAACCCTCCAAAAAGCAGGAATAGAAGGAACATACCTCAACATAATAAAAGCTATATATGACAAACCCACAGCAAACATTATCCTCAATGGTGAAAAACTGGAAGCATTCCCCCTGAAATCAGGGACAAGACAAGGGTGCCCACTCTCACCACTACTATTCAACATAGTTTTCGAAGTTTTGGCCACAGCAATCAGAGCAGATAAAGAAATCAAAGGAATACAGATTGGAAAAGAAGAAGTAAAACTCTCTCTGTTTGCTGATGACATGATCCTCTATATTGAAAACCCTAAAGACTCTACGAGAAAATTACTAGAGCTAATCAGTGAATATAGCAAAGTTTCAGGATACAAAATCAACACACAGAAATCCCTGGCATTCCTATACACTAACAGTGAGAAATCAGAAAGAGAAATTAAGGAAACAATCCCATTCACCATCGAAACAAAAAGAATAAAATACTTAGGAGTATTTCTACCTAAAGAATCAAAAGACTTGTATATAGAAAACTATAGAACACTGATGAAAGAAATCAAGGAGGACACAAACAGATGGAGAAATGTACCGTGCTCATGGATTGGAAGAATCAATATAGTGAAAATGAGTATACTACCTAAAGCAATCTATAGATTCAATGCAATTCCTATCAAGCTACCAGAGGTCTTCTTCAAAGAATTAGAACAAATAATTTCTCAATTTGTATGGAAATACAAAAAACCTCGTATAGCCAAAGCAATCTTGAGAAAGAAGAATGGAACTGGCGGAATCAACCTACCTGACTTTAGGCTATACTACAAATCCACAGTCATTAAGACAGTATGGTACTGGCACAAAGACAGAAACATAGATCAATGGAACAGAATAGAAAGCCCAGAGATAAATCCACGCATCTATGGACACCTTATCTTTGACAAAGGAGGCAAGAATATACAATGGAGAAAAGACAACCTCTTTAACAAGTGGTGCTGGGAAAACTGGACAGCCACTTGTAAAAGAATGAAACTAGATCACTTTCTAACACCATACACAAAGATAAACTCAAAATGGATTAAAGATCTAAGCATAAGACCAGAAACTATAAAACTCCTAGAGGATAACATAGGCAAAACACTCTCTGCTATAATCCAAAGCGGGATACTCCATGACCCACCTCCCAGAATATTGGAAATAAAAACACGAATAAACAAATGGGACCTAATTAAAATTAAAAGCTTTTGCACAACAAAGGAAACTATAAGCAAGGTGAAAAGACAGCCTTCAGAATGGGAGAAAATAATAGCCAATGAAGCAACAGACAAACAATTAATCTCAAAAATTTACAAACAACTCCTGCAGCTCCATTCTAGAAAAATAAACAACCCAATTAAAAAGTGGGCCAAAGAACTTAACAGACATTTCTCCAAGGAAGATATAAAAATGGCTAACAAACACATGTAAAGATGCTCAACATCACTCATTATCAGAGAAATGCAAATCAAAACTACAATGAGGTACCACTTTACACCAGTCAGAATGGCTGCCATCCAAAAGTCTACAAGCAATAAATGCTGGAGAGGATGTGGAGAAAAGGGAACCCTCTTACACTGTTGGTGGGAATGCAAACTAGTACAGCCACTATGGAAAACAGTGTGGAGGTTCCTTAAAAAGCTGCAAATAGACCTGCCATATGACCCGGCAATCCCACTGCTGGGCATATACACCGAGGAAACCAGAATTGAAAGAGCCACGTGCACCCCAATGTTCATCGCTGCATTGTTTACAATAGCCAGGACATGGAAGCAACCTAGATGCCCATCAACTGACGAATGGATAAGAAAGCTGTGGTATATATACACAATGGAATATTACTCAGCATTAAAAAAAAATTCATTTGAAGCAATTCTACTCAGATGGACGAAACTGGAGCCCATTATCCAGAGTGAAGTAAGCCAGAAGCAAAAACAACAATACAGTATATTAACACATATATATGGAATTTAGAAAGACAGTAATGAGAACCCAACATGGGAGACAACAAAAGGAACGCAGATGTATAGAATAGACTTGTGGACTTTGTGGATGAGGGTAAGGGTGGGATGAGATGGGAGAAGGGCATTGAAGCATGTTAATTGTCATGTGTCTAATCAATCGCCAGCCCAGGATTGATGCTCGGGACTGGTGCAGCGAGATTTTCCGGGGGTGAGGGAGGAGGGAGGGGGGACCCGGAGGGGAAGCATATGTAAACCCATGGTGATATCATGACAATGTATGGCAAAAACAATAAAAAAAAAAAAAAGAAAAGAAAAAAAAATAAAAAAATTAAAAAAAAAATATTAGCACTGTAAAAAATCAATAAATAAATAAATAAATAAAAAAAGAAATGCTCCCTTCTCTTATCACATATTTGTGAATTGTCCAGTTTTCCTTTTCTATTGATTTCTAATTTCATTCCATTGTTTTTGGAAAAGATACAATGTTAGCTGCAATCTCCTAAAATGAATCAGATTTGTTTTGTGGCATACACTATAGTCTAGTGTACTCGAGAAAAACATTTATTCTTCTGTCTTTGATCCAAATGTACTGTATAAGTCTAACTGGTTTACAATGCTGTTCAAAGACTTTATTTCCTTATGAATTTCTGCTAGAAAAAATATAATAAAGTAAAAACTTCATCAAATAATAAAGTAAATAAAGTAATAATATAATAAAGCAAAACTCCCATCAAACTTCACTTCCTCCTGCATATTCCCTTCCCATTAAAGCCTATTCATGAAAGGATAGGAGTGCAAGATGTAAGTTTACATAGTTTGTAATGAGGAAACTAAGGCGCTTTGTAAAGCTCAGTTTTCTGAGGAAGATGTGACAGTAGCATTTGACCAGCTTTGAGAGTAATTAGAAGTTAGACTGGGTTGCTTTGACTCTAATAAAATGGAACTCAATTTGACGTTCTATAGGGTCCTAATACATCACTTTCAGGAGATTCTCCTATATAAATTATGGCGCCCTATCCAATTTATGGCTTAATATGTATATTAAAAGTTCATAAACCGCTATAAAATTTTAGGTAGTTTAAAATATTTTTAAAGATTTAGTCATCCTATTTCTGTAAAAGACTGAAGTTAAATTTTAACAACAAATCAGGTTTAATATTGTTATGAACATAAAAATATATGTTCATATATATATCTGGAATCATTTAGTTAATTATTAAATTTAACTAAGGCCTTCCTGTCAGACAAAGCAAAAGGGATGAGTATTAACATAGATTTCTTATTACAATATAAAGAAAATTACCTGAGAAAACATTTACTTTTTTGATGCTAAATGTCAAGCATAAAACTCATCATATAAATCTTCATCTAAGGGACATTAGGTAATATAGTGGCAATATCTTCAACTTTGAACTTCCAAAAGCAAGAAAAATTATTCAAAAGGACATTTTCTATAATATCCTTCAGTGAAAGCTGAGAGCATAATGTTAAATCTCAACTAAGAGAAGGTATTTCTCTGTAAAGTTTAGATGACTTTACACTCTTTTTAAATTAATTTCCATTGGAGGATAGTTAATTTACAATGTTGTGTTAGTTTCTCCTGTACAGCAAAATGAATCAGATATATATGTGCATATATATATACACACTCTTATTTAGATTTTTTTCCCATATAGGCCATTACCAAATATTGAATAGAGTTCATTGTGGTATAAAATAGGTCCTTGTTAGTTATCTGTTTGATATATAGTAGTCTGTAAATGTCATTCCAACTCCCAATTTATGCCTCCCGCAACCCTCCCCCCTTCGTGATCATAAGTTTCTTTTTTTGATATGACATTCATGTCACTGTAAATGGCTTAATTTCATTCTTTTTTATGGCTGAATAATATTCTATTGTATGTATGTACCACAGTAATCTTTATCCATTGATCCATTGATGGGCATTTAGGTTGCTTCCATGTCCTGGATATTGTAAATAGTGCTATAATGAACATTGGGTTGCATGTTTTTGTTTTTTTTGTTTTTTTTTTCAGAAATTTATTTAGTTAGGTTTTTTTTTTTTTTTTTTTCCTTTTTGGCTACACCATTTGGCTTGTGGGCTTCCCTTGTGGCTCAGCTGGTAAACAATCTGCCTGCAATATGAGAGACCTGGGTTCAATCCCTGGATTGGGAAGATCCCTTGGAGAAGGGAAAGGCTATCCAGTCCAATATTCTGGCCTGGACAATTCCATGGACTGTGGAACTTCCCTAACCAGGGATCAAACCTATTCCCCCTGAAGTGGAAGTACAGTCTTAACCATTGGACCACCAGAGGTATCTACATATATCTTTTTGAATTATGGTTTTCTCCAGCTATCATGCCCAGGAGTGGGACTGCTGGATAACATGGCAACTCTGTTTTTATTTTTGCTCTTAATTGTGATCTTATGGTTTACTTTAATCTGAGAATAAAATGTGGATTCTAGAGGAGGAGAGAAATGGTGTATTTGTCTTCAACAGCTGCTGTGAAGCATCACATGTCTGAAGCTAGATTTTAGCAAGAGTTAGTATAAGATCAATTCTGATCAGAATAGTATGATGGGGGCCTATTTAAATATCTGCCTGTCTTCCCGATCACTAAATATATCCTTGAATTGTACATATTCTGCTATTTGATCATTGGATCAAAATCATATTGCTTTAATATTAATAATAATTTTATGATTTGGATTTTCATTTCCAAAATCTTTATATACTTCTTTACTAGATTATATAACTTCTTACATTTCTTTTTAGGATTTTAACTCGCTTATTTTAATATATTGATCTATTTGCCCTATTAACTCTCTGTTTCGCAAAATATGATTTGTGGAGGTAGATACCCTTCTAGTCTTTGATCAGTTGTGTGTTTTTTAGACATGAGCACACATTCAATTATGGAGGCCTTCTTCTGGTGTGGTATAGACACATATATATATGAGTTGCCTGGTGAGGAGGGAACAGTATCTCTTCATCTTCTGAGTATGGATATGTTCACTTCAGTCTGGGTGTCACCATACTCTGTTTCTCAGTGCCTTCAGAAAGATTGAGAGTTGGCGTGAGCTTGCTTCCCTGAATACTCCTGATGTGATTACAAAAGCATCACTCCATGGGATGTCTCTTTTGCATTTAATTTTGAGTAACCCAAGAGATAATGCCACTTCAACATCATTGTTCCCTGATAGATTTCTGGTTCTTATCTCCTTCCTTAATATAATTTCACATGCTTTTCATCTTCCAGATTTCTTTTTGATTTCTGTTCTTTTTTTCAGATGTACTTAAATTTAAAAAAAAATTGCTTTCTGTAGTTTAGTTACTGGGGTCAGGACAGAATGGGAATATTTCCTCATGTTCTCAGTCTGCCATCTTGTTCAAATCATTCATGATTCTGATGGGATTTAGAATACTAAACAAATAAACATTTAATTAAATGGCTCCCTGAAAAGATATTTCTGATAAATGGAAATACCAAAATCTGATTTTAAACATGACCAGATTTTACTTACAGAATAATATCAAGGATTTCCTCTATTGATTCACGAAGCTGAAAATGAACAAATCCAACATTTAAATTATGATTTTCTGTAGCTGAGATGTCTCTTTCATAGCTCATTGAGTATTTTGTAGAGTATAACTGCCTGCACAGAAAATCCTCATTCAATGATTTTTATATGGATCTTTTCCATTTAGAAAAACAGTCGTCAAGTGTTTTTATATTCAAACCTTCTGACAATTAAGTTTTATTTTTCAGGTGATCTAAATTCTTTTTCTCCTTTACAGTACTTCTCATATCAATAATGCTTACAGTAATTTAACTGAGATTTTACATTTGTAAACTGTAAAATGCTGTTAAGAGATGACACACGATTTTAGTTTCGTGGCCCACACACACAAAATTTGACCAAATAGTTGTCTGATCAATTCCAATGTTAAGGACAAATAGAAAAAAAAATTCTTCTCTTTCACAGATAATATGGGAATACTTATTTAAGATCTTGGCAGTTTTCAAACATTTCCAGTAGAATCTGGGTTACTACATCCACAATATAAAACAAGATGCTATAGGAGACCCTCTTCCTGTCCAATATCCCAGAGTTTGGTAACTTGACTTCATTCATTTTTTTCTCTCTAATTTTTCTCTAATAAGTTCATTTTAAGTGCACATGTGTTCACATGCACGTTAAGGAAAATGATATTAATAACTTTAATGTGGTTTTCTTTTCTTTCTTTTTTTGTCTGGTAAAAAAGGATCAGAAGCTGGAATAGATTATTCAAAAGACAGACATCAAGTTAAACAGGAATGTATGCTTTCAATATGAATAATGGTCTCTAAAGCTGAAAAAAAAGTGTCTGCTCTCAAACATAGGTGACCTAGTCAGCACTTTATGACTAGGGAAACTCAGTTTTTTCTTCTGGAAAATGGAATTGATAATATTAAATATTTGGTGAAGGGCTATTTGGATGTGGAACTGCATAAATTATATCCATGATATTGGTATCTGATAATTGCATTTCCAATAGGAATTACAATTAAGACCCTTGCAATATGACATACTTTTGATCATTTTAATTTCCTTTGTGATTGCAGAGAATGATAATTCTTTGGGGGACTTGACTCCAATTTTCACATTACAAAAGAAAAGTCTGGATAATGGAATAGTGCAGCGATGAAGGAAGTCTTGATCTCCAGTCTCCTACTTCTCCCATTCCCATTTCTGCAGTGGGGATGCCACCTGTGTTCTGTTCATTATAAAACTTTTAGCAAGAGGCTAATGAAATGCAAAGCTTGCTATAAGACCAGGACTAGCCTTCCTATCAAATCATCTGAAATATTTATTTGCCCTCTTGAATAATTGATAGGGGCATCAGCTCTCCTGGTCAATTGATTTATTAAGGGACTGTTTGGAATTAAACAGCTTAAAGATATTAGATTTAGCAGTGATCTTGCTTGTTAGCATATTCATTTACCTACGGGAGCCCCCATTAGATATTGTTAATACATGACGTTTCCAGTCACGGCCTGGATCTCCTCAAATTGCATTAACGCCAGGCTGTTTAGCCACAGAATAACAGGTTTGATTGAGTGCTTGGGTTTGGTGTAATTAGATTTTCCTAGAAAAAGGGGGACTACTTTAATGCCATGTGCATTAAACTAGATATGTCATCAGCATTACTGTAATTGGCGAACAGGAACGCTGGAGACCCGGCTGCGTCTGAATGTTTGGGTTTATGGCTCACCCGTCCATTCTCATAGATGGCGCATAATAGCCATGCTTACTTACATATGCATGACCCTGAAAGGAAAAAAAAAAAGGAACTGACCTCTTTAATAAGCATCTCTTTTGAAAAAGGTGGAAAATTCTCATCCTGAGTAATGGGATCAATTTTTTGTTTGCTAAAACTGCCAATTATTTCTCTTACTGAAAAGGTCATGTGGCTGCTTAATCAATGATGAAAATAGTAGTGAATATATGTGGGTATGTTCATGAATCTGATTTGCATTTCAGTTTGAAACTGTTTCAGTTTCAAACTGCTGTTCTGATTAAAGGCCACAAACATACTAGAAGAATTCTTATTCACCAAGAATTCAGTGTTCAATAACTCTTATAAACAGAGGTACACATATAGCAAATAAAATTATTTCTGGTCACTTTTCCCTAATGGAGCTGATTCATCTTGGGTGCAAAGAACAATTAAGTTTGACCATCAAGGGACAATGAGCCCCAGTACAACAATCCTTAGAGCAGGATAATTTAGGAGTATGAATAAGCTTGGTGCTGGACCTGGACCAGTTGAGAAGCATCCAATCTTTCATTTGCATTTCCATTCCTATTTATCTCTTCTCTGAGTTTAAGGTGGCCTTGGATTACATACACCTTAGTTGTCCACAACTTAACCTGGAGTGCTCCGGTTGGTTCTGCCTTCCTCTTTCTCTGTGAAAAAAAAAAAAAAGAAAAAGAAGGAAATCCTAGCCTTCTCCATTTCCTTAGGGTTTTGATTATACAAAATAACATGATATTATTTTATTTGATGTTACATGTAAATTAATACATAATAACAAAATGTGTATGTAACTTCATAATTTATAAGGTTAGCTCATGTACTGCTATCACTTCTATATTGTGGTTAAAGAATCTGAACACTGGGGAGATTAAGCTAGTTCTATAAATTCACTCAGCTACTAGTATTAGAATCAGCAACTGAATCATTTCAATGTTCATGCTTCTACTAAAACCATACAACTCACACTGGGGCTTGAACCTACTGTCTTTAAAATGAAATCACACACCTGGTCTCAGGACTTAATGAAACTCAGGCTCTTGATTTCAAATTGCAGAAAAAATTCAGTGAGGTAAAAAGTGATAAGTAAGTAGTGGGTTTATTTAGAGATACACACTCCATCGACGGATTGCAGTCTGTCTCAAAGGGTGAGAGTGGCCCCACGGTATGCTGTCATATTGCAAAGTGAGGGTGGCCAGGGAAGGGACATATTCCACAGGCAGAGGTGGGCCATTGCAGAAGGCGAGGGGCCAAAAAGCCTGGCAGGGTTAGTTTCCATAGGCTGGGTAACTTCATAGGCTAATAAGTGGGGCTTCCCCAGTGGCTCAGACAGTAAAGAATCTGATGCAGTGCAGGAGACCCAGATTTGATCCCTGGCATGGGAAGATCCCCTGGGGAAGGGAATGGCAACCCACTCCAGTATTCTTGCCTAGAGAATCCCATAGATAGAGGAGCCTGGCGGGCTGCAGTCCCATGTGGTCACAAACAGTCAGACAGGAATGAAAGACTAACACTTTCACTTTAATGAGTCGGAGGATTATCCCAACAGTTTCAGATGTTTTAGAGAAGGGGCAGGGATTTCCAAGAACTGGGCCACCACCTACTTTTTGGTCTTTCATGGTCAGCCTGAGAAATGTGAATGTGTCATTTAGTGAAAGTGCTCCAATGAGCCCATAGTGAGGCTCATGGTTGACTGGAAGTCCAACTGGCTGCCATCTTGGGCTTTACCAGTTTTAACCAACTATGTTTTATCCTCCATAGTTAAGTCTTTCTTTAAAGATTCTGGCCTGCTCCCTTTCCCCCTATTTCATTTCCACTGAAGTATACTGTTCCCTCAATGACACTGACAGTCAGCAATACTTTTTGAAGATAGTTCCTTAATTCAAAGGAAGGACTTAGATTGGGTTATATTTTTTGGGGGAAGGATAGACTGATATTAAATGGCTGCTGTGTCAGGTTGAGTTTGAGGATAAAGGGAAATTTAGTGAAGGGATCATTACAAATTGGTTCTTTCGATATTTTGGAGGAGGCATGTTAGAAAATTTAGTGAATGTCCTGGTATCTTTTTCATTTTGTATAGCAACTGTGACTCTCCTAGCATCAGAAGTTGTTGATGGGTTTGTAGAACAGTGGCAACTCCAAATATCTATGGGAGGGGATTCAAGTAGCAATCATCAGAAGGAGTCTTGTTTTGTTGATAAGTTCACATAGCAAATGCCCTGTTTTTACTTGGATTGGGGACCCATGTAGATTACACAGCAGGATAACACCACCCCACCTCTGATCATACCTACACTCTGAGAGAGGAGGAAGTTTAGCAAGATGAAGAGAATCATCACAACCCACTTCCATTGGCCATTTGCAGAACGGACATTATCCTGCCAGGTTGCAAATAGCATCAATATAAACATATTTGCAAAGGGTATTTTCACGAAATTTGTGATGGTGTTGTAGATTTCCAAATGAACTTCTCAAGATCAAAATGCTTTCTAAAATGTTTTTAAAACCTGTTAAACAATGAGTTACATCAGCAATTATCCATGAACAAAGGCAAAAGCAATGGGAATAAAGAGATGTTGGAGTTCATTTTACTCTATTACGTTATCATCTTATGATACTTTCAAACTTCTTTACCAATTTTTCAAATATATAATTTTAATGGTACATGTTCTCCCTAATAATGACTGTGTAGAGGGTTTGTCTATTAATACAGAGACCAAGGGAGATATTAATTCCTAGAAAGGCAGTTTTTGTGGAATTAGAACTCAGAATTGATATATTCTGCTTCATTTTCTTGAATAAAATATATACATACATTTATATTTATAGATATGCATTTGGCATAATACTACAAATGTATGCTATATGTTGTATGTGTATACAGCACATATATGTATACATATGAACAATATACATATAATATATATGATATACTACACATAATGCTATTACTATATGTAAAGGAAAACAATGACTTCATGTAATGAGACTATAAACTGTCTTCCAAATGCTGATAACAGACAACCTTGAACTACTGTGAGTACTATTGGAAACAGTGTATAATACAAGTGCAAGTGTTAATCACTCAGCCCTGTCCAACTCTGAGACCCCATGGATTGCAGCCCACCAGACTCCTCTGTCCATGGAATTCTCCAGGCAAGAGTACTTACTGGTAGTGGGTTGCCATTCTCTTCTCCAGGGTCTTTTCTGACCCAAGGATCGAACCTGGGTCTCCTGCAGGCAGGTTCTTTACAGTCTGAGCTGTCAGGGAAGCCCTCATGGTTCAAAACGGGGGCTGGTGTTCAGGGTAGCATTTATTTAGGGCAATTCTGCAGTGTTTATTTTATGAAAATATAAAAATACCTTTAAAATTCTCTGGAAAGGTTACTATACCATTTCTCTCTCCCCTCCCCCAGCCCACTTCCTCTCTCTCACACACATATACCTGCAACCACACCCACACTCACACACACACCCATACACACACACACACACAGCCAGTTTCCTGAGCTATGACCAGAGTGGATCTACTCCCCATCATAGCCTGATGAAGGACTGGAGAAGATTGAGACAAGAGCTCATCCCTGTTCTGGCCACAGGAGGGTTCATTCAAAAAGCGGATCATCAGGGAACCCTCCAAACACCGAGCATGAAAGTGAAAGAAAAGTGAAGTTGCTCAGTCGTGTCCAATTCTGCGACCCCATGGACTGTAGTCCACCAGGCTCCTCCATTCATGGGATTTTCCAGGCAGGAATACTGGAGTGGATTGCCATTTCCTTCTCTGGAGATCTTGCAGACCCAGGGACTGAACCCAGGTCTCCCACACTGTAGGCAGGCGCTTTACCATCTAGCCATTTGAGAAGCCCAGGAGCACTGAGTATACCCCAGCATAAGGGTTACTCTTTTGGGGATGGGGATGGGGGATGGGGTCTTGTTCATGTGTTGGGGTGCTGTGGCTTCATGTAGGGGACTCCTGGGTTCCCAGTCAAGCCCTGCAGTTTCGGTGTTCACCGAGTCCAGCCAGCTCCATAGCCAGTCCACACATATATACTCACAACATGCTCAAAGCAATGACTGTAGGCAAACACTGGCCTCACCATCTCCAGGTGCTTCTGTAATTATTGAGGCTCTAACCACCACTTCCAACAGACACAAACACAGTTTAGACTCGGAAATAATAAGCCTTACAATGGTTCAGTGATTTGCCTACATGGAGAGAATGTTCTCAATACTTCTGTTGTTAACAGGGAAGTGATTAATGCTTGTCAAAAATCCCTAGTGAGAACGGTGCATGTGCGCTCAGACCCTCAGGCTTGTCTGACTCTCTGCAGAGTCTGCTAGATTCCTCTGTCCATGAAGTCTTCCAGGCAAGGATACTGGAGTGAGTTTCCATTTCCCACTCCAGGGGATCTTCCTTACCCAGGGATCAAACCTGTGTCTCCTGCATTAGTAAGTGGATTCTTTGCCACTACACCACCTGGGAAGTCCTAGAGAGAGTGAGTTAGTAAGTTAATTAAGCACTTTCCTAGGACACAGTTACCTTGTGACCAAAATGGGTATCAATGATTATTAATGACCAAGAAACTTTTAGCATGTTTATGAATATTATTTCCCTTCCTCTTCCTTCTCCCCCTTCCCCTTTCTCCTCTCCCCTCCTCCCTCTTCTTCCTTATTATCATTATTGCCATTACTGTTATTATTACATCCCATTGACAAGTCTGGATCAAATAAATCAAGATCCCTGCATTCACTTTAGCACAATGTCTACTAGCTGACTATCCACAAATAAACTTCACCTCTCCTTTCTTTTTTTCTCCCATCTTGGTATCTTTCCCCCCCTCATTTCTTTATTTCCTCTTCCCCGAGTGTGTCTGGTTTCCAGCACTCAGAGCCATTTCTGAACAATGTTAGCTTTGCTGTAGGGATCACCACAAATGTGAGATGCTATCCCACTCAATTTTGACTCCAAAACAACCCCTGAGTTGCTGTTAACAAAACCTGAGTTTTTGAGACATTTGGGAGAGAATCTATGCAAATATTTGGTAATTTCTTTTGAGGACTATCATCTCCCTGTGTGAACACATTAAATTTTTGCCATATTTTTCTTTTCCTTTAGATTAAAAAAAGTCCCACTTCCTTGACTCTTCATAAGCAAACTTGAACCATCCCACTCTGAACCAAGTTAAGGTTGTCTAGGACTCCCCTGGTGGCTCCGTCAGTAACGAATCCGCCTGCAATGCAGGAGACCTGGGTTCAATCCCTGGGTTGGGAAGATCTCCTGAAAGAGGGCATGGCAACATACGCCAGTAGTCTTGCCTGGAGAATCCCCATGGACAGAGGAGCCTAGTGGGCTAAATAGTCCATGGTGTTGCAAAGAGTAGGACACAACTGCACAGGCTAAATACAGTCTCCTCTTGGAGCTGGCCAGGGTGGAGTCACTTCTCATGAATCCACCAGCTTCTCCTGGTTCACATTTCTGATTCATGATGAGCTTGTTGGCCACTATGAGACCTAGATTCTGTATCTGTACCGTTCATTGGTTTTTCTTCTCTGGTGTGTGGGACTGCACTTAGAAGACCCAATTCTGCTTGTTTGTCCAAGTTGTCAAGGGTGTTTTTTAATTATATTCCTGTATCTAGAATTCCAGTCAGCCTTCTCTGTTTGGTTCAAAGTGCAGGTACAGTGAGTATGTCCCATGTGAAAACATTTTGATAAAAATCTAATGCATTTCTAATTATCGTGGTTAGAGTGCTGTAAAAAGATTAAAAACAGGATAGATATTATATATAGTGAATATATGTATCCATATATAGATATGTGTGCATGCTCAGTTGCTTCAGTGTCCAACTCTTTGCAACCCTATGGACTGCCAGTCTCCCCTGTCTATGGAACTCTCCATGCAAGAATATTGGGGTGGGTTACCATGCCTTCCTCCAAGGGATCTTCCCAACCCAGAGATCAAACCTGTGTCTTCTATTTCTGCTACATTGCAGGCAGATTCTTCACTGCTGAAGAAAAGTGAAAGTGAAAGTCACGTCCAACTCTTTGGGACCCCAAGGACTATACAGTCCATAGAATTCTCCAGGCCAGAATATTGACATGTGTAGCCTTTTCCTTCTCCAAGGGATCTTCCCAAACCAGGGATCAAACCCAGGTCTCCTGCATTGCAGGTGGATTATTTACCAGCTGAGCCACAAGGGAAGCCCTTTACTGCTGAACAACTGGGAAAACCTCATGAATAGACATATATGGCATATCTACCTATAAATAGATGGATTGATGCCCATGTATAGTTGTGCATATGGAATTTATTCTGGTTTAAGAAGGCAACTCAATGAAATGACATGCTTCTACTAAACAGCACATATCAACGTTTTTAAATGCTATTTCTGATTTATTCCACATATCTGAGGAGTTGAGATTGCATTATGAGTAGGATCGAAGCAGACAAAAAAGGAGGGGATGTGGAATTGGACAAATGCCTGCTTACCTTCATGACTTGATGTTTTATTTAGAAAGGCAATTCTCATCACACATCCAAAATGAAAAAAGGGGGGAGGGAGGGGAGGGGAGGGAAATGAAGATCCTAAAATATTCCTTTTATTTTTCAGAATAAGAAAGCATCTCACTTGGAAGCAACAGGAATCCTTCTCTCTGCCTAACTTCTCACTTCACTCCCTCAGCTTTGGCCATCCTAAGGGTTCCCCCTCCCTCTTTGATTTGTGTGTGTGGGGGGGGGAGCGCACATGTCAGGAGCAGCAGCCGTGTGTCTGAGGTGGTGACAACAGTCAGCCGGAGCCAGAGCCTTAATCACTGTTTACTGATTTAGTCCATTTTACTAGCAGACAGTGCTTTTCCTGAGAGCCATTTTCCTGGCGGGGTGCAAAGCCTGCTTCCAGGGGCGAAAGTGCGCGTCTCGGGCTGCCTGGCTCGCCGGCTCTGGCACGGCCTCGCCACCGCTGGCAGGCCTCGCGCCGAGGCACCGGGCGGGCACGGCGGCCTCCGCCTCTGCCGGTGCTCATCTGGCGGCGGCGTTAATGAGAGCTGGGAAGAGGCAGGAGGGAGGGCGCGGAGGACCCAACGGGGCATCCACACAGTACCTATGGCAGCCGGCGCCAACCCGTTTCACACTGCGTCGCCACTCATGGGGTGAAAAGAATTGAAAATGACAGATCGAGGAGTCTACCTTCCCCTCTGATGGGCTTTTTTGTTTGGCTTGTTTACACTGCTCTGGGCTTGCCCGGCTCTTATTGTTGCTGCTGTCTCTCCTTTGCGCGTTTTCATACAATTGTGGACATGTTGCACTTAAAACAGCAGATGAGACGTGAAACAAACAAAAAAAGGACTCCTTAGAAATGGCTGGTATTTCTTGAACAGTTTTTTCATCACCTTCAATATTCCCCCTCCCTGTTGCCCTGTTTGTTGTGATCAGCTCCTGAACGCTTCCATCAACTGGCGAATGTGAATAATCATAGAGGTGGTGGGCTGACCTCTGAAATGAGGGTGGCAGGCAAAAGAGAATAGGGTGGTGGAGGCTTTGAAAACGCACTGACGGTATTTACAGGGCACGTGGACACTGAAAGTGTCCCTGGGCTCTTGTAAGAAGCCATCCCCAGTATCCACCAAATGGCTGCAATTCATTCCCCTTCACCTGTCACCTTCGAATCTGTCCAGGATAAGGAGGCAAATCAATGATCAGATGCGGAGGCCTTCGCTGATCTTAGGTCTGGGAAAATGCAGGGCCATGCACTGAACTCAGGGAGGGGACCCAGGGCTTTATCTAAAGACGGCATGTCAGCCCCATGAAGTTCACGGTCATAGTAATTCCCCAGATGAAAGTGCTCGCTCCCTCTCAGGCTCTTTGCTCCTCTGCTGTCAAGTCCAGATGCTTTGGGAGTGGTTTCTAGTCCTGTGCTCCCTGAATTTATGTACTTGGAGGAGCTATTTATTCATTCTGAATAAAATGCCCAGCAAGAGGTTGCGGAGCCATCGGTGGAGGTCAGCAGTAGTGACTTATGTAAGATCCTGAGTGCTTTTAAACTTCCTAGCCTGGGGTTTTCATCCTCACCCCTCGTCCAGGGAGGTGCCTTTTCACGTAAGCGCTGGGCCCACTGTAACACCCATCCCCAAGTCACTGTGTTCCCTCTCCTAAAGTGCAGTAGGCCCTTTTCCAATACAAAAATATAGCTCCTTGGCAGCCTGAGAACTATCTCTACAATCTCTCTGTCTCCTGTTAACTCACAGGACTTAAAGGGAGTTGGGAATAATATGAACATCTATGGAGCATCTTAAAAACATATGCCATAAGCTGTACTTGCTCTCTTAAAATACTCCATGCATTCTCATAGCATCAGCTTAAGAAAGCACGCTGCTTTTAATTCATTAGTGTCCTAGAGTTGGGCTTCCCAAGTGGTGCTACTGCTAAAGTGGCTCTCCTGCCAATGGAGGAGACGTGGGTTCAATCCCTGGGTTGGGAAGATCCCCTGGAGTAGGAAATGGCAACCCACTCCAGTATTCTTGCCTGGAAAACCCCATGGACTGGTGGGCTACAGTCCATGGGGCCTCAAAGAATCACACATGACTGAGAAACTGAGCACTCAATGCCTTTCTAAATAGCCATCAAGTGATGCTATTACTTAGAACGACCTTTTGGAAAAGACGAGACACTTCTGAAAAAATAAGATCTCTAGTCTGGCTTCAGCCAGGTTAAGTACTATCTTCACCTGTATAAAAAGAAATCAATTTCATGTGTTAACCTCATGTACAGTTGAACACCCACCAAACTTAATATGTTTGGACCCTTGAGAAGTGCAGAGGCAGACACTGGAACCCCGTTTCTGTTCTCCATGATTGTGTGGGTAGGTGACAGTGAGGCCATTATAAAGGGCTCTGACTCACCAGGGACGTTGTTACAGATGTCAACTGCTTGCTTGAAAATTCAAAGCAATAGCAGATGTAAAACAAACTGGAGACATCTCTCAAAAGTAGACTCATTTCTCTAAATGAATCATTCCCCTGGAATGACACCATTCTGCATTTTTGTAGGACTGAATGACCACAAGGACGCCCTCATCTTCAGGAACATTGACTAAACTGTCTCAAGCTTAAAGTTTTTATTTTCTCCTTTTTACCCAAGATAGATAATAAATGTTTGAGGTGGAAGGGAGAAAGCGAGAGAAAAGGAAAAAGGATAAAGTGAGAAAAGGAAAGGAAGAGGAAGAGAGAGATCACCTTTAAGTCTTTTCTCTTCTCTTTCTTTCAAATGACACAATAGAATTTTTTTTTCCTAAAGTTGTATTAGGGATTCACTTAAGCAGAAATGAACTGTAATATGCAAATAGTTCTAATTGGACTGCTAATAGAGCGTGTCTCTGTTGTTTTTTTGTAGGGAGTTTTATGCCTATGTAATCAGTGCAGACAGCCGTTAAGTAAATGAAGAGGCAACTAACAATGTCAGAAAAGAGACCGGGCGGTTCCGGCTGACACTACCCTAATCTTCCAGGACCCATTAAATGGCAGTTTCAACGCATTACCTACCATAACATCCTTGAATATCACTGATTTTATTTGCAGTATCAAACATTCCATTTCATGCCCCATTAACAGTGGGAGCCTGAGCTTTTTGACGCAGCTAAACATTTTACTAACTACCTGGACTAAGTAACCAATTAACTTTTGGAGACAATACGGCCAATTAAGCGCGAAAAGGTAAGGCTGTCATCCCCCACGAAAATTGAATTTCCTTTTCCTGATGGTACTTATTGTCGCTGCTCAATTGTTAATGGGGATTCGGTCCCTATTAAAGTATAAGGCAAAGCCGAATGGAAAAGTTCAGAGGACTTAGTTCCTAAAGAGTAGGTCACCAAGTGTCCCAATTGGCCACTAATTCAGTTAACTTCTTCATGCCAGATTACTTATTGGATGTGACTGGAGCAGGGCTCTCATCTGACGTCCTGTGATAGTACATTGCACAGTCTGGTAGCTCCCGAGGAACCTACAGGCCCAGGGCTGTAGTTTGAGACCCTGTATGGGAAGTTTGGGGAGAAAAAAAAAATCTGTGTTTTGAGTTTTTGTTGTATTTTTATAACAGAAATATCAGTGTCAGAAACGATATTGCCCTGGTTATCATCACCTTGGACTCCTCAGAAGTAGAAACAAACCCTTGAAGGGAAAGGTGTGTTCCAAATTAACTCTCTGTGGTTTGGAAAGCCATTTTCTAAATGGCAGACAAGGTCATGGGTGGTGATTCTGCTTGGTGGACTTGACTACAGTTAACTGGAATGGGGCACAAGTAAGGAACCTGGATATCACAGTTTGAAAGCTTGAGGCAAATTTTATCCCTCTGTAGGAGTCTTTCATTTTTGGAGGCACACATTTATCCTGGAGGGCATCTTCCACAGATCTATGAGTCAAAAACATGAAGCTTCTATTAAGAGTCATAACCCAAATGTTGGAAAGAGATTCATGTATGCTTTTTTTTCCCCCCAGATTATATCAGCTTTGTGAAAATGTAAAGAAAAATCAAGAATGTTGAGAAGTGGGAGAAGAAGAGAATTCCAATGATGATTATTTGAATATGACTGGGAAAAATGTTAAGCTGGAATATTCGAAGTTTTGAGTGCATTCCTAGAGCAATACAAGTCTGTGACATTTGTTTAAAGCCTGTTTACCTACATTTAAAATCAGATTTGAGCCTGGAAACTCATAAGTAAAGCAGTGATCTAATTTGTGCTCAGAGTTATTAATTTCCCATATTGTTTCAATGGTAAATGTGCTTGGTTCCCATAGAACAGCTGTTGAATTGCCATGGGGGGAAAATACATGGATTCCATTGTTGTATTAGTATTCTAGATTCATAATTTTTTAAATTTTGTTTCTGCCAGTGATAGGAAGCAGGGGCAAAAAGGATTAATGTTATATCCTTTCAAGTTTAAGTGGCTTTTGAAGAATTTGATAAGAATTGCTGCTTCCTAGGAAGATTTAAGTAAGAAGCAGTTCTCCTGTATTAGTATAGATCAATTAATAACATTGATCAAAATTTCCTTTTGAACTTTTTCTTGGATTTTAATGATCTTTTCTCATGAGACACCATTTTCTTTACAGAAGCAAGCACTGCGGGCTATTTATTTTAGCCATTTTCCCATGACAGTGGATGATTTTAAAATGATTACAATAGTTTGAACTTCCTGTTATTTAAGATAGGGGAGTAAAACCAGATCTCAAACGTTTCCCACTCCCACCCTCCAACGTCGCCATAGGAGAAGAATGAAAACAAACAAGCAAGGACAAAATTCTGTCAGCCGAACTCACCCTGTGGAAACGGCTGTTGGCCGGAAGCGTCCAAAAATCCACATCACTAAATGAAGGGGGCAGGAGATGTTAGAGGAAGCACTAGAGCTTCCCAGGCTGCTTGGCATCCTCTGGAGCCAGGAAGCTACAGAGCTGCATACAAAGAGGCACTGTGGGAGATTTCAAGGTAGTTCCTTCCAGCCCTCTTCACAGTTAAGGGAGAAGGCCAAGTCTTTCACCACTTGCCTTTATGAGGAATGAAAACTCCAGAGGGAAGGAAACAATCCAGGCTTTCTCTGATGCGTGGTTTCTGTGAAGTAAGTCCGCAGAACTGCTTACTGTGTCCCCTACTAGAGGAAGATACGTCACGGAGACACCAGCCTTGACTTCAGTGAGCAAAGGGAGTAAATACCAGGTGCGGCAACCAAGGTTACAAGGCTACCCCCTCAAACTATTCTCTTAGGAGCGGACCTGTGGAGCATTTGAGGGTTGGGGTTGTGGGTGGAGAGAGTGGGAGGGAGGAGACCAGGTAATTATATGGAAAAGCAAAAACATGAGCCAACCTAAGATTCCTGACTTTGCCAAACTGTCTATGTATCAAATGCATGCTGTGTGTTACTGTGAGCTCAGTTGTTCAGTCATGTCCAACTCTTTGGGACCCCAGGGGCTGTAGCCTGCCAGGCTCGATCCACCAGGCCTCTCTGTCCACGGGACTTTCCAGGCAAGAATACTGGAGTGGGTTGACATTTTTGACTTCCAGGGGATCTTCCCAACCCAGGATTAAACCACTGTCTTCTACACTGACAGGCAGATTCCTTACCACTGAGCCACCTGGGAATCCCATATAGCAAATATATAAACATAAATAAGATTAAAAGGTTTTAAAATCAGGATTCATAAATCAGTAAATAAACCATTTAGAATAAAGCATGTGTGGATTTGGTTTTCATCCTGGAGTGAGTAAATGTTCCTAATAAACCCAAAATTCAGATATGATAAAATGATAAAATATGGTAGATATACTTGACTAAAAATATTCTGCATGACAACAAAAACTATTACTGCAACTTTTAAAAGGCTGACTATCAAAGCCAACTGAGGAAAGACTGTCTTCATCATTTGACAAAGGTCTATTTTTGTCATTAATAAAGCTCAAACAAATTGATTAAAACATAGAAAACAATTTAGAGAAATATATACAAAATATATTTAGTATCTAAATTTTACTTATAGTTTTAAAAATTGCAAATTGAAGTGATAACAGATTACCATTTTTCATCTCTTTGATGAAATAAATGCTAAGATTGGTTTCTCTCCAGAACTAGAGAGGTTGGAGGCAGGCTTACCACCTCCTCCAGACTTTCTGGAGAAAAATGTATTGATGTGTCTCCAAGTTCAAAATAAATACTTTTCTAGAAGTTATACAAGTTACACACACACACACACACACACAAACATATAAGCATGTACATACATATAATCTTCCATATTCAATTTGTATTGTGTGCCATAGATACACATCTTTTTGCAGAGATGCTTGGAAGAAATAATTTTGATAACAGAGCATCTGTCAATAGAATAGTGTTAAGTTATGAGTAGAAAGATCCCTAGGCATATTAAGTTAAGAGGGAAAAGGGTGGGATGATATGGGAGAATGGCATTGAAACATGTTAATTATCATATGTGAAATCAATCGCCAGCCCAGGTTTGATGCTCAGGGCTGGTGTACCAGGATGACCCAGAGAGAGGGAATCGGGAGGGAGGAGGGAGGGGAGTTCTGGAAGGGGAACATATGTATACCCATGGCAGATTCATGTCAATGTATGGCAAAACCAACACAATAAAGTAAAGAGAATTAAAAAAAAAAAATCAAAGGGACTTTGGTATATATAATATGATTTCTTATATACATATGACATTTTTAATTAGGTATACATATAAACACATGCATATATATTTCACATGTATTTTATATATGCTATTATGTATAAATATAAACACACACACATATATATATATGTGCTTATATTGCATAAATGACTACATCCATGAACATGGTTTCTGAAAGAAGTCATAAGAAATTACATATACTAGTTGCATTTGAGTTTTGGGTGGGGTTTGTTGAGAGAGAAGCTTTTACTTTTTACTTTGGTGGTTTTGAGTTTTTAAATCATGCATGTGTTCTTTATGTTGTAATTTAATATCAACATTGTTAATGAGAGTAATAATCCAGTGGGGACATTTGGCATATTTGACTGTGTTCTTCTTTATATTTCTTATCAGACACTGTCAAGGTTGCTTTTTAAAAAAAAATAATATTTGTTTTCCTTGCTACCTATGTGATTATTAATTGTGGAATATTTAGAAAACACAGCATTTTCCTATCATCAAGATCATTTGTCCCTGTGGATGTTCCTTGAAGCTCTACTGTGCCCAACATTGCAATAAGACACAAACACAGCTCTTCCCTCAAGAAGCTTACAGTTTAATAAGGAATATATATTCTAATAGATTGCACCCATGTAAGAACAGAGCGCAATTAATAATCCTTTAGGGGCACTAGCAAGGTTGCAAAGAGAAGATATAAATGGGATGGCTAATCATGTTTGAACTTGGATTAATATTTACCTTTCTGAAATAATAGTTTTCTGGTAAATAAACAAATATAGTCTCATTTACAAAATTTTGAAGGCACACAAGCCAAAAAATGTCCAGTTTTAAACAGTTTTATATCTTGCCTCTGCAGTGAGTGTCTAAAAAAGGAATGCAGGTAAAGGGCTGAGCAGTCAGTGAAGTCTCAGTACTAACATGACTATCATAATTAATTTCATTTTTAACACACTCTATCATGAACATTTCCTCATAGCAGTAAATCATCCTTGAAAGGATACTATGCATGATTCAGCGATGTAATATTTGTCTGAACAGCTTCTGGTTGCTAGACAATCATTTTCGACTCTATTTTTTTTTGCATACCCTAGGCTTTTTTTAGCTGCCCTTACAATAAGATAAAGAAATCTTATATAGTGCCTCCTTGATGAGGCTGTTCTACTTCTAAGAAGGGGATTTAAGAGATGTGTGTGTGTGTGTGTGTGTGTGTCTGCTCAGTTATGTCCGACTCTGTGAAACTACGGACTGTAGCTCACCAGGCTCCTCTGCCAATTGGATTTTCCTGGCAAGAATACTGGAACAGGTTGCCGTTTTCTCCTCCAGGGGATCTTCCTGATCCAAAGATCAAATCCACATATCTGGGGTTTCTTGCATTGCATGCAGATTCTTTTACCACTGAGCCATCCGGGAAGCCCTACTTAAGAGAAGGGGGTGGCTAATGACAGAATTCTAAGAGTCTACACAGGCCCCAAGGTCTAGTTTGTATACTGATACTTCCTCTTGACTTCCCAAACAAACCTGTTCCACTTGTGTCTCTCAGATTCTCTTATGCATATTTTTCAGGTGGGAGAAACCTGCATTATGAATACAATGTGAGAAATTACTGTTAAATCTGTATAATGCTTTAAGATCTTACTTTTCTTGCTTTGTTTGTTTGTTTTTAATTTTCTTTACTTTATTGTGTTGGTTTTGCCATACAGTGACATGAATCTGCCATGAGTATACATATGTTCCCCCTCCAGAACCCCCCTCCCTCCTCCCTCCCGATTCCCTCTCCTTTCTATTTTGGAAGTTTGGACTGGTATCAGTGCACAACTAGGAGATGAGAGAAGAGTCCAAAAGGCCATCCCAGAAATGACTATCATTATATAGGTATAAAGTGTTGCAGCCTTTAAATGCTATGAACATGGTGGGCATGAAAAGGCAGCGATTAAGATGAAGGAATACCATGTGGGACTTGGTGATTGGCTGGGGCATGAAAGAAAAGTTCAAGGGGGTCACTTGGATTTCAGATCTGGAGAAGTTTATTAATAATAGATCATGACAGGTATGGATCCATGGGAAGGGTGAGGCAGATTAACAAAGCATGTAAAGCAAACATGAAGTTAACTTATTATTCAGAGAAGTCTATGAGTTACAATCTGATAGAAGATACTGTTGAGTCTCTGTTTTATAAGTCTCACAGTTAAAAAAAGACGACAGTTTGTGACTGAAAACTCTAGACAGCCTAGGGTCTACAACCTTAGATGTTGACAAGCAGGCTTCTAGTCTCCACCAGGAGTGAAATGAGTAGGTTTAAAGTCCTGAGACCTGGACTAGCTCTGGCCTTTCCAGGAAAGAATGCAATGCAGGGTTACTCTAAGTTCTGAGTTCATGGGGTTATAGGATCACAGGCAAAATGGGGGAATTGGAAGAGACAGACATTTTCTGTTAAGGGGCTGAATTCATTCAAAGTTGCTTAGATTGTAATAATGAGGTTCATTTAAGACCTGGGACTTGCTGAAATAATATGGTTAAAGCCATGAAACATTAAGATTGTACTTGCCATAACAGAACCCGTTTGGACTATCATTAATCTAATCTCATAAGTGCACATAATGCCCAAGCAAGCAAACCAAAGCTTTGAATTTGGTTTACACTAATAGTAAGACTATCTTGCGGGCTTTTCACCGGGATTCTCTGTACCATTAAGCAATTACTAGTGGCTAGAACACTAGCCCACATGTCGCTATTTCTGGTTAGGGGATTTTCTTGCCTGCCTGACTAAATCTTCCAATTAAATGCAATGGTACTACATTCATTTCAGTCCTTCATTTACAATGCACAGTGGAAAGTATTGTTACTTTAAGTAAATAGTTTTAGGAGTTATTGAACCACACACATAGCACTGCTGAGTTTCAACATTCCACCAGTGAGAGGATATGGTTGTGTAACAAGTAAAAGTTAAGACCTGAAGACGAAGAGATGTCTTTTTCACTGATATATCTTTATAATATCTTTATAAACAAACTTACCCTGCTGATGACACCTTCCATCTATTTCTTTGTATCCATCTCAGTTAATTTTATCAACATGATTATATTTAAATTTGTTCCATTTAAACTTTTATTTAAATTTAATGCCTAACACTGAACAAAGGGACATAGTTACAGTTCCTTCTAGAGAGCTCATCATAAATAAATTTTAAAATTCTAAACAAAATCACAAGGGTAGTGATGACGATGCTGCTGATGATGACAATTTATAATTATGTTGTAAAGACGAAAATAGAAAAAAAATATTGATCTTTTTTCAAAGCCAGACTCATGCCTGAAAATGAATACATTTAGTAGTACAACCAATTCATGGATCACTTTTGATTATTTACAATGAGGATCTTTCCTTCCATAACATTATGATGGTATGTAGGATGAACATATAATTTTCCTCAAATCTCAGAAAATCAGCCCAGAGAAATCATCTCTGCAATGCAGGGTAGTAATTAAGCATGTAGTTTCCCTGGTGGTCCAGATGGTAAAAAATCTGCCTGCAATGCAGGAGACCAGAGTTCTATCCCCAGTTCGGGAAGATTCCCTAGAGAAAGGAATGGCAACCCACTCCAGTATTCTTGCCTGATGAATTCCATGGACAGAGGAGCCTGGCAGGCTACAGTCCACGGAGTGGCAGAGTCAGACATGACTGAGTGTCTACCAGGTTCAATTAGACATGCAATCATACTACAATCATAATATCTGAATTCATTAGCTGGTTACAAAGCATCAGCTAAATTTGTAACCCTGGGAAGTTTACTACCTTGTCAATATCTCAGATTTATCTGTAGAAAGAGAATGGTAAGAGTACTTACCACACAGTTACTGTGAGAATTAAATGAGATCCTAAATTAAAGAGCTTACCATATTAATTTAATAATTTATAAACAAGTGCTGTTTTTGAATGCTAGGGACTATAATGATGGCATAAGATAATTAATATATAAATATTCAAGAGGATTTAGATACAATCACAGATAATAGTAGCTCCTCATTGTTTTACTAAAACTGAACCAAAGATGTATCTCTAGATTTTAATGATACAATCATGGAAGTTATTGGACTGCCCAAGACAAGCCTCTTGGTTCTATAACTTGATATGAAGAATGTACTTGAAGACCCATTGATCTTATCCAAAAGGACCTGTCATATATACTTGTAGAAATATTTATTCATCAAAATTGGCATTGGATGAGTATGTAATTTGCTTACAATGCAAATATGCAAAATATGCAATACATCCTCTTTGCCCTCACCTCTACACTAAGAGTGCCCAGTGTCTCCAAAACTCTCTTACGTTAAATGGACAAAAATACATTTTTCTGTCTTTTAACTTGACAACTTAATAATATTGCAAGCATCTGGGTAAACTTTGTAGTATTTTCAAATTTTGGTAATGTGATATCCTGCTTATTAAAAACTAAATGTAATCCAAATTCTTTATTGTTATTCATCTGATTTCTCTAGAATTCTATATTAGGCTACCACTTCCTTTATTAGGTAGCACTTTATTTCTTTATTGGAGCTTCCCTGATAGTTCAGTTGGTAAAGAATCCACATGCAGTGCAAGAGACTCTGGTTCAATTCCTGGGTCAGGATGATCCTCTGGAGAGGGGACAGGCTACCCACTCCAGTTTTTTAGGCTTCCCTTGTGGCTCAGATGATAAAGAATCCACCTGCAATGTGGGAGACCTGTGTTTGATCCTTGAGTTGAGAAGATCCCCTGGAGAAGGGAAAGGCTACCCACTCCAGTATTTTGGCCTGGAGAATTCCATGGACTGTATAGTCCATGGGGTCACAAAGAGTCAGACATGACTGAGTATCTTTCACTTCTTTATTAGATTACCTCTAATAGTCAGTTTTAGTTAAAAAAAAAAAAATGGATGAAGGCAAGGGGGAGGCAGAAAGAGAGAAAGAGACAGAGAGAGGATCAACCAAGAATCTTTCTTGAACTTACAGGCAGTTTTCCTTACAATTAACTATTCTGTTCAGACTTACCACATTAATACAATTAGCAATAGTGAACTCATCATTTTATTCTTCTTTCTTTTGCTAAAGAAATTTTAGTATCCATTGATTTAAATTTTCAGAGACATTTTTTCTCTACTCTACAACCTTATTTTTTTGTTTGTTTGTTTAATCTTGACTTCAGAATAAAGAACCCCTAGATAATTATTTTAGCCTAGCTTTTCAAAGTCAATAGTGATGTTCAGTGATAAAACTTTTGGGAGTTTAATAGGATAAGAGGAACACTATTTTCCATTATGAAATTTTATAACTGTTTCTTCTGACTTTTTCCCAAACTAAAAGCCTTATTCTTTCCCTTAGAGCCTGGCCAGAATGGGAAACTGCCAGGCTCAAAGTCCTGCGTACAGAGCATTAGGCATTGACCCCATGGCTTCCTAATAGATCCGCAAAGTGCTTTGTTCCCAGAAATCATCTGATGAGTAGTTCAGTGCCATTGTATGTCTTGTTAGAACAGCAGAAGTGCCACAAAATGAACTAAAATCTCCCTGCAGATTTTCTGCATCATACGCGGAGGACATTCTGAACTTTCCACACGTTTATGTTATGATTCTGGGTAGCTATGGTTGAGTCTGTACAGGGGTTAAATGAGAATTATGGGCTGCTATGAAGTGTCTTTCGAGAGTGACAAAGCTCTGGGCATCAGGGGGTGGGAGAGGAAGCCCTTTCCAGCCCTTCCAGTTGTGTCACAGACAGAGGGATATTGTGAGAGGGCTCAGGAATTGACCTCTCTGCAGCCTCACAGCCTCAGGAAGAGCTATTGACTGTCTCCACCTTGGCACTGACCCCTCAGTAAAAGGAGAACCCTTCCATATGACAGAATTTACAGTGATGGCTAAGCAGCTAAGAAGGAAGAGTGTTCATTTGTCATAACTCCACAGTCTCCTATCTATCAATCATCTCTCTCCATCATATATCATCTATCAATTTATCTATCTCCCTATTATCTATCTAATATCATCTATGAACTTTCTATGTACCTTTCTATTTCTGTTATCTTTTTATCAATCATTTATTTATCTACCTTTCTATCTCTCTAACATCTATTATCTAGCCATTGAGTATCAGCTATAGATCTACCTATTTACCTTTTGATCTCTCTATCGTATATTATCTATCTAGAAATTTATCACCTATTTTCAAAAGCAATATTTTTTCCTGATTTAAAATACTCAATTGATAATGTCTCAATTCTTTTCTTGGTGTGTGAGGAGGGCAGCTTATCAGGCTTTGGATTCCATCCCAAGACCAACACAGTTATTACCTCATGCATATCTCTAAAATTGTCATTTTAACAACTGATTTATTGGGATATAAAATACCCATAATTAAATGCACATTTTGGTACATTTCAACATTCATATATATCTGTGAAAACATCACCATAGTCAAGGTAGTAAATATGTCCATCATCACCTAAAATTTACTGTACCTCTATGACCAACCTAGACAGCATGTTAAAAAGCAGAGACATTACTTTGCCTACAAAGGTCTGTCTAGTCAAAGCTATGGTTTTTCCAGTAGTCATGTATGGATATGAGAGTTGGACTATAAAGAAAGCTGAGTGCTGAAGAATTGATGCTTTTGAACTGTGGTGTTGCAGAAGACTCTTGAGAGTCCCTTGGCCTATAAGGAGATCCAACCAGTCCATCTTAAAAAAAAATCAATCCTGAATATACATTGGAAGGACTGATGGTGAAGCTGAAACTCCAATACGTTGGCCACCTGATGTACAGAACTGACTCATTTGAAAAGACCCTGATGCTGGGAAAGACTGAAGGCAGGAGGAGAAGGGGATGACAGAGGATGAGATGGTTGGATGGCATCACTGGCTCGATGGACATGAGTTTGCATAGATTCCAGGAGTTGGTGATGGACAGAGAAGCCTGGCATGCTGCAGTCCATGGGGTTGCAAAGAGTCCAACACAACTGAGCAACTGAACTGAAATGAACTGAACTGAAGTGAACATCCCCAAGCAAACACTTGTTTTCTGTCATTACAGGTCAATCTACATTTTCTAGGGGTTTCTATCAATAAAATCATTCAATACCTGTCCTCATTTCTCAGAATTATTTCACTCAGAACAATTATTTTGATGTTTACCCATGTTATTGCATGTATCAATATTTCATTCCTTTTAATTACTAAGCACCAATCCATTTTATGGATGCACCAAAATTTATTTTTGCAATTCCATATTGACAGGATTTTAGGTTGATTCCATATTTGTCCTAATACAAATAAAGATGCTATTAACATCTGTAAAGAGATCTTTTTTTATGGACATATACCTTTATCTCTCTTGGATAAACGCCTAAGAATGAAATGGCTAGATCATATGGATATTATGAATAGATGAATATTTAACATTTGAAGAAAATGTCCAAGTGTTTTCCAAAGTGGTGGTACCATTTTATATTTCCACCAGGAATGTATAAGAGTTCTAGTTCCTCCATATCCTCACAAACACTTCATATGATCAACTATTTTTGCCCTCTGATTTTAGGCATATGAACTGGTAGGCAGTGGTATTCCAGTGTCACAATTTTATCTTCCTAATGACTCATGATGTCAAATAAATTTAAACCCATATATTTTCTTTGAAGTGTTTGTTCACACCTCTTTTGCTCAACTTTAACCACTTGTTTATATTCTTATTTCAAACCTTGAAAATTCTTTCTGTATTTTAGAAATAAGTCCTTTATTAGTCTGTGGCTCATCTTTTTTAATTTCTTGAAAGTGTATTTATAAGGACAGTAGTTTTAAATTTTGATGAAGTTAAATTATTTTTTCCTTCTTAATGAATTATGCTTTTGGTGTCATAACTAAGAAATCATTTCTAACACAAGGTTATGAAGGTTTTCTCTCTCTTCTCTTTACAGGTGCCCTGAAGTTTCTGAGCCAGCTATGATGGCCATTAATTTCTGAAGGGCTATTGATACAAGAAACTACCCCTCTTGGCTTCATGCTGTACACCATTGAAAAAAAAATTGCTGGTTCCACACTGCCCTCTCCTAGAGATGGAAGGTCTCACAGGCCCTGAGCCTGAGACCCTGCATATTCAGGAACCCATTATGCTTCGGATTATGGGAACTACATCCCACAAACTTGTCAGGGCTATCAAGGTCCCCTCAAGACAGGATGGAGCCACGTGTGGTCTTCTGGTATATTTCACCTGCAAAAGCAGGTGGCTTCCACTGTCTTCAGTCCCTTGCTAGATGCCATGATGCTGGAGGAGCCCAATCCCCCTCTGAGTCCTTTGGCACCCAGAGAAACCTCTTGCATTAACAGATTGACAGCAGTGGGAGTCCTTAGACTATGCAGCTGGCACTATTAGCAGTAATGTGAGATGGAAGACAGTGAAATATTGCGTTCCCTTGTTTAACCCAGATGTCATTGATAAGGGGGGGGGGGGGGGGGGTCCAGAGGTCCACATGTTTGGTCAAATTCAGGCAGTTATCTTCACATTGGATGCCCTGACCAACACATGGCTCCATCTTCATATTTATTTTAAACTGTTGGGCCACTACTTAAACTTGTTCCTTTCAAAGGAAAGGAGTCTGTGAATCTTCCCTCACAGATTCTTCAAATATAAAGCAAAACCACACATATGTATACATATATTAAGATCATAATGCAAGGCTTTTTCAGGACATTTGCTATTCCCTTTGGGGTTATACACATTACTGATAATTACTAAGACCCATATTTCACTTTTCAAAATACACAGTGCAGGGTTCTTAGAAAAGGCTTTCAAAACCTCTATGTTCCTGAAAGTGAAAGTAAAAGAGTTAGTCCCTTAGTAGTGTTCAATTCTTTGTGACCTCATCAACTGTACTGTCCATGGAATTCTCCAGGCAAGAATACTTGAGTGGGTTGCCATTCCTTCTCCAGGGGATCTTCTGGACCCAGGGATTGAACTCAGGTCTGTCAGATTGCAAGCAGATTCTAAGTGCCAAATATCTGGTTTAACTCAGATAGAAAATAGTTTTCCTAGAAACTTCTTTCAAATTCCAGTTGAACAGATAAACTCCTAAACAAGTCTCTATTTTGCCCCTTAACCAATCTTTACAAATTTTTGACCTTACCTCCTTCCCATAAAGGCTGGAAACCATAGTGAGGGCACATTCTCTGTTGGAACCCATTAGCCATAGACTGTCCCATGGATCAAGCAGTTGCTTATTTGATAGGGGACCCATTTGCATCTAAACTTCCACTAAAATACTAAAACAAAATCCCTGTCAAGTACAGCTAGGTACCATTGTGATGATTGCTGATCTTCTTACTCCTAGTCTGAGTGTTTCATTGGTTTACAATGTGGAGCCCCAGTTTCTCCAAGTAAGCTATTGCTTCAACTAGGCATGGCCCATGCTGAGACCCACATTAACCCCAGTGGCTATCTACTGAAAAAAGAATACTCTAGTCCCACATCCCACATGGAATCTCCATGGCCCAAAATCTCACCAGTGGAAATGGTACTGTTTCAGATGACATCATCCCAACCCAAGAGCTCATTACTGGAGATGACCCTGTCCTCTACACTTTATCCTTGATGCTAAAGCTGCTGTTTCAGAGATATCCATCTATTGCCTCTTCTAAGGCACTAATTGCACACAGGATAATTTTGCTTTTCTTTCTTTGATGGTTGGGATTATCTTATATTTCTAAGCTTGCTATCTAATTAGCTTAAAATCCTGGATACGCTTTGTTCTCTGCCGAAATGTACATTTCTACATTCCCAAGTCTAAAGGAAAATCTGGTAGAGGTTGTTACTACATGTACCATTCTAAAAATTAATGGAAATAATTGTTTTTCCCAGGAGTTATCTGTCTCATATCAGGCAGTCAGTTGACTCTTGGGAGAGGTACACTCAATTCCCAGTGCCCTTTCCTACTGTTCTCCACCATGACCTCTTGTCCTGCATCTCCAGCCATAACCCTCTTATTACCCTTAGCTACATGCAAATATCACTGATCTTTACATATACTTTACTAGTTTAACAGTGTATATCCTCCAAGAACATAACTACCTGACCTGCCACTTGACCTAAGTATATTACTAACACGCTTTACAAATCTAATACAAATCTCTTCCTCTAACAAAGTATTGTTAGAGGAAAAATCTCCAAATCTGTTTTCCTGGCTAATGCCCTATAAATGGAAAACTTAGTTATAGCCTGGCCCATGAGGACTCACTATCCTTCTCCTTATGTTCTTTCTTTCTATGTTCATAATAAAGTGTTTTCTATTTTGTTTAGGGCAATAAGTATCGCACCAAATACTTATTTGATGTATAATGCAATAGTCTCTGAAAGTCCCTAAAAGTTTCCATTATTATCAACCCAAAGATATCTTATCACGATATACAAATATCAGTGGACCAATGGTGATATTCTACTTTTTTATATATTTCATGACATTTTGTTATCTTTGTTGCAGAGAGCTTACTGGCAGAAAAAAGCCTGCCTCTCCCAGGCCATGCTAATTAGGAGAGGTTGTGAGTGTGCCTTTCAAATGCAAACCAACCAGTCTTGAGTTCATATCCCCAGCCACCTTTTCTAGCTCGCTTACCAACTGAGTTCATATCGCCAGTCGCTTTTTCTAGCTCACCTACCAAACAGCTATTTATCCTGCCCGAAATCAACCCAGGGTCGGGCACCAGATACCCAGCAGCAGCCCCTATAACTCAAAGCCTGGAAGAACTATTCATGTTAGTGAATCCTAAGATATTTGTCCTGCTCTACCTTGCCTTTTCTGTGAAACACATACTGAAGGCTCTGACCCTAGGGTCTTTAGCTGATTTGTCCTGCCCCTTGACTGACACTGGCGCTTCCCCCTGGGGCTCTTCATGGCACTCTTTGCCCTTCATCTCTAAAAGAACTGCAGCATTAAACTTTTCTGTCAATGGTGTTCTCTCGACATCATTACTTACCTTTATAAATCTGACCTAAGCATACATTACTGAAAGACTTAGTGTTTCAGCTTTTCTATTCCTAATTGTCTTTACTTCACCTTTGTTTTTGCAAATGTAATTTACATGTGTATGCAATTCAAGACTGGCAGGTTTTCCTTTAAGTGCTTTACATTGTTCCACTGATATCCTACTTGCATTGTTAAAAAAGGATTCTGTTGTCATCCTTATCTTTGCTCCTTTGCATAGAACATTTTATTTTTCAATTTTTTACACTTCTGGCTGTTTTTAAGACTTTCTTAATATTATCAGCTTTGAAAATCTGGTTTATTAATTGAACATTTGGTTTTATTGAACATTTTTGATTTGTGAGTTTACAGTTTTCATCAAGTCTGGAAAATTGCTAGTCATCATTTATTCAAATATATTTTCTTTTATTCTATTTTCTCATCTTTGTCAAGGATTCCAATTACATGTATATTGGGCTCTTTGGAGTTGTCATTCAGCTCACTGACCCTTTTTAAACCAAAATTTTAGATTCCTTTTCTGATAGAAGCAAGTTCTTTTCAGTTATTTTTGAGTTACAGAAACTATCTCCCACCTCACCATGTTTTTGTAATTCCTGTATTATTCTATTCAGTTTTGCTGTCATGCTCAGAGACAGTAAACTCAAGGACACTTTCCTTGCATCTCTAAGTGAAAGTCTTAGCAAGCAGACAGAAATTATGCCACTCCAGATCTATCAAATAAATGTATTCTTTTTTTAATTAAAAAATATCTTTTGTCTACATAGGTGTTTCATTTTAAAGTGTTTCTTTTGCTATATGTTAAAATTCACTATTTTTTTTCATCTATAATGTCTAATCTCGTATTAATTTCACCACTATGGACTGAATACTTCTCCAGCATTCACACATTGAAATCCCAGTGTAACGGTATATGGGACCTTGGGAGGTAATTAGATTGAGATAAGCTTATACCAGTAGCTTCCTTATCATGGGTTTAATACCCTTGTTAAAGAAGAGACCAGAGATCTAATCTAGTTCTCTCTCTCCACCATATGAGGATACAACCAGAAGACTGAATCCCTCACCAATCTTTGAATGGTGGATCTGCTGGCACTTTGATTTCAGTCTTGCCAGCCTCTAAACTGTGAGAAATAAGTATATGCTATCTAAACCACCCAACCTATGGTAATTTGTCATAGCAGCTCAAACTAAGATACCCATCTAATGTGTATTTTATCTCAGACATTACAAATTTACTCCTTAGAATTTAGATTTTTAAAAATATATCCATGTTAATATTTATTATTTGAATATATGGAATATGCATAATTGTTTTCATTATAATTAATATATTCAATTTACATTATAGTATGTTTTATTATAATTTAAGTATAATTGTTTTAATGTATAAATCTGAAAATTCTAAATCCACATCAATACTAGATTTTTAAAAAATATTTATTTTTTAATTGGTAGATCAAATTGCCAATATTCACTGGATCATCGGAATAGCAAGAGAGTTTCAGAAAAACATCTATTTTTGCTTTATTGACTATGCCAAAGCCTTTGATTGTGTGGTTCACAATAAACATGGAAAATTCTGAAGGAGATGGGAATACCAGACCACCTGACCTGACTCTTGAGAAACCTGTATGCAGGTCAGGAAGCAACAGTTAGAATTGGACATGGAACGACAGACTGGTTCCAAATAGGAAAAGGAGTACATCAAGGCTGTATATTGTCACCCTGCTTATTTAACTTATATGCAGAGAACATCATGGGAAACACTGGGCTGGAGGAAGCACAAGCTGGAATCAAGATTGCTGGGAGAAATATCAATAACCTCAGATATGCAGATGACACCCCCCTTAAGGCAGAAAATGAGGAGAAACTAAAAAGCCTCTTGATGAAAGTGAAAGAGGAGAGCTTAAAGCTCAACATTCAGAAAACTAAGATCATGGCATCTGGTCCCATCACTTCATGGGAAATAGATGGGGAAACAGTGGCTGACTTTATTTTGGGGGGCTTCAAAATTACTGTAGATGATGGTTTCAGCCATGAAATTAAAAGATGCTTACTCCATGGAAGAAAAGTTTTGACCAACCTGGACAGCATATTAAAAAGCAGAGACATTATTTTGTCCACAAAGGTCCTTCTAGGCAAGGCTATGTTTTTTCCAGTAGTCATGTGTGGATGTGAGATTTGGACTGTAAAGAAAGCTGAGCACTGAAGAATTGATGCTTTTGGACTGTGGTTTTGGAAAAGACTCTTGAGAGTCCATTGGACTACAAAGAGATCCAACCAGTCCATCCTAAAGGAGATCAGTCCTGGGTGTTCATCGGAAGGACTGATGTTGAAGCTGAAACTCTAGTACTTGCTGGGAAAGATTGAGGCCAGGAGGAGAAGAGTATGACAGAGGATGAGATGGTTGAATGGCATCACCAACTCAATGGACTTGAGTTTGGGTAAACTTTGGGAGTTGGTGATGGACAGGGAGGCCTGGCATGCTGTGGTTCATGGGGTTGCAAAGAGTGGGGCATGACTGAGTGACTGAACTGAACTGAATTGGTAGAAAATTGCTTCACAATTATGAGTTGGTTTCTGCTGTACAACATCATGAATTGGCTATACACACACACACACACACACACACACACACACACTTTATTCCTTTTCTCCCCTAATCCCACCCCTCTAGGTCATCACAGAATGTCAGGCTGGGCTCCTTGTGTTATTTAGCAATTTCCCATTATCTGTTTTATACACGAGCATGTATATATGTCAATGTTACTTTCTTAATTCATCTTACCCTCACCTTTTGCTTTTAGTCCATGAGTCTGTTGTCTACTAGGTTCATCAATACCATTTTTCTAGATTCCATATATGACATTTGTATTTCTCTTTCTGACATGCCTCAGTCTGTATAAGAGTCTCTAGGTTCATGCACCTCACTACAAATGACTCAAGTTCTGACCTACCTGCTAGACTAATGGAAATAAGAACAAAAATAGACAAATGAAAACTAATAAAATTTTGCACAACAAAGGAAACTGTAAACAAGATAGAAAGACAACCCTCAGAATGGGAGAAAATACTTGCAAATGAAGCAACAGACAAACGGTTAATCTCTAAATTATATAAGCAGCTCATACAATTCAATATCATAAAAACAAACAACCCAGTCAAAAGTGTGCATAAGACTTATATAGATATTTTTCCAAAGAAGACATACAGCCAGCCAATAAACACATTAAAAGATGCTCAGCATCACTCATTATTAGAGAAATGCAAATCAAAACTGCAGTGAGGTATCACCTCACAACAGTCAGAATGGCCATCATCAAAAAATCTATAAACAATGAATGCTGGAAAGGTTGTGGAGAAAAGAGAACCCTCCTGCACTGTTGATGGGAATGTAAACTAATATAGCCGTTATGGAAAACAGTATGGAGATTCCTTAAAAAACTAGGACTAAATCTACCCAAAAAAGTGAAAGTGTTAGTTGCTCAGTCATGTCTGACTCTTTGTAACCCATGGACTGTAGCCCACCAGGCTCCTCTGTCCATGGAATTGTCCAGGCAAGAATATTGGAGTAGATAGACATTCCCTTCTCCAGGAGATCTTCATAACACAGGGATCAAACCCAGGTTTCCTGCATTGCAGGCAGAGCCACCAGGTAAGCCTCAGACCTACCTTAGACTCAGCAATCATACTACTGGACATATACCCTGAGCAAATCACAATTCTAAAAGACACGTGTACCACAATGTTTATTGCAGCAATATTTACAAAAGCCAGGACATGGAAGCAGTCTAGATGTCTATTGAGAGATGAATAGATAAAGAAGCTGTGATACATTTATACAATGGAATATTACTTATCCCTAAAATGGATTGGCTTTAATTGATTGCTTTTTCTAATGAAAATTTTTCTTATTTTCCACTTGCTTGCATTCCCTGTAATCTTTGATTAAATGCTAAATGTTTTACCTTGTTGGGTATTGGATGATTTTGTATTCCTATAAATATTCTTGAGTTCTGTTCTAGGATGCAGTTAAGCTACTTGGAAACAGTTGGACCTTTTCACATCTTGCTTTTCATATTTATCAGGCAAGGCCAGAGCACTATCTAAGGCTTATTATTTCCCACAACTGAGATAAGACTCTTCTAAGTACTCTATCTAATA
The DNA here is from genome assembly GCA_007570785.1 of Antilocapra americana. Classification (NCBI taxonomy): domain Eukaryota; kingdom Metazoa; phylum Chordata; class Mammalia; order Artiodactyla; family Antilocapridae; genus Antilocapra; species Antilocapra americana. The sequence continues at coordinate 658,155 of ML663013.1, read as the reverse complement.
ATGAGTTAGGAAATTTTCCAGTCTGACAATATGAAGCAGGAACTATTTCCAATCATGTGTGATGCTGGATATTGTTCCCTCTAATCCTTTCAGGTGGTTCTTTGCCTGGCATTGAGTAACTTCTTTACATATGTGCTGATCACTATTGTACTAAATGCTCCAAGGGAGGCCTCCAGAGGATTTCTGGAATTCTCTCATTGTTTAGCAATCTACAGTACAGTTCCTATTCTGTGAAGTCTCTATGCGTCAATTCTCCAGACCTTCATCACTTTGTCCTTGGCTCAGGAAATCAGCCATGCTTTGCCTGTCTGCCCCACGTTGAGCCACAGCCTGGACACTCCCTCAAGGCAGTAAACTAAGACACTAGAAGGTTCACTGTTTTGTTTCCTATCTCTTAGACATTCCTGCTCTCCTGCTTGACATACAATATCAAGAGACTGTTGGCTTTTTCTCTTTCATCTGGATTTTTAAAGCACTTCAGACTAACAAGTAACTCCATTTCTTGTTACTTTCTCTTGGTTAGAAGCAGAAGTCTTAACTTCCTCCTAGCGTAACTTGTACTAATGCTCCTCTTTAGATACAACTGCCCTGTGATCACTTTTCTTTTCTCTGGCTTCAATTATAGCATGACCTTCTTTTATGGAATTCCATCAAATACAGTGTTCTGTCCTTACTTAGTTTCTTTAAACCAATTTATCTTTTCTTTCCTTGTCATTTGTCTCTTTTACTTCAAGAGTAAAATTCTTACCTGCATGCATGCTCAGTCATGTCTAACTCTTTGTGACTCCATGGACTATAGCCTCCAGGCTCCATTGTCTATGGAATTTTCCAGGCAAAAATACTGGAGTGGGTTGCTGTTTCCTATGCAAAGGGATCTTCCTAACCTAGGGATTGAGTCCAGGACTCTGAGTCTCTTGCATTGGCAGGTGGATCCTTTACAACTATGCTACCTGAGAAGATGAAAATTCGTACTTATCTAGTTCCAATCTCTACTTTTCTTATTATTTACCCTGTTGGCAAGCTAATGCATTAATTAAGATAGTCCCTTCTTCATTTATTCTCTGTGTGTGTGCACAAAGGAGAGCTTATATGTACTTGATATAAAGTTATGTGATCCAATATCAGTCAGTTCAGTTCAGTCTCTCAGTTGTGTCTGACTCTTTGTAACCCCCTGGACTGCAGCACACCAGGCCTCCCTGTCCATCACCAACTCCCAGAGTTTACTCAAACTCATATCCATTGGGTCAGTGATGCCATCCAACCATCTCATCCTCTGGCGTCCCCTTCTCCTCCCTCCTTTAATCTTTCCCAGCATCAGGGTCTTTTCCAAAATATTGGAGTGATCCGATATAAATACCTACTGTTTCTGCTACATGCGTCATACTACCTAAGGATGATTAGCATGGAGGGGCCATCTTTTAGAAAACTAGAGTCATGTGAAGAGTGAGAAACTTTTATGTTTCTTCATTTTTCTGACACGATGCTAATTTTTGTGATTCCTGTTGTAATTATGCATGCAAAATAGTAACTTACTATATTAAATACAATGTTACAGTATAGATATATGAGGTAGAAAAGTTACTTTTAAAATTGGAAATTGCTAGAATTAAACAACATAATTTAAGAATACCTAGTAGATTAGTTAAATGATAGCATATCCATAAAGTGGAATGGTTTAAAGATTTAAAATAATATTAGAGAAAAAAATTTGATGATGCGGAAAAGTGTTCATGATATTATTGAGGGAAAATGTAGCTAAACTTCAAACATGATATGATTGATATATATTAATATATCATTGTCATAGAAAATTCTGGAGGAAATTCTAAAAGTTAAACTTGATTAGTAGTAAATGTATAGGAGATTTTCAGTTCTTTTATTCTCACATGTGTTCTCTCATCTTAAACAAATATGACAAGAATTACTTTTATTATTATTTTTGTGGTAGAAAAAGTATAAACAAAAATTAACTAAAATTGTTAGCACAGGTTTGCTACAAAGTAAGCATTGAATAATATTAATTGGCTCATCTCTGTATGTACTTCCTCTTCCTCCACTATGTAAGTTGTTGCTTTATTACACACTGCATCTGTTTTTAAATGTGTATGTATATATTGTGAATAATATGCAAGATTATAAATTACTTGAGTGCAAGGTCATAGTTCTTTCTACTATTCTTGACTTCAACTAATGTAGTACTGGACTTCTCAAATGGATAAAATATATATTTGTTGATTATTTGGGATTATTTTTATTATTTTGTCCTTAATTCTTTTTTCATTGGATAGTGTGGATCAAATAAGAAACTGAATTTCTTTGATATTTTATAACTTTAAAAAGATAATTTGAAAATGTATGAGCATTTCTTTTTTAACTTAATCTCACTTCAGAAAGTTGCAAAAACATCTCAGTTAGGAGTGAATTACTTTTGATTATGTGTAATTATTTTTTTTTCTTCCTTTTTTTACACAAGTCATTGGATTTGTGCTTGAAGTCATTCCAGGAATAAGGCTTTTTAAAAATCTATTGACAGAATTCAATTTCTGCCTGCCGTAATCCAGATGAAGGGCGGGAAACACATGAGGAATTTGTCACTGCATGTGATGACTTCATTCTGCAGCATAAAATCATTACTAACCTCTGCAACACTTAATTAATTGAAATTACTCCAGCAGCGGGATTCTGTGGTGAAGAGGTTCCTAGTAGTTACATGTGATTCATCTTAAACTTAGTTAAAAACTGAAAGGTGCTTAAATATACATCAATGAGTGAAAAAATGAAGATTCTGTTGAATTTAGTCAACCATTTGCCTCCTTTTTCTAAGTCTCCTGTACCATATTTTTCCTTTAAGTTTTTGATTAATTAAGTAATCTATTATTTATTTTAATTAATTAATTAATCTATTTATTTATTTTGTCAAATGGACATTCTAAATACTTTTGATTAGTATACATAAAATAACAAATGTTGATTAGTCTTCCTAAACATACCCCACACAAACTTCAATAAATATTAATTGCCTTGGGATAAAGTCTGAAGAACTTAACTATCCAGTTAAGGCTTTCTTTCTTCTTCCATAATTTTTAATTTATATCCAACACTGTTTAATACAATCAGTTTGCTCAACTGTCTCTTTAGCACAGATATTCCTCAAGTGCTTAAAATTAGTTGGAAATCATAGTGGTCCTGGAATTGAATACTTGAAAAAAAGAAATAAAGCAGTCCTTGCCTTCAAGGAACTCAAAGAAATTAGAAGTAAAACAGTGGATTGTTTCACTAAAGGAGGTAAGTTCTATGGGTGAGGAATGTGTGCAGCTCACTGTCAAAACTCAGAAAAGTGACAAATAACTAAGATTTTGGCAGTGGTAACACATACAAAACCTGATAAGATTTTGTTATTTTGCTTGATCAGTGAAAGCAGCTATAACAAGTACATGAAGGTGAATGTAAACTCTTAGCTATTAAGGTAGACATGACTCTTCAAGCATGTAGAAGACATCATAGTTTGTAAACTCATAGCATGAAATACAATCGTTATGTGTTCTCTTCTAATTCTCAATATTTCATTAATTCTAGAAGAAAAATTGTTGTTATTCACTCAGTTTTGTCCAACTCTTTCCGACCCCATGGACTGCAGCACACCTGTCCATCACCAACTCTCAGAGCTTGCTCAAACTCATGTCCACTGAGTCGGTGATGCCATCCAACCATCTCATCCTCTGTCATCCCCTTCTCCTTCTGCCTTCAATCCTGCCCAGCATCAGGGTATTTTCCAATGCATCGGTTCTTCACAACAAGTGGCCAAAATATTGGAGTTTCAGCTTCAGCATCAGTCCATCCAAGGAATATTTAGGACTGATTTTCTTTAGGATGGACTGCTTGGATTTCCATGCAGTCCAAGGGACTCTGAATATTAGTCAGCCATTAAAAAGAACACACTTGAATCAGTTCTACTGACGTGGATGAAATTGGAGCCTCTTATACAGAGTGAAGTAAGCCAGAAGAAAAACAACAATACAGTATACTAACGCATATATATGGAATTTAGAAAGATGGCAATGATAACCCTGTATGCGAGACAGCAAAAGAGACACAGATGGTATAGAACAGTCTTTTGGACTCTGTGGGAGAGGGTAAGGGTGGGATAATATGGGAGAATGGCATTGAAACATGTAAATTATCATATGTGAAATCAATCACCAGCCCAGGTTTGATGCTTGATACAGGGTGCTCAGGGCTGGTGCACCGGGATGACCCAGAGAGATGGAATCGGGAGGGAGGTGGGAGGGGGGTTCTGGAAAGGGAATGCATGTATACCCGTGGTGGATTCATGTCAATGTATGGCAAAACCAACATGATAATGTAAAGAAAACAAATAAAATAATTTAAAAAAAAAAGAATCTTCTCCAACACCGCAATTCAAAAGCATAAATTCTTTGGTGCTCAGCTTTCTTTATAGTCCAACTCTCACATCCATTTATGACTACTGGAAGAACCATAGCTTTGACTAGATGTACATTTGTCAGCAAAATGATGTCTCTGGTTTTTAATACGCTGTCTAGTTTGGACATAGCTTTTCTTCCAAGGAGCAAGGGTCTTTTAATTTCACAGCTGCAGTCACCATCTGCAGTGATTTTGGAGCCCAAGAAATTAAAGTCTGTCATTGTTTCCCTTGTTTCCCCATCTATTTGCCATGAAGTGATGTGACCAGATGCCATGATCTTAGTTTTTTGAATGTTGAGTTTTAAATCCGTCTTACTGGGGCTTCTCCTTTGCCCTTGGACATGGGGTGTCATGTTTTGATGGGATCCAACATTCTCCTGTTGATGGTTTTTCATCAGCAAGTTGTAATTTTGGAGTTCTTGCAGATGAGCACATGTCCTTCTACTCCACCATCTTAGTATGGTATAGATATAACTGGAGAAACTCAATTGGACAGTATAGCTAAAAAATTCCAAGATTTCATGGTCATATTTCATTAACATAAAATGCAACCCATATCTGAGATGCCAAATAAAAGGAATATGGGACTTTGAATCATTTTTTTTTAAACTGACTGAATTTATAGTAATTAGTGTGACCTTGATTTGAGACATAGATTCAGTTGCCTAGGAAGATCAGAATATCAAAGTTGATGATCTCAGTGGGTTTTAAATCTAGCTCTGCATTTGTTTCTATATGTATACATCTCACAAGCATTGACGCAAAGTACAACTGTGGTCCATTTTTTTCAGTCTTTAATATGTGGTTGTATTAAGCCAAGAAAACAGAATCTAAAGTAATAATAGCTCTTTCTTTCTGGCAATAATTGTCCCAGACAATGAGTCAAAATAATGGTGCTCACTGAGGGCAGTGTAAGTGCCACGTGATGACTAGGCGGCTCAGAAGGAAGACAACTATGAAAGGAAACTAACAGAGCAAAGCAAAAATGCTTCTAAGAGAACTCAGCGTTGATTTGTATTATATTTAATTCAAATAATATTTACATAGTATATCAAAGGCAGTGGTGAGCAATAAAATGAAGACATGATGGGTATATTCCAACCATTCTGATACCATGGCCATCTAGAGTGGTTTAAGTAATTTTTAAAATTATAATAGTAATATGAGAGCATCACAGAATCTTTGAGAAGCCAAATTTTTCTTGGATCATTAACCCTCCCACACAATCACTATTCATTTGTGTTTATCATCTGAAAAAAAAATTTATCATAGGCATATGTCTTTTATAATTGCAATCATGGTATATGTAACAACTTAATTTTGTTCTTTTTTCATATTTAATTATATAAGCATGCTTTCAAAGATGCTAAATTGTTTTCATAATTACATGTTTAAATTCTGCATATTCACTTTTCTCATCCTATTTTGTTGGGTTTGGGATTGAAGGTATAAGTTTTTATTTTTGTCACTTTTTTGTTTTTAAAAATAACACCATTGTGTTGTACACATAGGTTTTATCCAAAATTGTGGGTAGTTACTCAGGCTAGACTCTCAGAAATATATGGTTTATGCCAAAGGGTCTGATTATTTTACAACCATTTCTAATATATGTTGCCAAAATAATGTGTGAAAAGAATTGTTGGTTTGAATGCATTTATATATGTTGTTTACTTATAGCACAAATGTTTCACAGTAAAACTTCAGAAAAAAATGAAATTAAAACCATTGTCAAAGCCAACGTACAATAATAGTAAAGATAGAGGAGAAATACATATGCAACAAAACAAGAAAAAGTTGGTTTAGCAGAAAGCAAGTAAATGATCAAAGACTACCATAGCTATGTCAAAAGGATTTGAAAATATATCCTGAAGAGGCTAAAAATAGGGATATTTGAGCATTTATGAAGCTGAAATTTTTTCAGTTTCTTTTCTGGATAAGAATCCAGCCCAAGGTTACTTACTTTATTTCCTTTCCGTGTCTCCTTTAAATTTTTCATGCTTTTGAGGTGCCCTGGCTGGTAACTGCATAACTTTTCTTTAAAATAAAAATAAATACATTGATTAAAACATCTTTTGAGAATTTAGAATTTGGTGCATTAAAGTCCCTTTAGAAATCTGACAATGGAAGGTTGGATAGCAGCTATGCTGAGGACTAGCTTTTTAGCATCTGAGATAAACACCATTGACAGCCTTAGATTGTCTGTCCTAGTTAATCTGATCTGTCCATGATTTTACTATGTTGCATCTTATAATAAAGAATTATGCTTGGCAGCATATCAGTATCTTTTGTTTAGTAATCCAAATTGCTCTGGATTTGTGCTAGTGACATGGGAGACATAGACTGTAATCTTGCCGGTCCTCTTTTCTGTGCTGTGCTCTTCATTTTTTCACCAGCATCTCAGAGGGATGCTAAAGACTAGAACCTGCCAAGCCGGCATGTGTGGTTCTCAAATTTTAGTGTGATCAGAGTCAGCTAGGTGTCTTATTAGAACACAGATTATTGGACCTCATGCCCAGAGACTCTTCAATTCAGTTGCTCAGTCAAGTCCGACCCTTTGCAACCGCATGGACTGCAGCACGCCAGGCTTCTCTGTTCATCACCATCTCCTGGAGCTTGCTCAAACTCATGTCCATCGAGTCAGTGATGCCATCCAACCATCTTATTATCTTCTGTTGTCCCCTTCTGCCTTCAATCGTTCCCAGCATTAAGGTTTTTTCAAATGAGTCAGTTCTTCACATCAGGTGGCCAAAGTATTGGAGTTTCAGTTTCAGCATCAGTCCTTCCAATGAATATTCAAGACTGATTCTCTTGAGGATTGACTGGTTTGATCTCCTTGCAATCCAAGGGACTCTCAAGAGTCTTCTCCAACACCACAGTTCAAAAGCATCAATTCTTCAGCGCTCAGCTTTCTTTATAGTCCAACTCTCGGATTCGTACATGACTACTGGAAAAACCATAGCCTTGACTAGACGGGTCTTTGTTGACAAACTAATGTGTCTACTTTTTAATATGCTGTCTAGGCTTGTCCCATCTGGTTCAGTAGAAATGTGGTGACCTAGAAAGCCTGCTGCAGAGAGTGGGCATGCATCCTAGCTGCTTCAGTTGTGTCTGACTCTTTGAGACCCTATGGACTATAACCTGCCTGGCTCCTCTGTCCATGGGATTCTCCAGGCAAGAATACTGAAATGGGTTGCTGTGCCCTCCTCCAGGGAATATTCTGGATCCTGGGGTCAAACCCATGTCTCTTATGTCTCCTAAATTGGCAGGTGAGTGCTTTATCACTAGCATCATCTGAGGAGAGTATAGCTTCCTTGACAAGATGAGGCTAATTTGTGCATACTTGTGTAAATGCTCCCATTGAGGAATGTGCATTTCTAACAAGTTCCCAAGGAAAGCTGATGCTCTCATTCCTGGGACCATCTCTAAGCACCAGTAATTTTTTTTGTTTGTTTAGTCACAAGTTGTGTCCAACTCTTTGTGACCACATGGACTATAGCACACCAGGCTCTTTTGTACATGGAATTTTCCAGGCAAAAACACTGAGGTGGGTTGCTATTTCCTTCTCCAAGGAATCTTCCTGACCCAGGGATCAAACCCTCATCTCTGACATCTCTTGCATAGGCAGGTGATTCTTTACCACTGAGCCACCAGGGAAGCCAAGCAACAACAATGAAGTGGAACAAATAGCCCTAAGTCAAACAAACCTGAAAAACTCCACCATTTACAATTTACATGATCTTTTCGTTCCATTCCCCAGTGCAAAGGGATGTGAACTTTGTTGAGAATTTAATGAAGAATCAAGAGAGTAAAATTTCTGAATCTCGTTATCTGAGAGTGATCAATACTTATGCTGCCTATTGACTTTGCAGTCAGCCTGGAGCTACCATGGGCATGATCTCCTGAATTCACTCTGAAACTGGAACATTTATGATGATTTTATATTATAATCTGGGTTTGATTTGGTTTTTCAAAAACTGATAGTCCAGAAGTGCAGTCAACTCCCCAACCAGATCAGTTTCCAAGATTGCTTATTCCAAGGCTCCACCTGCCAAAACTCAGGCAAAGTTCATGCTTAGGGATTTCTGAAAAACCTCCAAATATCCTCCCTCCCAAAATGCAGAGTCACAAGTTTAGGCTTAAGGAACCCATGCAGACACTCTCAAGTCTCTTAATTAAGTGCAGGCAATTGGCATTTGGCCACTGCATTATAATGAAGGGTAAGCAGTGATCACTCCTCATAACATTTGTTCTTGAAATCAACTGCAATGAAATTGTCCTCTTGCCTATGTGCCTTTTATATCTCTCAGTGAGTACTTGGAGTTTTAGGTCCAATAGTCCCTTTGGTTTTTCAAAAGTTGTTGAATCACCCACTAAGCTCAAACAATAACATGTTTGCAGTAACATAACATCCTTCTCCACTTTCAAAACCCTTCTCCATACCCACCTGTTCTTCAAAGCACTTCCTCTTGCAATAACCACCTAACTCTCTGTGTATGACTACCCTGCATCTGTCTCTATTGTTTTGGCCTGTGCAGTCCAATGTCACACCTTTCATCTGTAAGTTCCCTGTTGAGAGCTTTTGTTCCTTGGGCACATTATAATACCCCTACATAGCTCGGGGCACATAGCTGCGGTGGATAATAACAGTGATCTTAATGAGAACCAACAGTAAATAACAAACACGACAACAGATACAATATCATATGACAACGTGGATCACAAAACCAGCCTGGCAATCAGAGTCCTTTGGGAGTCTTCCAAAGCACTTTGTGAGAAGTAGCAGCAGTGGACTCTGCAGACTCTCCTCTGGGCCTGCCGGAGAGGTCCCTGACCTACTCCATGATGTGGCAGAAATGCTTGGCTCTGCAGAAGACAAATGCAAGGCTACACTCTGTGTTCGGGAATGCTCTGGACTCGGTGCTATAAATAATAATAAAGATAAATAATAAAAAAAAGTGAAATGTTTTAAATGAAAGGTGATGCACTGTGAACTTAACACACTGGCCCTTTAGCCTTTCTGTTAACAAGGTAATCTGATTGCCATTGATTTTTTTCACCTCTGTTACTAAGAAGGTGATGAAATGGTGTCCACACAGATGTATTGAATCAGATACTAAACAAAGAGCAACATAAAGAACTATTATCAGCAACCTTGCTTTCAGCCTGCTGATTATGACATTACTGGAAAGACAAGGTCTGGGTGACTTAAAAAATAAAGCAGGGGGTGCGGTGTAGATAAAAGGAATGAAAGCAGGTAAGTTGCTTCTGAATAGATGTGTGTTAATTTCAGAAGAATTTCACAAAGAGCTCTTTCTCTGCACCATAGGTTTAAAAGGGACCATTTCTACTTCTGCAGTTTACTGATAGGCATTCTAGTGTGATCTAATTAACTACTTTTATTATGCCATGGAGAAATAGCATGGTAGAGATGTCACTAACACACATGTTTTTGCTGTATAGACTGTGATTGGGTACTGTGCAGAAAGAATTGTTTATCAGCCCCCAAGAGTAAGACCCTTAAATACTTTGAGAGAAAGGCTACGTTTCCGACCTGTCAATGAACCTTATACGTGCTTTGTGATGACTGATTAAAAGACCTGACTTGAAATGTATGACAAGAATGAAATGAGTTTATGAATGCTAACTTCATGGCTTATGCTGAATTAGTTTCCTAATTGCAAATATGTCCAGGTTTTTTTTTTTTTTTTTGCATTTTCTTTAGCCTAGTTGCCAAAGTCCATGATAAAGATATGTAAACATCTTTCATACATATGAGCATATGCTTTTGCCTAGATAAGAATGCCTCTGTTATCTTATGGCCTTCGATGACGTATGTTTCTATGGTAATATCTCATATGGCATTTTCTCAAGGGCAGTGCTCCAATTCCTCTGCCCTGCCCAAGATTGGCAGCCATTGCTAATTGACTGTGAAAGTGGAAAATGCAGTGGTGTGAAGAGATCTCTTTTGGAAACTCCAGTCCAGTTTGGGAAAGGTAGTCAGCTGAGGCGGAACAAGTTCAACCATGCTCTCAGCCCATATGGTGGTTCTAAAACTATGTAGAATAATTCACAAACAAAACCACAGGTCACCACAATCGACGATGATAATTTCAATGGGTAGATTGAATGCCTCAGTGAAAATAGTAAAATTAAATTTGTTGGCCCTCAAGCATCATTCTTCTCAGCCTCTTGCAGGCAAGGGTCTTGAGAGAAATCAGGCCTGACAATGGACAAAAATGTAAAAAGTGGTGTAAGAAGTTAAATGATAAATTCCAAATAGGGTGGAAATGTATCAAGAGGGAAACTGCAGAAATAAAAAACAGATAATTTGTAAAGTCAGGGTAAAAGCAGAACACCCTTCTTACATTTGACCTTTTATTTTTTCCTTTCTTTCTTTTTTCTGCATGATGCACCAGAAAGATAAAGACTTCTTGTCCTTTGTTGAAATGTATTCAAGTGCAGCCAACACTGTAGAAGGTGGAAGGTTTTTGAAAAGTAGTGGAAAAGTAGTCAAACTGGAACATGTATCACATTCTCTTTGAGGACTTGTTAAAGGGATTGCTGGTTCCCATTCCCAGAGGTTTAGATTTGCATTTCTATCAAGGTCTCAGATGGGACCGATTGTTGGCTGTAGAAATATCTATGGGGCATCCGTGAGCCTTAAGATTTTTGACAGGGAAAATATCTTTGAGGTCTTTCAATATGGTAGATATCTAAACAGCAGAGGTTTGCTTTAAAGTATCAGTGTTACCACTTTCTAACTTGTGAGCTTGGATAACTAATATTAAATCTCAGTGTCCTCATCTGCAAAATTCAAATGTGTCTGTGCTCAGTTGCTAAGCCATGTCTGACTCTTTGCTACCCCATGGACTTGTAGCCCCCCAGGCTCCTCTGTGCATGGGGTTTTCTAGGCAAGAATACTGGAGTGGGTTGCCATTTCTTCCTCCAAGTGATCTTTCCCACCTAGGGATTGAACCCACACCTCCTGTGTCTCCTTTACTGGCAAGCAAATTCTTTACCACTGAACCACATGGGAAGCTTTCCAAATTCAAATACTGTCCATACAAATTAAATGAGATAACTTAGAAATGCAGCATACTCTAAATCTAGAAAATGCATATTAAGATATGCTTCTTTTAATTTCTTTGGTTGAATTACAGCTGTCTAGCTTTGGGGAGGAATTAGAATCCAAGGCAAAGAACTGGTATTAGTGGTTTCCATCACAATACAGAAGAAAATGACTTATTTTAAACGTATTAATAAAAATTATTCCATTGACTATAGCTGCCTCTGGGAAATTTTGGGTGGCCAGAGGTATTCAGAAGGGTAAGGGACTTCAATAAGAATTAGCAAGCTAAATATACTTGGGGATAATGATTGTGTGTTGTGTTCTACTTATAAAATGCTTACTACATTGATGACATTAATAATAACACATGTGATTTTATTTCTCAAGGGGAATTTTAACTGATTTTGAAAGTTTGACAGACACATGATTTTAAGATCAGCAATTACAAACCTTAAATGAACATGCTAGGGCAGGGACGAAAGAAGATGCTTTGATACAAGGTTGTTTTCTCAACTAATATGACAACTTATATCAGAAGTCTTGCAAAATTCACACATGATGACTCAGAGGTTTCAGTTTGGGAAGGACAGCATAAGGGAAATCAGGAACATAGAATAAATGAAGATTACATGTAAAGATAATCATTAAGACATTATTGGTGTTATCCAAAAATGAAAGCAAATGAAAGAGAAATGGTTGATCCAATTACAACACGTTAAGTGAGAAAACCAAAGTATAAACTATATTTAGAATAAGATTAGAGCTATAAAGAGAGAATTGGCTTTTATTCCTAGGATTTCATCACTGACTAGAAGAAGAATCTTGAGTCAGTCATTCTTGACAGGAGGTGATTATGCTGCACAGAGACCTTTCCCAACGCCTATATATATATATATATATATATATATATATACTTTTTTTTTTTTGATTGTCACCACTGGGGAGGGAGGGTCCCTGGCATTTAGTGGACTTGAGATGCTGCCACAATCCACAATCCACAGGACAGCCCCCACAACAAAGAATTATTTAGCTCAAAATGTCAGTAGGGCTGAGGTTGGGAAACTGCCTCAAATAAATTCTATAACTTCTCTAAACGTCTTTTTATATTTAAATCTAAAAATAAAACCCAGTAATACCTATTGAATATGGTTGTTTGGGAATTAAATGAGATGATCTATGGAGCAAATATGGTCTGGCCTTTTTGCCAATTTCTAATGAAAGTTGATATGATTTATCTATTACTACTCAATGACATCTTTAGGAATAAAAAAAGAATGTAGCAACTAACTGAATTTTGTCCTTTCTTGACTTTTGGATTTTTTCCAAACTTTCTCCAATGAACAGAGAGAAAGTAATCTTAATTTAATTTTAAAATTGTAGTAAGTGCAATTTATTTATTGATATAATTAATTTTATAAATGATAAAATATTTTAAATGCTATCAAAAGAAGACTTTGTTGTGAGGATAATTACCATGTGTATGTACTATTGTTAAAGAAGTGGGGAATTTGAGGACTTGTATGATAGAGTAAACTTAGCAAAGAGCTTTTTCATTTTGGAAATCATCAGGTGTTACAATATAGCCAGTGAAGCCTGCCATCATCTAGTACTCAACTTGCAGGATTTCTTTTCAAGTTAAATTTTGAAATAATGAAGGTTCTAAGCATGCTGAAGAGACACTCTTACGTACCGTTTTCTGCAAAAGCATTACAAGATTAGTGATTAGCTAACTGTTGAAAAAAAAAATGGCCACTTTACTGAAGGCTTATGGTTTCTCAGGACACCAACCCTGGGAAAAAAGTAAAGCAATGCTTATTTTATCTATCTGTCTATCTATCTACCTATCTGTCTATCAATACTTTGGCTGCCTGATGTGAAGAGTTGACTCTTTGGACAAGAGAAACCATACCCAGGGATTGAACACATCTCCCCATTTGCAGGCCAATTCTTTACCATTTGAGACACCAAGGAAATCCAACAATACTGGAGTGGGTAGCCTTTCCCTGCTCCAGGATATATTCCCAACTAAGGAATAGAACCAGGGTTTCTTGCATTGCAGACCGCATCTTTACCAGCTGAGATAACAGGGAAGCCCAAATCTAACTATAGGCAACTGAAAAACAGCCAATGCAAAGAGAGCTTTCCTCTGAATTCCCTTCTCTACCTATGGACAGATTCTACTAAAGGAAAACAATTGTCATAAATCTCATCCTTGATATTTTACCGAGGGAAAACTGACTCCTTACGGGGGAAGAGACTGGAAATCCATGTCTTGCCCAGACATAATTTGTCACAAACTATCCTCAGTTCAGTTCAGTTCAGTCTCTCAGTCGTGTCCGATTCTTTGCAACCCCATGAACCACAGCATGCCAGGCCTCCCTGTCCATCACTGACTCCTGGAGTTTATCTAAACTCATGTCCATTGAGTTTGTGATGCCATCCAACCATCTCATCCTCTGTTGTCCCCTTCTCCTCCTGTCCTCAATCTTTCCCACCATCAGGGTCTTTTCAAATGAGTCAGTTCTTCGCATCAGGTGGCCAAAGTACTGGAGTTTCAGCTTCAACATCAGTCCTCCCAATGAACACCCAGGACTGATCTCCTTTAGGATGGACTGGTTGGATCTCCTTGCAGTCCAAGGGACTCTCAAGAGTCTTCACCAACACCATAGTTCAAAAGCATCAATACTTTGACTCTCTGCTTTCTTTATAGTCCAACTCTCATATCCGTACATAACCACTGGAAAAACCATAGCCTTGACTAGACAGGCCTTTGTGGACAAAGTAATGTCTCTGCTTTTTAATATGCTATCTAGGTTGGTCATAACTTTCCTTACAAGGAGTAAGTAAGCATCTTTTAATTTCATGGCTGCAATCACCATCTGCAGTGATTTTGGAGCCCAGAAATAAAGTCAGCCACTGTTTCCAATGTTTCCCCATCTATTTCCAATGAAGTGATGGGATCAGATGCCATGATCTTAGTTTTCTGAATGTTGAGCTTTCAGCCAACTTTTTCACTCTCCTCTTTTACTTTCATTGAGAGGCTTTTTAGTTCTTCTTTACTTTCTGCCATAAGGGTGGTGTCATCTGCACATCTGAGGTTATTGATATTTCTCTCGGCAACCTTGATTCCAACTTGTGCTTCTTCCAGCCCAGCATTTCTCATGATGTATCCTGTGTATAAGTTAAATAAGCAGGGTGACAATATACAGCCTTGATGTACTCCTTTTCCTATTTGGAACCACTCTGTTGTTTCATGTCCAGTTCTAACTGTTGCTTCCTGACCTGCCTACAGGTCTCTCAAGAGGCAGGTCAGGTGGTCTGGTATTCCCATCTCTCTCAGAATTTTGCACAGTTTATTGTGATCCACACAGTCAAAGGCTTTGGCATAGTCAATAAAGCAGAAATAGATGTTTTTCTGGAACTCTCTTGCTTTTGTGATGATCCAGTGGATGTTGGCAATTTGATCTCTGGTTCCTCTGCCTTTTCTAAATCCAGCTTGAGAATCTGGAAGTTCACTGTTCAAGTATTGCTGAAGCCTGGCTTAGAGAATTTTAACCATAACTTTACTAGCATGTGAGATGAGTACAGTTGTATGGTAGTCTGAGCATTCTTTGGCATTGCCTTTATTTGGGATTGGAATGAAAACTGACCTTTTCCAGTCCTTTGGCCACTGCTGAGTTTTCCAAATTTCCTGGCAGATTGAGGGCAGCACTTTCGCTGCATCATCTTTTAGGATTTGAAATACCTCAACTGGAATTCCATCACCTCTACTAGCTTTGTTCATAGTGATGCTTCCTAAGGCCCACTTGACTTCACATTCCAGAATGTCTGGCTCTAGGTGAGTGATCATACCATCGTATTTAAAGTGGCACAAAAAAGCACATAACATAGAGTTTTAAAGAGACTGTGCTTACTGGAGCTTCAGACCAGTTTTTCCAAGCCAACCAGGTCTAACACCTTGACAAAGTTAGGGCAAGAACTTAAACTTGTGGGTGGCTATTCAATTTCAACCTTCAGCCTGTGGGAAGTTCCTTACTAAATATTAGTGTTAGAATCCATCTTGTCTTATACTGGCTTTCATTAAGGAAGTTCTGGGAAAATGCAAATCTAAATTGAGAAAGGCTTTTTCTTATTTTTTAATCAAATAAAATCCCAGAATGGATTTTCTTTCCAAGATGCGTTTTTTTGTTTGTTTGTTTTATCACAATGAGCTTTCTAAGAAAAGATGAAGCCAGCCTCAGGTAAAAAGAAATGGCCACATTTCATCCACAGTTAGCCTTCATGACCTCTGAATCTGGTTTTTCTATCTGAACCTCTTTTCATGCACCACTTCTCATGGTGTCTGATAAGGGACACACAAGGGCTTGAGCAATGCAAGACTGGAACTTTGACTTTCATAAAATAGCCAGTAAACAAATTCTGCCCCACTTTAATTGGTGGTGTTATTCCTGTGTTTTCTTTTTAATATTACAAGACATTGCTAAACTGTAGAGCACAGAGCAGTAAAATAGAGCCATTAAATTAGGCCCCATAGCCAGTTGGAGATCCCTAGTTATTATCTATGGTATTATATGTCTTTATATATAATGTATAGGTATATAACTACACACAACCACACACTTCTGGGTGTTTGCACACAAGCTCTATCGTCTCATCTTTTTTATTTTTCCCTATCTCTAACACAAAAGTCAAGGGGTTTGGGAGCACGCACAAAAAAAGAGATTTCTAAGAGAGCAGACGATTGGGCCAGGGTCATTCGAAAGGGTAATTATTGTTAAATGTCAGGTTAACTCTGAAGGCCTCAGCTCATCCAACTGAGAGCAGATTAGCCCAGATGGAGACATTTTCAACACGGTGCTGTCTGGCCAATCAGAGACAGCTGGGATTAGCCAAATACCTTCTCTCATCTGCTTGCTCACAGAAAGGTCAGTTTCTGCTCATTGCTTCCCTTTTAAGATGTGCTTTTTTTTTTTTTTTCATGGCAGCCGTGTGCAGGAAATCAGGTCCCTTTTATCAGTGAATTAAATATTCAACATCTAAAACCCACTTTTTGAGAGTCAACTTCATTCACTTTCAAGACCACTTTTATCTTTTTTAAGTGCTGAAGATATACTGGGTGCGTGTACCCAGTGCATATTTTACCCCTCGCCCTCCCGCTAAGCTGGAGTTCTGCCTGTCATGTTTTGCGTATTTTTTGAAAGCTTACTTGTTTCATTTCATGCATTTTCTTCTTTAAGGGCACTGGTTTATGTTTCCTATCATTTTCTTCATAAAACGATGAGGGGAAAATGAAACTAACCCTGGGGTGCTCTAAAAGATAATCTGTTTTTATGTACAGCTTTTTCTCCCCCTAAGCAACATAAATGAGCACATGCATAAAATCAGTGACACAATGAACAGTAAGAAAAACAAAGATCATGGACTTGTGATTGCCCAAACTGTATGTGCCCATGTGATGTGTGCAAAAACACACACATGCACAATCTATAATTATCCATAGGAGGCCAGGGAATATATGCTGAATGTATTGCTTAATGTATTCATACATGAATATGCATGTATTCTTAGGAGAAATATGTGGTACCACTTCTATACGTCCCTTAAAATGTTATTTTCTCACTGTAGAGTGCAATCCATGTGAGATGCTGGAACATTCACCTTTTGAAGAATTTCTTATAAAAGCTGAATAAAGATATTATGAGGAAATCCTTGCCTTGCTGCAAACACGACCCTGTTTTCATCACGCTGCTTCCATATTGTTTGGTTTTAATTCACCCCTATCTCAACTTTTTACATTGTTTTTTATGGAAGTGAAGGCATCTTTAACAAGAAGACAAAAATAGTAGGCAAAATGGAGTATCTTATCTAGAAAACTTGCTACAATATTACACCACCTAGTAGCTTAAACAAATATTAGGATAAAATGCAGAAGGTAATCATCAATAACAATTATTTCCTTTCAAGAGTATCTGCTTTAGTTAAGCTGCATTAAACATTTATTCTGTAGTAATATAGAAGGCAATAATTCAAAAACTCTAGAACCTCGCAACCAGATCTTGATTTGAAACACCATTCTCTAATAAGAAGAACCAGGGCTCCTTGGAGAAATGGCTGATTCCAGGACTATGGCAGGTACAAATGAGTCTCAAGTGCTAGAAATGAAGCATCCCCTCCAAACCCCATGTTGTGTCAAAGGGACACAAGAGTCAGTGGAAAGAGCACCCAGTGGCCAAACCTGGAATAATTTGACCAAGATAAAGTAATGCTGAGTTATAACTCAAAATATAAAATGAATGTCCATGAGCCTATTGTGAATAAATAAGTTATTGAATAAACAAATGAATGAGGGAGAATTAGAAAAAATCTCCTATGCAGAAGAATTTTAAATAATTTGTGTAGCTACATTGCCATCAAGTTGGGGAACTTAATTCCTTCTCCATAGGTGTGGGTTATACACAGTGACTTCCTTCTGTAAGTGCAGTATGGAAAGGGCAGAAAATGAATAATTTTACAGTACAAGACCTGACAAACACTTGTCAGCTGTGTGATCAAGGTCAACATCAATAGTGATAAGTTGTGTCAATAGTATATCCCTGAATATGACGTGAGTGGCACATAACCTCTGGGTCCTTCCTCAGAAAACCACATAATCCCATTTTATTTGTGAGAAAATAAAAGCAAGAGACAAATTCTAACTGAGGAAAATTCTACAAAATACTTGATTTCTACTCCCCCAAATTTCATGATCATCAAAGATGAGGAAAATCTGAGAATCTGTCCCAACCAAAAAGAGCCGATAGAGACATGACAACTGAATGTCATGTGGCTTCCTGAGTGGGATCCTACCATAGAACAAAAACATGAAGGTAAAAATGGGGAAGTGCAAGTAAAGTGCAGGCTTTAGTTAATAATAATGGGTTAATATTGGTTCATTAATTGTGACAAATGTATAAAAATAGGAAAACTGGATGTGAGGCAATGAGAGCTCTCTATACTACTTTCATCATAATCTAAACCTGTCCTAAAATAGAAAGTCTAGGCTTCCCTGGTGGCTCAGATAGTAAAACGTCTGCCTGCAATGTAGGAAACCTGGGTTCGATCCCTGGGTCAGGAAGATCCTCTGGAGAAGGAAACGGCAACCCACTCCAGTACCCTTGGCTGGAAAATCCCATGGACAGAGGAGCTTGGTATGCTACAATCCATGGGATCGCAAAGTCGGACATGACTGAGTGACTTCACTCACATTAATCAAAACCTAAATTAGTATCTTGAAAAATAAGCTCAAATCATATCAAATGTTTAAAATTTTCAGCATTTTCAAAATAATTAAGTGTTCAAATTGGATTGGAATGAAATGGTTGAAAAATGTTCTTGAAAGGAAAATGGAGGTGTGAAGAATTCAAAGAAAGAAATATGACAACGCTTTTAAATGATCAATCTGTAAATCTTAAATTAGTTTTTAGGCAAACTCACTCAAAGTCCAAATATTGTGTTTCTTCAAAAATGACCATTCCAACTAACATGGCCTACTTTTACCTTGCTCCCATGAATTGGCTTTCTCTCTCTACTTCCGTTCTTCATTTGCATCTGAAGTTTGACCTCCATGGTCTCCAAAGGCAAGCACTAGGAAATGCAGAAAGAGTTGATAGAAATACAAATATTACCTGTTCAAAGTTGGCTGATTTCCCTTTTCCAGCTTATTCCACTATTGGCACTAGTAGTACAGATTACCTAATACCAGGAGACCACTCAGATAATGCAAATAACAGTAAAGCATCCCACTAGATTTTGCCTGGATTATCTAAGTAGTACAGGCAGAAATATATTAGATTCAATGGACGTGAATATTTATGGATGTCAGTGCTTTATCTCCTTAAAGGTATACATAACACCAAACTTCAACCAGTTATTTTTCATTTCATTATTAAAAATTGTGCTTTCAGTTGTTAAGCTTGCCTAACTACTAATTATGTATTTTTGATGAGCTGCACATATAATTTTCTAAATATCTTCAGGTTATTGATTTTTCAGACTGGTCAAACGTGAATAAATTTTAATGTCCATAAGACAGATTTATTTCTAACTCTAAATAGTAGCAGATAGATTGGGCCTTTAAGTTACATTGTGATTTGTGGCTTAAACATATTTGGCTGTTCTTGTTCATCAAGAGAAGATGAGCTTTGGGACCAATTTAACATCTACAGATTAAATCACAAATAACCATGATGTTAAGGAAGTTACAGTCTTTAACACTTTACTTTTAATAGTGTTTCAGTAGAATTAGACAAACAAAATCTGAGACTGGAGGTTTCCTTCTACAATCCCTGTATGAGTGCTGGTTAGTTTAGCTTCACAAAAGAAATAGAAAATTTCTGAGATTGCCCATTGCTCTCTTGTAGCAAAATAAAGCCACAGAAAAATATCTTTTAAGGCAATAAAAGGAAGGTATCGTCTAGTACAGCCATATTTCAATTGTTATTGTTTTCTGAACTGACTGGATGATACTGGATAATAATGGAGATGTTTTTGACAGTCTCTTATTTATGAGTCTCTGGATGAGTTTGTGTATGAGTGTGGGTAAGCTTTAGTGCTGCACAAATAAGAGTAATATTTAAGGTTAATACGGCTGAAATGAATTTGTTTACTTTCCAAATGCACTGATTTCTAGATTCCTCTAAAGCAAATTTAAACTGTACATCCACCACAGAAAACTTATTTATACATAGGAATTAGGATATACATGCAGAACAAAGGTTATAAAAACAAGATTCTATAGAAACAATGGAGTTTTATTTTGTTTTTGGAGCTGGCCAAATTGTAGGTTATTGGATGAAATTCATATTAATTTTCTGCATAAATAATTTAATAAAATATTTGAACAGTTGATATTTTCAGTGAAAATATCGATGGAGGTGAGTTTACTTAATAGGGGGGCAGAATTTCTAAAGGACTTTGCTGAAGATGGTATGTTTTGCAACCTGAGCATGAAGTAACAATCTGAGAAACGAAAATAGAATGGAAATTGACTTTTACTTGTATAGCTACACTGTTATTTTGATTTCAGAACTTCATATGATTTTAAATAAGTATTTGATCCAGATTAGACTGTGCATCTGTCCCCAAAGTTTTATTGAACACATACTACATGCCAAACAACTTATTTGTGCTCAAGAAACATAAAAACACATTTTTCCTTTAAGAGGTTCAGCACATCCTCTGTGTTTTTGTAGCTTTTCTAGTACTTGCATTTTATTCATCAATTATTTAATTTATCATGAAATACTTGCCTATCCATATAAATTATATGCCCCAGGCAGCAAAATTCACTTGTCTTATTTCCAATATCTAGCATCATGAGTCTTGTTCTGTTGCTCGGTTGTGTCCAACTCTGCAATCCCATGGACTGCAGCACACTAGTTTCCCTGTCCTTCCTTGTCCTGCAGTTTGCTCAAACTCATGTCCATTGAGTCGACAATACCTTCCAGCCATCTCATTCTTTGTTGCTCCCTACTGCTCCTGCCCTCAATCTTTCCCAACATCAGGGTCTTTTCCAATGAGTTGACTCTTTGCATCAGGTGGCTAAAGTATTCGAGCTTCAGCTTCAGCATCAGTCTTTTCAATGAATAGTCAGGGTTGATTTCCTTTAGTATTGACTGGTTGGATCTCCTCGCTGTCCAAGGGACTCTCATTAAGCAGAGTGTCTGGCACACAGTAAATGTTGAAGAAGTATTTGTCTGCATATGAAAGAATAAATTAATGGGAAACATTACAAAATGCAATCTGTTTTTTTTCTTTGTTATTATCAAAATGCTGGTAATAATTCATCTGAAAAATACATATCCTAGCCTTCCTTTCTTGGAATCAAGATTGCCAGGAGAAATAGTAATAACCTCAGATATGCAGATGACACTACACTTACAGCAGGAAGTGAAGAAAAACTAAAGAGCCTCTTGATGAAAGTGACAGAGAAGAGTGAAAAAGTTGGCTGAAAGCTCAACATTCAGAAAACTAAGATCATGGCAACTGGTCCCATCACTTCATCGCAAATAGATAAGGAAACAATGACAGACTTTATTTCTGGGGGCTCCAAAATCACTGCAGATGGTGATTGCAGCCATGAAATTTAAAGACACTTGCTCCTTGGAAGAAAAGTTATGACCAACCAATCTAGACAGCGTGTTAAAAAAACAGAGACATTACTTTGCCAACAAAGGTCCATCTATCAAAGTTATGTTTTTTCCAGTAGTCATGTATGGGTGTGAGAGATGTGAGAGTTGGACTATAAAGAAAGCTGAGTGCTGAAGAATTGATGCTTCTGAACTGTGGTGTTGGAGAAGACTCTTGAGAGTCCCTCGGACTGCAAGGAGATCAAACCAGTCAATCTTAGAGTAAACCAGTCCTGAATATTCATTGGAAGAAATGATGCTGAAGCTGAAGCTCTAATATTTTGGCCATCTGATGCAAATAATTGGGTCATTAGAAAAGACCCTGATGCTGGGAAAGACTGAAGGCAGGAGGAGAAGGGGATGACAGAGCATGAGATGGTTGGATAGCATCACCAACTTGATGGACATCACTTTGTGCAAGCTCTGGGGGTTGGTGATGAACAGGGAGGCCTGGCGTGCTGCAGTCCATAGTGAGACACGACTTAGCGACTGACCTGAACTGAACTGACTGAGACTTTTTCCTAGCCTCCCAGTAACTGTGGGGCTTCTTGCAAAGTTTCTTTTCTCCTCTTTACCCTAGCGGTTCCTGCTCTTCCTTGCAGTTTGGAACTAGAGCAGCCAGGCTGCCTTGATAACCCACAAACCTGGAAGCTGCATGATTCAAGTCCAGCTCCCAGGATGATCAAGCAAAAAGACAAACATGGAGTCCAGCCTTGTGACAATGACATGATATCCCTGAAAGAGCAGCCATAGGTCATCTTCCAGACTTCTTTACCATAATACAAAAAAATAAACTTCAATCTTCTTTTAACTACTGCTACTTCCTGTCTCTGGTACTAGTAGCCTAGCAAAATTCTTCTACTTGATTTAGACAACTATAAATTTCTATTTCTAATAATTGAACAGATATGGCAGACAAACTAATCCCGTTAAGACCAGTGTGGTATTTCCTTTCCATACAATTGAATATTAAAAAAAAAAAATTATTTGGCCGCATCGGGTTTTTTAGTTGCAACATGCAGCACACAGGATCCTCCCTGTGGCATGTAGGATCTGTCACTGTGGTGTGGAAGCCCTTCCTTGTGGCAGGTGGGCTTCTCTCTAGTTGTGGCATGTGAGCTCCAGAGCCAGTGGGCTTAGCAGTTGTGGCAGGCAAGCTCTCTAGTTGTGGCAAGTGGGTTTAATTGCCCTACAGCATGTGGGAATCATAAACTAATCAGAGACTGAAGCCACATCCTCTGCATTGGTTGGCGGATTCTTAACCTCTGGACCACGAAGGAAGGCCCAACAACTGACTTATGCTTTGGACTGAGTTAAATAAGTGGTTCTCCACTGGTGGCGATTTTGTCTCCTAGGCTATTTGACAACATCTAGAAACACTGTAGTTGCCCCAACTCGGGGAAAGGGAGTTTGTCCTAGTAACCACTCCATAGGTGGACAGGTATGCCACTACAATGTCTAGGATAGAACCCTACAACAGAAAATTATCTGGGTCAAAATGTTAATAGTGACAAGATGGAGAAACCCTGGGTTAAATCTTTCATTAATTAAGTTGCTTAGATGTACAACTTCAAGGAGATCCAACCAGTCCATCCTAAAGGAAATCAGTCCTGAATATTCATTGGAAGAATTGATGCTGAAGCTGAAACTCCAATACTTTGGCCACCTGATGCAAAGAACTGACTCATTTGAAAAGACCCTGATGCTGGGAAAGATTGAAGGCAGGAGGAGAAGGGGACGACAGAGGATGAGATGGTTGGATGGCATCACCGACTCAATGGACATGAATTTGAATAAACTCTGGGAGTTGGTGATGGACAGGGAAGCCTGACATGCTGCAGTCCATGGGATCGCAAAGAGTCAGATACGACTGAGTGACTGAAATGAACTGAACTAAACTAAGACATATATCTAACAACTAACTGTTTATAATTAAATAAAGGTACATATTCTATTTGATCAGGTGAGGGAGTGGGCAATGTACAAAGTATTGGCCTGATGAATTTTCCTGCATAAAAGTAGAGTAATATGAAGAAGCATGAGAAAATGATAAGTAATTGAGCAGGGCAATGTAACAGACACAACAATTAAGAAAACTGTGTTGCAGAGTGAACTAAGATGGCTATGTAGCTCAGTGGACTTCTGTTTGAAAATAAAAGTATGGTTAAATTGGAAATTGAGACCCTTTCTGGACTAAGACCCTTGCTGTGAGAAAGTGGACAATGTTGAAACAAATCTTTTTAAGAGTCTCCATTTCTAAGACTTCCTCATTTTCCTCTTGAATCCAACAGTTAAAACAAAGAAAGGCAAGAGGGATGGAAAGAAGAAAGCTGGAGAGAGTGGAACCCAGGAAAGCAACAAGTACTGGGCACTAAAAAACAGGTATACCTGTAAGTGATGAATTAAAACCAAAATTATACTAAGTAAAAGCAAAATACACGAACCCACCTGAATGTGCCAGCAAAGTAAAATCTCAACTAGCATTAAAAGTTAATATTTATAGGTAACTTTATAATCATCACTATTAGCAGAAAAAAGCTACAGTATTCCCATTGCCATCATTTTAACGAAAGCCTGTGCTGTAAACCTTATAATTTTCTGCTGTCATGCTCAGCCACTTTCAACATATTTAAATTAGAAAGGACTATACTAATTTTGCTTCTTAGCCAGGGTAATTGTCCTAAGACATAATTTTCTTTCTTTTTTCTTCTCTAAATTGTTTTATTCTCCAGTGTTGTTTAAATTCAGTTTACCCCATGTCCTTTTAAGCCTGAGCTATCTCTAACTCTGACCCTGCTGGAAATATTCCTTTCATCTTCCTTTGCCTATTAAGCATTTAGATGTCCTTTCCCAATAGCCATGCTATTCCTCTGTGATCTTCCTGAACAATAGTATGTGAGTCAACTCTATATTTAATTAAAAAGGGCTGCCCTTTATTTTCCTCATATTAATGCTTAACATACCATAGAATTGACTTGAGAAAAAGTAATGAAAGCATAGCAGTTGAAACATTTGAAAAGACATGGGTTGTGTGGAGAGCGTCATCACTGCTTTTAAATACTTAAAAGAGAGAAGAGGTGATTGATCCAGAAGAACTACACTGGGACAAATGAGCTGAAACGACAAAGAAGTTTTGGGCTCCAAAGAAAATAGAATTTTCCAGCAGCTGGAGTGGAGTGGGTTTCCTTATGAAGTGATGAGTTCCTGAGATAGAAGTGTTCATGCTGAGGTCAGGGGCCTCCAAACTGAGAGGGAAATGGAAAGGTAAGTTTCCCTCTTCATATACAGCAGAGATTTTTTTTTTTTCCCCTAACAAGTTTTATTTTCTTGGGCTCCAAAATCACTGTGGGTGGTGACTGCAGCCATGAGATTAAAAGATACTTGCTCATTGGGAAAAAAAAGCTATGACAAACATAGACAGTGTATTAAAAAGTGGAGACATCACGTTGCCACCAAAGGTGCATAGAGTCAAAGCTATGGTTTTTCGAGTAGTCTTGTACGGATTTGAGTGTTGGATCATAAAGGCTGAACACCAAAGAATTGATGCTTTCTAATTGTGGTACTGGAGAAGACTCATGAGAGTCCTTTGGACAGTGGTGAGATCAAACCAATCAATCCTAAATGAAAACAACCCTGAATATTCATCAGAAAGACTGAGCTCTGATACTTTGGCCACCTGATGTGAAGAGCTGACTTATTGGAAAAGACCCTGATGATGAGAAAGACTGAAGGCAGGAGGAGAAGGTGGTGACAGAGGATGAGACAGTTTGATGGCATCAGTGAGTCAACAGACATGAGTTTAAGCAGGCTCCTGGAAATGGTAAATGACAGGGAAACCTGGTATGTTGCGGTCCATGGTGTCACCAGAGTCAGATGTGACTTAGCAACTGAACAATAAACTATGTTAAAGAAAGATTGATGTTGATTAGATAATATTCATTTGGCAAAAGAAGAAAAATGTAAAAAAGATGGCTGAAGAAATGAATAATATTCTGCTGACTGATTGGGTAGATAGCTTCTCACTGTGTTTGTGGTAGATGTGGGAGAAAAGATGACTCTTTAAATACTCAAACATCTGAGAAATACATGCCATTTCGATTCACCTCCTTTTATCTAGTATCCTTCAAGCTCTTCCTAATGATTTGTGATGTCTCTACCGTAGGGCATTCTAAACTACCTTTTTCCTGAGGAGTTAGTCACCAGGAGTGGGATTCTTCTTCCCTCCAACAGTAAGGAGAGTTTATGAATTACTATGTTTTAAGATACTGAAAGATTGACCTATGGGTGTCGCAAGTTAATCACTGATTTTCAAGTTCAAGACAATCACCATGCTTTAAATCAGAAGTCCAAGAA
This sequence comes from Antilocapra americana, assembly GCA_007570785.1. Taxonomy (NCBI): domain Eukaryota; kingdom Metazoa; phylum Chordata; class Mammalia; order Artiodactyla; family Antilocapridae; genus Antilocapra; species Antilocapra americana. The sequence goes on along the minus strand of ML663013.1, from coordinate 632,124 downwards.
TTAAGCTCTCTACTATTTAAAAGGCTGGCACCAAAGAAAAAAGGGTAATGATATTGGGGAACAGGCCCATGGCATTCTTGCTAAGAGCTCCTACTTTTCAGCACGGCTTTCACCTGCTTCCAGGATGCATTTGAATGCTGCAGGAGTTGGAATTGAAGGACAGGGTGACAGATGAAAGACTAGAGACCACTGATCAGTCACTGGGGTCTCATTCCATCACTGCATGGCTCACTCCTGAAGCCAACAGATTTGAGCAGGTCCTTGTCTTTTAAAATGCATTAAAACTGTGTCCAGGTAAGCTCCATAATACAAAACAATACCCAGTGTACACATGGCATCAGCATGCCTACACACATTCATATGCAATTATTTAGTGCAATTTGCATCTCCACCATGGACATTCTTTAGTTGTGATTAGTGTAATGCATGTAAAAAAGTAGAGACATTTTCTGGAGCTCCTGAATTGAGCATTTCATGTCTGCAGATACTGGCACATATGACACATTAACAAGGAAGGCATGTGTGCACTTGGGGGGACTGATTTAGAAAAATATCAGCTTTTTTTCAAGCTCCATCATTATACGTTCACTCAGTACACCTCAGTTTCCTCATCTGTATAATGGGGGTGAGTCTATTGCTTTCTACCTCTCAAGAGTGTCTTAAAGATTTATGAGATCATTTTGCTCAAGCATTATGAACTTCTTGGGAAAAGGTACTATGAGAAATAAAGCATCATTATTCATTTTCTAGGACAGGACCCTTGGGGGTGGGGTCCCAGAAAAAGAACAAATAGAGTCATTTTTACTGGAGACAAGAGAGAAATGTTCCCATCCGAAAATCCAAACTCGGTGGAAAAACAGTTGCTCTACAAGTTAGTCAAGTTCAATCTTTAAAACACTCTTTGCATTTCTGCACTTTCCCCCCTCTATTTGGTCTCCTGGATCATTATAATATCAACTTTGTAAGTAACAGTGTGTTTGAGAGAGAGAGAGAGAAACAAAGACAGAGACAGAAAGAAGAGAATTAAAAGAATTTCCACTGCTGAATACCTGTTTATAATGACTCCTGGTCCAGCCTAGTCCATTATCTACTTAAAATTCTAAAAAAGGGCTTTTCTTTGGATGGTTTTACATGTTTTCATCTTCCTCTTTTGTTAGAAAGAAAGAAAAGTTATAGAGACCACCAGGCAATCATCATTATTAAATATATTTCCATTCGTGGCAATGGACTAAAATTGTATGGAAATAAAAACATTTTTTCTTGATAATATGATTTCAGGATACCAAAGCAAGTATGTTACAAAGAAAATTTAGATTTGCAAAGGAAAAATTTGAAGTATTCTTATGTTCATCCTTTCCCCTGAAAAAAACACCAAAGGTTGATGTAAAGACTTTCCTGGACTACTCTCCTTGGTGAATCTGCACATTCCTTTTTTTTTTTTTTTTTCCTCTTTACCTCACTATCTAACAGCTTAAGTCTGAAGCCTCAATTGTAACTCACCTTTGACCTGAAATGAGAAAAAGCAACATTAAGTGTTCTTTTTATTTGACATTACAAGTACTGTACTGCCCCTTGGTTATTATCCAATCATGTAATAGACCCTTCAATGTTTGGTTTTCTTTCTTCGTTTAAAGGATCTGAATGCTGGACAGCTTGACAGTTCTGAGCCTGGAACTGCCCTGTTTAAACCATAGGGTGGCCTGGTCCCCAGCTTTCTTCTCCTGTGGCTGGAAACCCATGGAGATGTTTTACATACTTTGAACTCTACATGGAGCCTAATAGGATATTGATAGGAATAGTCTGATTCTGTCTGCCCCCCTCCTGTTTGGAGGAAGGAGCTCGCCAGCCTCATTCACAGTTGGCAGCTTCACAGCCAGGACCCAGCTGCCTGGAATGAGCCACTTTTCTCTCCTTCCCTGGACTCGCAGTTCTTGCCATCACTCTGTTTGCTGCTTTTCAGTCTTTCCCCAGCAGTGCTAGACTTGGGTGGGCATGCCAAGATTCAGATATCCTACCCAGCTCAAGAAATGGCAGCATTTAAAGATTCCCTCCAAGATCACCTAATCCCTTGTTACTCAAACTGTGGGCCTTGGACCCAGTGGTATCAACATGATCGGGAGCTTGTTAAAAATACTGACGCTTGGGTCTCATCCCAGACCCAGGAAATTAGTCTGCTTTTTCCCATGACCACCAGGTGATTCCCTGGAGTAGAAAATGACAAGCCCCTCCAGTATTCGTGCCTGGAAAAATTCCACAGACAGAGGAGTCCGGTGGGCCACAGTCCGTGGGCTTCCAAAGAGTCGGACACAGCTAAGGGACGAAGCACAAGTGCCAGGTGATTCATAAGCACAAGATGGTTTATGAAGCACTGACCTGATTCCACGTGTCTCCTGATTTAAGAATTTTATTAGCTATATAAGATGTAAATGATTTAAGAATTAATATATTTATTCTAGAAAAAGAAATGACCAGAGTTTTAAAAATTCTGGTTCTGTGTTTCTGGGGCCGAGCCTGGACACCAGTCCCCCCACCCTCATCTGGTTCCCATGTGCATCTGGAATGGAGACGTGGGGATGGCTCTAAAGAAGTGGTTCTCCAAGTCTGGTCTCTGCAGCAGCAACCTCAGTGTTACCTGTTAAAATAAAAATTCTCAGGCTATATCTTAGACATTATAATTCAGAAATTCCAGGATTAGAGCTCCAAAAATGTTAGTTGCTCAGTCATGTCCAACTTTTTGCAACCCCATGGACTGTAGCCCACCAAGATTCTCTGTCCATGGATTCTCCAGGCAGGAATACTGGAGTGGTCTGCCTTTCCCTTCTCCAGGGGATCTTCCAGACCCAGGGATCAAACCCGGGTCTCACACATTACAAACAGATTCTTTACCATCTGAGTCACAAGGGTAGCCCCAAAGTCTGCATTTAAACAAGTTTTCCAGATTGTGCTGATATAAGTTCTGTAACCACAGGTTTAAAGAATAAAGATGTCCTAAGTCTCACCCTTGAAAGATGGATGGGTATATACCTGTACTGTTGTGTGATTGTTTTAATTTAAATTCATGTAAGTCAAATCAAATAAAAAATTGTATTTCTCATTTCAACTAGCCACATTTTATTTTATTTTATTTATTTTTTAAAATTTATTTATTTATTTTAATTTTCTTTACGTTATTGTGCTGGTTTTGCCATACACTGACATGAATCTGCCATGGGTATACATATGTTCCCCTTCCATAACCCTCCTCCCTCCCAATTCGCTCTCTCTGGGTCATCCCAGTTCACCAGCCCTGAGCATCAAACCTGGTGATTGATTTCACATATGATAATTAACATGTTTCAATGCCATTCTCCCATATTATCCTACCCGTGCCCTCTCCCATAGAGTCCAAAAGACTGTTCTATACATCTGCGTTTCTTTTGCTGTCTCATGTACAGGGTTCTCGTTACCATCTTTCTAAATTCCATATATATGTGTTAGTATACTGTATTTTTGTTTTTCTTTCTGGCTTACTTCACTCTTTATAATAGGCTCCAGTTCCGTCCACCTGAGTAGAACTGATTCAAATGAATTCTTTTTAATGGCTGAGTAATATTCCATTGTGTATATGTACCACAGCTTTCTTATCCATTTGTCTGTTGATAGACATCTAGGTTGCTTCCATGTACTGGCTATCATAAACAATGAGGCGATGAACATTGGGGTACATGTGTCTCTTTCATTCTGGTTTCCTCGGTGTGTTTATTTGATAGCCACAGGAGGCTAGTGGCCACATAAACAACAGCATAAATATAGAATATTTCTGGCATTTACAAAAATTTCTCCTGGACATGCTGAGCTAGACTTTGGACTAGAGGGAGACAGATATTGATATATTAATGATAACAACACTGATAATGGCTTAGACAGTAAAGAGTCTGCCTACAATGCGGGAGACCTGGGTTCAATCCCTGGGTCAGAAAGATCCCCTAGAGAAGGAAATGGCAACCCACTCCATTACTCTTGCCTGGAAAATCCCATGGATGGAGGATCCTGGTAGGTTCCTAGGGCCGCAAAGAGAGGGACATGACTGAGTGACTTCACTCTCACTCTAATGCAGAGAACCATTGATGGAACTCAAGGAACATGTCAACAATGAGGGAGATAAGCTACTAAGATATCACGTCTAGAGTTTTCTCTCTCCAAGCTAGAACACACCATGTAAAGCTAGGATCAAAGAGTAATGACATCATGCATTTTGAGGTCTGTTGACTGGATGTTTTTGTAGCTTTATATCTAAGATTGAATCTTTCCTCAGTTTCCTGCAACATATGTATTACTGGTCTCATCAGCCAATGACTACAATTAAGATTGCCTGCATCTTGTGCCCAGTATTGTGCTGCACAACCTACTGACAAAATAGCTGGATGTTAACTCCCTTCCATGGGTTCCCAGCTCCATCTGGAGGCTCCCCTGTGACCGACTGCCTCATTGTGTCTGGAGGCCTGTTCATTCCCCTCAACTCCTCTTTCCACTACTTGCCAGTTTGGGGTGAGCAGGCAGGCAGTGTGTGTTCTATGGGACCTGCTAGGGCTGAGGATGCAGCCCCGATCATGGTGGCTGTTTCTTTCTCACATGGAGCTTATGCTCTACTGATGGCGCTTTGCCCAGAGTTCCTTGGGTACAGCTGGTCTCATCTCTGGCCTCTGAGATGGTATAAACACTCTTTCCCATATCACCTTTGACACTTAAGTGATTTTTTTTTTTTTTTTTTAGCATTTTGCTAAAACCCTGAGTCGGGGGAACTCCACACCCCACAAATCACAACTATTACTGGAGGTGGTGATCCCATTTAGGCTTCTGCTGGGAGAGAGCTTTATCAAACCCTTCGATTCTCTTAGTGACTAGTTTTGAGGCACTGAAGCTTCCCCAAGGAAAAAACCATTAATTGAAAGTTGTCATCAAAGTATCCCCTCCCATTACAAAGAGAAGGTCTGTTTTAAAGGAAAATTCCAGGTACCACCTAAAAGACAGAAACTGCTTGAATGCTCCCAGAGTGCACTTTCTTCAGCTTCCAAAAATTGCTTTTGGTCTTAATTACACTAGAATTTTATCCTTTCCTTTCCACTTGCCAACATTTCCTGCCCTCCATTTTTTCCCCTTCTTCATAATGAGAGGTAAACAAAGATACACAGAGGGATGGTGTCCAGGGGTAAGAAATCCTGGGGATTCCCTAGAGAAACTTTATTGTTTCTACTTATAAACACAATTCAATTTAAACACCACCCTAATTTAATATACGTTTTCTCTTATTCATTGTGCCCATATCTGCGGTGTTAAATAAACTCATACATTTTTCAAGCTGAAAGGAATTTAGAGTTCATCTAGCCTAGTGGATTTTTTCAATATATTTTAATGCCAAAAAAAAAAAAAATCTCGCTTCAAATAAAACCCTAATAAACAGTAGTCCAATAGATGAAGCAGAAGCAAATGGTGCTTCTCAAGTTGGAACAAGGGTGGCCTGTGAGACTTTCCCCCTCTGGCTTGAATGGGTGACTGAGTTCTGTTTGAAATCTTTTGTGTGACTCTGTTCCTCAGTTTACAGAAAGAGAACACAAAGCTGTGAAAAGTTAAGCAATTTTCATGAGATAAGAGTTTGATGAGCCTAAAAAAAGGTTATCCCTCCTGCTTCCATGGTATTACCCTGTGATGCCTTTGATAGAGTAATTTTTTAATTCCTCAATTGGAGCTCTCCTGAATGAATGGTTCCTTAGCCAAGAAGTTGATCATACCATTCTTCTACTCAAAATCATCAATTGGCTTCTGACATAAGTCAAAACTAGTGGGATAGGGGACTTTGGCTTCCCTGGTTTACTTTCTTTTGGAAACCCTTAGCAAACACTTCTATGCTTCTTTTCTCCATCAATTTAGGATATTTCATCTCCATGGATTAAGAAATTTTGGACATTTCATGCAAGTAATCTACAAGATCTACAAGATGGCACAATAAAAGGACATGTGCTCATCTTCTGTGAGAACTCCAAAATTACAACTCACTGCTGAACAACTGTCACCAACAGAATGTTGGATCCCACCAAAAAAATATACCCATGCCCAAGAGCAAAGAAGAAGCCCCAGAAAGATGGTAGGAGGGGTGAAATCATGTTTAGAATCAAACCCCATAACCGCCAGAGAAGCTTGGAGGCTCAAACAAAACCTTGTGCTCACCAGGAGTCCCCACAAGGACTGAGCCAGACCTGCCTTTAAGTGTTTGAGCATCTCCTGTGGAGGTACAGGTCAGCAGTGGCCTGCTGCAGGGACAAGACTCTGGGTACAGCAGGCCTGGGTGTGATATAAGCCCTTTTGGAGGAGATCACCATTAAACCCACCATAGAGCCACCAGAACATACACAGGACTGGGGAAACAAACTCTTGGAGGGCACAAACAAAACCTTGTGTGCACAGGACCCAGGAGAAAGGAGCAGTGACCCCACAAGAGACTGGCCCAGACTTGCCCATCAGAGTCCAGGAGTCTCCAGCAGAGGTATGGGTCATGGTGGCCTGCTGCAGGGTTTGGGCCACTGAGTGCAGCAGTGTGTGCTTGGACCTTTTGAAGGAGGTCATCATTATCTTCATTACCTCCATCATAGTTTGGTCTCAGAGCAAACAACAGGAAGGGAACACAGCCCCACTCTTCAAAAGAAAATTGGATTAAAGATTTACTGAGCATGGCCCTGCTCATTAGAATAAGACTCAGTTACCACCGCAGTCAGTCTCTCCTATAAGGAAGCTTCCATAAGCCTCTTATCCTTATCTGTCAGAGGGAAGACAAGCGAAAACCACAGTAAAAACCTAATCAAATTGAGCACATGGACCACAACCTTGTCTAACTCAATGAAACTATAAGCCATGTTGTGTAGGGCCATCCAAGATGAACGGGTCATGGTGAAGAGTTCTGACAAAACATGGTCCACTGGAGAAAGCAATGGCAAACCATTTCAGTATGCTTGACTTGAGAACCCCATGAACAGTATGAAAAGGTAAAGAGATATGATACTGAAAGATGAACTCCCCAGGTCAGTAGGTGACCAATATGCTACTGGAGATCAGTGGAGAAATAACTCCAGAAAGAATGAAGAGATGGAGCCAAAGCAAAAGCAGCACCTAGGTGCGGATGTGACAAGTAAAGTCCAATGCAGTAAAGAACAATATTGCATAGGAACCTGGAATATTAGGTCCATGAATCAAGAAAAATCGAAAGTGGTCAAACAGGAAATAGCAAGAGTGAATATCGACATTTTAGGAATCAGTGAACCAAAATGGACAGGAATGGATGAATTTAATTCATATGACCATTATATCTACTAATGTGGGCAAGAATCTCTGAGAAAAAAAAAATGGAGTAGCCCTCATAGTCAACAGAAGAGTCTGAAATGCAGTACTTGGGTGCAATCTCAAAAATGTCAGAATAACCTCTATTCATTTCTAAGGCAAACCACTGAATATCACAGTATCACAAGTATATGCCCTAACCAGTAATGCTGAAGAAGCTGAAGTTGAATGGTTCTATGAAAACCTACAAGATCTTCTGGAAATAACACCCAAAAAAGATGTCCTTCTCATCATAGGAAACTGGAATGCAAAAGTAGGAAGTCAAGAGATACCTGGAATAACAGGCAAGTTTGGCCTTGGAGTACAAAACGAAGCATGGCAAATGCTGACAGAGTTTTGCCAAGAGAACACACTGGTCATAGCAAACACCCTCTTCGAACAACGTAAGACTCTACACATGGACATCATCAGATGGTCAATACCGAAATCAAATTGATCATGTTCTTTGCAGCCAAAGATAAAGAAGCTTACATAGTCCACAAAATCAAGAAAGGGAGAAGCCTGTGGCTCAGATCATGAACACTTTATTGCAAAATTCAGACTTAAATTGAAGAAAATAAAGAAAATCACTAGACCATTCAGATATGACCTAAATCAAATTCCTTACAATTATACAGTGGAAGTGACAAATAGATTCAAAGGTTTAGATCTGATAGACAGAGTACATGAAGACCTATGGACAGAAGTTTGTGACATTGTTCAGGAGGCAGTGATCCAGACAATCACCAAGAAAAAGAAATGCAAAAAAGCAAAGTGGTTGTCTGAGGAAGCTGTACAAATAGCTGAGAAGAGAAGCTAAAGGCAAAGGGGAAAAGGAAAGATATACTCATTTGAATTCAGAGTTCCAAAGAATAGCAAGGAGAGATAAGAAAGCCTTCCTCAGTAATCAATGCAAAGAAATAGAGGAAAGCAATAGAATGCGAAAGACTAGAGATCTGTTCAAGAGAATTAGAAACACCAAGGGAACATTTCATGCAAAGATGGGCTCAATAAAGCACAGAAATGGTATGGAACTAACAGAAGCAGAGGATGTTAAGAAGAGGTGGAAAGAATACATAGAACTGTACAAAAAAGATCTTCATGACCCAGATTACCATGATGGTGTGATCACTCACACATCCTGGAGTGTAAAGTCCAGTGAGCCTCAGGAAGCATCACTAAGAACAAAGATAATGGAGGTGATAGAATTCCAGCTGAGCTATTTCAAACCCTAAAAGATAATGCTGTGAAAGTGCTACACTCAATATGCCAGCAAATTTGGAAAACTCAGCAGTGGCCACAAGACTGGAAAAGGTCAGTTTTCATTCCAATCCCAAAGAAAGGCAATGCCAAAGAATGTTTAAACTACCGCACAATTGCACTCATCTCACATGCTAGCAAAGTAATGCTCCAAACTCTCCAAGCTGGGCTTCAACAGTAAGTAAACCATAAACTTCCAGATGTTCAAGGTGGTTTTAGAAAAGGCAGAGGAACCATAGATCAAATTGCCAATAGCTGCTGGATCATCGAAAAAGCAAGAGAATTCCAGAAAAACATCTACTTCTGCTTTATTGACTGTGCCAAAATCTTTGACTGCATGGATCACTACAAACTGTGAAAAATTCTTAAAGTGATGGGAATACCAGACCACCTGACCTTCCCCCTGAGAAATCTGTATGCATGTCAAAAAGTAACAGTTAGAACCATACATGGAACAACAGACTGGTTCCAAAATGGAAGGGAGTACATGAAGGCTGTATATTGTCACCAAACTTATTTAACTTATATGCAGAGTACATCATGAAAAATGCTGGGCTGGATGAAGCACAAGCTGGAATTAAGATTGCTGGGAAATATATCAATAACCTCAGATATGTAAATGACACCACCCTTATGGCAGAAAGCGAAGAACTAGAGAGCCTCTTGATGAAAGTGAGAGAGGAAAGTGGAAAAAGTTGACTTAAAACTCAACCTTCAGAAAACTGAGATCATGACATCTGGTCCCATCACTTCCTGACAAATAGACGGGGAAACAATGGAAATAGTGAAGACTATTTTGGGGGGGCTCTAATTCACTGCAGATGGTGATTGCAGCCATGAAATTAAAAGACACTTGCTCCATGAAAGAATAGCTATGGCCAGCCTAGGCAGCAAGTTAAAAAAGCAAACACATTACTTTGCCAATAAAGGTCTATCTAATCAAAGCTATGGTTTTTCCAGTGGTCATGTATGGATGTGAGAGCTGGACTCTAAAGAATGCTGAGTGCCAAAGAATTGATGCTTTTGAATTGTGGTGTTGGAGAAGACTCTTGAGACTCCCTTGGACTGCAAGGAGATCAAACCTGATATTCAGGAAATCAGTCCTGAATATTCATTGGAAGGACTGGTGCTGAAGCTGAAACTGCAATAATTTGGCCACCTGATGTGAATATCTGACTCATTGGAAAAGACCTTGATGCTGGGCAAGATTAAAGGTGAGAAGAGAAGGGGACGATAGAGGATGAGATGGTTGGATGATTGCCTACTCAATGGACATAATTTTGCGTATGCTCCAGGAGTTGGTGATGGACAGGGAAGCCTGGCATGCTGCAGTCCATGGGGATGCAAAGAGTTTGACACAACTGAGTGACTCAACTTAACTGAATCTCTAGAGAAAGGTAGAATGGGCGGACTGTGTATCCTCAAACAGGGAACACACCTCATCGTCTTATACTGTTGTGTGGATATGGATCAAAAGGAATCTGACTTAATTGACTTGGCCCAGGGATGCACCCAGGGAAACCCATGTACGGGATAATCATGTCAAGCGAACACTCTTAACGATACAACCCCGGACTTCAGCATTCTTCATGTGTGTGAGTAACGTCTCCGTAATCCTGAAAATGACAAGGCTTACATTAATGTCAACTGTTTTCCACTTCCTCTTCTTGAGAGCAGGATAGATTGGTAAGCAATGACTCAGATGCAGCTGCCAAGAAATTCATCCTCGCTTTTCACTCCTCACCTACAGCCCCACCTTCAGCTGTACTCTGAGCTATGGAACAGGCAGTGATCAAAGAGATATTTCTCCTTCTTCTTGGGACTGACAAGTTTGAATGAGGAACAGAGCTTTGTACTTCTATCACCTTTCTAGGTAAATAGTGGGACAAATCACCCATGAATGAGAAGGAATAGAGTCTGCAGTTTTTGTTTTCCCTCCATCTCACAATGGAAACAGGTGTTGATCTCACCCACATTGGATACCACTTTGTTGGCTGTGAGTTAACAATGCTCAACTCCTTGGTGGCATGGATGATATAGACTCTTGGATAATCTGGACGTGGAGGAATCTGCCCATGGGCCAGGTAGCCAAGGCCTGGGCCTTAGAGTCTTAGACGAAAATTGACACCATGCAAGCCAATATCCAGGTGAGCCCTTAACAAGCAATTCCAAATATAGGAAAAATGAGGCTGGGTGCGCTTTCTGGGGATTTCCCACCTTAACTTCTCTACTGTCTATTCTAAAGCCATATTTCTGTGCAAGAATGCATCAAGACTACCCATGGATTTATTTCTCTCTCTTGAGATGTTTATGATCCCTCCTCCATGGAGAGAGAGAGAGAGAAACAGAGACACAGACAGAGAGAATGAAAGAGAGGGGCTGTCCAGAGACCCAGCAGGGAAATTTTAATAGCTTAAAATAAGGAGATGATGCTGATTTTTATTTTAACTTTCTGTGGCTCTCATTTCACCTGGTGCTGCCTTTCCTGTGTTTGAATGAAATGGCTGGAGAGATTCTCTCCTTCCAGTGTTACTGCCCCATACGCTGGGGCTTCCTGCTTGCCTTTAACCTCAATGGGTTAACTTCATAAAACCACAGCTCTTTATTCCAGCCTGAGATTTCCCATCATACTTTAGGACCAGCGAACCGTCCCTTCTTTGATGGCACCTTTTGGCTCCACAATAGAAGCCAATTTGTTAGACTTCTTTACAGGTCAGGGGCTGCGTGAAGATGTGGAGGGCACAGCAGTGGGCACTGGAAAATGAAGTTGTATTCGCTTGGCAAATTATACGTCTGCTGCACTTTATGGGCTCTGGTTTCCTTTCCTCTCCTTTTCTCTCAGTCTCACTGCCCCCCTCCCCATTTTCTTGCCTTTTCTTGAAACTGAGGAAGCGTGTATGTGAGATATCGTCACATATCCAGTTAATGTAGGTTAATAGATTGATTCCAGTGACACGGATCATAATGAACAGTAAATTGTTTTATCTCTTAAGTCTTATTTGGTCAGCCAGGAAAACATATGAGGTAATATGGCTTGGACTAAATGGACCGTATAATAGATCTCCTTCTAAAGAATAAGGACAGGGGTGACAGCGCCTCTTATGATTAATGAAAATAATAATGGCCCTGAAATTGAAATTTTTCTAATTTTTTTTCCCCTTCTCCTCTCTTGGCTGCCACCAAAAACTTCAGCCAAGAGATGATTTGTGTACAATAACTGGCTCTGACTTCTTCCTGGTTTAAAATACATACTTAGAGGGTGGGGGAAGGAGGCAAAGACATAAATTGGTTTCTAGATGTCTGTGTATGCCACATGCAAGGGAAGGAGCACATTCATGTAAATTTCTTTTCTGTAGGTTTCTGATGTAAAGACTCCATACAAGAGCATGAATGTCTCTGTCATCTAATGTGTTACAGGTCAATCTGATTATTCACTTGGAATCAAGTCTATTCTGTCTTAAGATTTACCCTTCAGTCATCTCATTTTGCCCTTTCCCTCTTCCATTTTTTTCCCCTTGGGTCAAGGAGGTTTTTTTTTTTTTTCCCCCCTATATCTCTGCCAAGACCTGTATCTTCTCACTGATTACCAGGAAAAGAAAAGCAAATGAATGTCTCCGTTTTTCAGAGTGGTTCTTTGAGACTCTTTGTAAAAGAAAAGAAAGGAGGAGAATTGTAATAAGTAATCACGAACAAGCACAACAACATTAACATACTGGGAGGAAAAAAGTGGCAACAAGTTAAGATGGTTTGTTCAGTCCCAGGAGGCATCTACTTGCGAATGATGGTGGCTCACAAGACCAGGAGGCAATTAGAGGAGGATCTTGATCCTTGGGATATGATGAGAGGATCAAGAGAAAGAGATAAGAGCCTCAGCTTCTACTTGAATAAGGACCATTACCTTCAAGCTATTTCTTCCACACCGTGGACCACATATCATTTGGACAGCAGCCTGAGAAATGTATTTGGGCTGTCTGGGGTGTACCTAACTGAGGCAACCCATCTTTCTATCAGACTGTGTCCAAATTCTGTGAAAACTGATTTCTCAAAAATTTGTTTTGCAGTCTTGAGTAGTTGCTTCTAGACATTCTTCATGATCATGCAATCTTTTCTCTCTGGTTTCTGCCAAGCAAAATAATCAGTTTTGGATTCACGCAGCACCAGCACATAATCTTTGATAGCAAACGGTTAGCCAAATTTTGCTTACCTCTGCAGAGCACAGTTAAGAGAATATTGTTCATTCAACATATATGATCCTTTATTGTCCCTTTAATATCAAATTTCCTCCAAAGAATCCTCCAAATTATATCATTGAAATTTTTCTTTTCAACCAGTTATCATAACAAGATGTGAAACAAAGTCCCTGTTCACTTACATAGAAAATAATAACAAAAAATTAAAGTTATAAATAATATAAAGTTAATATATGGCAAACTTGAAAGCAAATTATAAAATAATATAATTATAAAATATAATATAATTATAAATTATAAAATAAATATAATATTTATTAAAAAATAAACAATATATATTTAGTGTTGGTAAGTTTATACACAAATTTATATATGATTATAATGCATAAATATGCTTTTGTTTTATCACACCATGAATAAATGAATGACCAAATGTTCAACTTTTGTCACCTTCAAAGAAATGGAATATTAGAAGCTGAAATAAAGAAAATATTAGAGATATTTTGGGTAATTTTTAGGTCACAATAATCAATCATAACCTTCAAAATAAAATAGGAAAGTATCTACATCTTGTCTCTCATTGTTTTACAAACTGAAGAGTAAACTTTTGAAAGTTAAGGAAAAAACCTTTTAAACAGTGTTTGAAAAGTGCTTAGTTTTTTAGATACATTTGTACCTTTCCAGGGCATTTCTTAGGGGCTTCATAGGCCACTAAGTGTTAAGAATCTGTGCGCCAATGCAGGAGACTTGGGTTTGATCCCTTAGTTGAGAAGATCCCCTGGTGAAGGAAATGGCAACCCACTCCAGTATTCTTGCCTTGAGAATCCCATGGACAGAGGAGCCTGGCGGGCTACAGTCAAAGGAGTCACAAGAGTGGACATGACTGAGCAATTAAGCACACACACACAGCATATTTCTTGATATTCAAAGATTGTCAAGTAATAAGTGGTTTGTTAAAATGATAACAAGTGCATTGTGGTTACAAAATGTATTTGACTTAAGCTTAATAAAGGGGATAATCCATCAAGCATTCTATTTTGCTTTTTTCTATCTACTACTGTATTTTATCTTTTAGTTTGTCTCTCTGAAGATGCTGTTTGAGAATTTTATTCTTTTTTTTGGAAGATAATTGCTTTATAATATTGTGGGATTTTTTTTTTGCCATACATCAACATGAATCCGCCATAGGTATACGTGTGTCCTCTCCCTCTTGAACCTCCCTCCCATCTTCTTCCCCACCCCATTCCTCTAGGTTGTCACAGAGCACCAACTTTGGATTCCTTGTGTCATACATTGACCTCCCACTGGCTATCTGTTTTACTTATGGTAATACATATGTTTCAATGTTATTCTCTCAAATCACCTCACTCTCTCCTTCTCCCTCAGTGTCCAAAAGTCTGTTCTTTATGTCTGTGTGTCATTTACTGCCCTGCATGTAGGATCCAGGGTACTAACTTTCTAGATTCCATATATATGTGTTAATATATAATATTCGTCTTTCTGACTTCCTTCATTTGTATAATAGGCTCTGGGTCCATCCATCCCATTAGAAGTGATTCACACATTCTTTTTTATAGTTGAGTAATATTCCATTGTATATATGAACCACAACTTCCTTATCCATTCATCTGTCAATAGACTTCTAGGTTACTTAGTCTTCAGCTTTCTCAAAACTATGAGAGCAAGTCCTTTTGAGAAATCAGGTTGCATCCCCTGAGTTAGGAAGAAGTCTTAAATGAAAAGGTTTGCAATCTTCTAATTGTGATACAATATTATGAATAGTTCTAAACTTAAGTAGAGTTGGTAGAATTTTTTATAGTCCAAGATGTTTAATGACATTGAACAATGTGGAACCCATCTCAGCCCAAAAGTCATTATGCAACACACGTGTGCGCGCGCACACACACACACACACATATGTATACACACACACACAGACAAACCACACATCAAAAAATATGTTGAGAGACATCCATTTAGTTCACACTGAGCTCCCAAATGAGTGTAAATACTGCTTCAATTGAGATGTCTACTTTCTTCAGTGTGTGCTCAGTCTGACTCTTTGAAACCTCATGGACTATAGCCCTCCAGACTCCATGGAGTTATCCAGGCAACAATACTGGAGTGGGTTGCCATTTTCTTCTCCAACTTTCTTCATTATTTGTAATCAAACTGAACTGCTCAGTTTAGTTTAGCTCTTAATTAAGTGTCTATTTGTTGATGTGTACAAATCTTTCTAAACTAGATTTTCAACAATTTATTTGTTGAATTTCAGGAAATCCAGAGGGTTGAGTTTTGAAGGAGAGATGAAGAGGAAGGGACAGATATCTTGGTCCCTCTAAATTTGAATGGAGACCTCAAGGGGTTCAATTTCTGCTGTTTCTGCTTTCAAATTTGAAATTATATAATGACTATTCATTTTTATATTGGTATTCTCCACACAGTAATATAATATTTATTTTAATTACCCAAAGTATATAGGAAAAATAGGACAGAGATTATACAAAAAAGATGTTCAGTTTAGCATTATTTATAATGGCATTAATAAAGCATCCAAATTCATAGGATTTGATTAACAACTTTATTACACCCATTTGAGAGAATATTAGATATTTGCTCATATAAATCTCTATCTATCATCTGCCTATGAAATTTAATAAAAAAGAGGATTAGAAGAATTAAATAAAAGCATATGTACACTTAATCTCAATTTTTTAAATGAACACAGAGACTAAAAACTAGGAAAAGGAGTGACCATCCCTAGCTATTAGGATAAGATTATCTTTTTTTTTTTTTTTTGGAAATGCATTTCTATGTTCTACAAAATTTTGACATGCACATATTACTTTTATAAATTAAAAAGATAGCTAATTGTTACTCTATACTAGATACTGTTTTAACTTCTTTACATTAACTCATTTAATTTTTATGACTACCCTTTGAGATAAGTACTATTTTACCCCATCTTATCAATGAGAGAATTAATTATCACAGAAGTTAAGTCATTTGCTCAAGGTCATACAGCTGGTACATGATGGCACCAGAATTTGAACCCTGGTTACCTGACACCAAAGCCCGAAGTTGTAATAATATGCTTTCTAAATAAAATGGGTTGTCCAAACAGCAATTTGTGATCATTGTTGTTGTTTAATCCCTAAATCGTGTCCAGCTCTTTTGTGACCCCACGGACTATAGCTGGCCAGGCTCCTCTGTCCTTGGGATTTCCCAGGCAAGAATATTTAAAGGGTTGCCATTTCTCTCTTCAGGGCATCTTCCTGACCCAGGGATCGAACTGGCATCAACTGCATTAGCAGACAAATTCTTTACCACTGAGCCATCAGGGAAGCAGTTCTTTAGCCTACTTGTTATTACCCAGGAAGACAGCACTAACTCAGGTAAACCCAAGTATAAGGGGTCTAAATCAGAGCAACAACAAGCACACTAACATATTTCTGATGTCAAGGTTCAGAGCTGTTTAATTGCATGTAGTTGAATTTTCTTTATTCTAATCATAGAGTTTGCTTGCAAATATCACAGGCAATTTTGATCTTTGCTATCATGCTCAAGGAGGGCATGATATTAAAGACTGGCCTCTTGCAGATATGTCTATATGTTACCAAATAAAGTGATTCTAGTTTAACAGATCAATGTAAATAGACTAAATAACCCAGAAATCCAAAAGAAACAATTTCTTAGCTAATGTCCTAAAATGATTACATAGTTGTTGAATCTCCACTTCAGTATTAAGTATGTATGGTCATGAAAAAATTACCTACTTTAAAAAAATTTAATTTAAAAAATTAAAATTTTTCTCATATTAAAAAAAGTTTGGTTTAAAGAATAAAGTTTTGCCATACAGGAAATTTACATGAGCCTATTGGCTCACTGTTTCCTCTTAGCAGTATCCCTTAGAGCTCTGAAATTCTAAAACTAAATATGTCCTCAAGAGAATGTACTCTACCATCAAGGGTTCTAAGCAAATAGAACAGGGGATACTTGCAAATCAGGCTCTCACTTGCTACATAACCCAAGACTTTGCTTTTATCTGTTCCCTTTCCTACCTGTACCTCATTCACCCATCTCTTTGTTGAACCTTTGCTTATCAGATAGACATGAAAGTTTCCTGAGCCCTAAGTGCTTTGGATAATTCTCAATGCTTTGACCCAGTCTTGCTTTCCAATTACGTACTCAGAGGATGAGAGAAAGGACCTCAACCTGTTCTTTGGTCATCCTTTCATTTCTCATGGGTTGTTCATTTCTGTCCTAGGTTATTTTGTTCTCAGTTCTGCCCTCCTCTTCATTTCTTCCCTGTTTCCTTCTAGATCATGTCCGTTTATCCCTATGCCCCATTTTTCTTCTTCTTAGGGAGGAAAAATAAGTATTAAAAAATAAGTTAATTATATCTGATGAGCACAAGTACAGTTCTCTATATTAGTGGAAAGAAAGCCATGAATCTTAAAATTAAGCTAATCATGAAGTATCTGCAAGCCTTGAAGCTCTTATAAGTATACTGAAAGAGCTCTTTAAATAGCCATAAAATTTTTCTCCTTCCTAACTCTACATATGTTCTCTTAATACCAAGTACATACATCACTACATAAATATTTCTTATTACACATGTTTTATCAATGGTGCGAAAAAATTGCTCAGATTTTCAACCAATATAAAGGCTTTGTTTTGAGTTAGGTTGAGAGCCTGGGTAGCACTTCAACATTTTTCTATGCAATTCTCTGTTCTAGATTTCAAAGACACAGATGAATTGTTGGAGGTCGTCCTAAGTCTTCAGCAATAAACAGCTTTATGACTCTCTCGACCTGGTTCTTGTAGAGAATGTATGTCTTTACATATTTGCAGATTCACGTGTGAAACTTAAGATTAGCCTTTGGGAGCTTTGTGTTAATTAAAAAAGGGAAATCAATGGGCCTGTGAATCCACCTTTTCCTGGAGTTGATTAAAATCCAAGAAGAAATTAAAACCAAGTTAAACAAAAAGCTACAAAGGTAGGAGAAATATTTACCACGTACACAGAACTCTCTCTCTCTCTTTCAAGCACATACAAAATATGTGATTTTTTGTTTTCTTGAAGAAAAAAAAAAGGTATTAAAAAAATCCAGTGACTGATTTTGCCTCTTGAACCAAATCAAATATTTTCTTGTCAAAGCGCTCATAACTGCAGCCTGCAGAGGTCACGGCCTTAACTTTCTCCTTCAGATGGTCTGTGAGTGGAATGTCCTTACGATTAAGGCTCCTTTTGTTTTCCTTGGGAGGGTTTTGCTTACCCTGGCCGAGCGCCTGAGACGCACCAAGGTTCTCTAGACTCTGTTTATTAGATTTTTATCTTCTTATCAGAGTCTTCCTTCTTAAATCATGTCAGCATTTTACCACTCTTCAGGGATTCCTGGTGTTTTATTGTCTATGAACTGCTTGGAGGGTGGTTGGGGAGGGAGCTAGCCTAACAAACATAGCATTCATATAATAGTAGGAGTGGGATGGAGCAGGATGCTCCTTGCACTTATTATTCCCATACTTACTCAGGTTCCCTCTCTCTCAGCCTGAGATCCCCTGGGAAGCCCATCGCCTGCTTGCCCCATGCCGTTTTGTCAATGGAGTGACACGGCTCTTCGGTGGACAGCCTGCTTCTCAGTCATTTTGAGTGGCTCTTTAAACTCCTGTGTACTTGCTTAAGCCATTTTCAATCAACCAGAGAGACCGTTGTGTGGATGGGTGATTGCTTTGTACCAAAGAATGTTATTGGGTTTTAGTCACAAATGGAATCTGGGTGGAGCTCCATTCTCTCTCCCGTTTCTGCCCTTTTGGACCATATAGAACTGAAACTTTAAAACAACTTTATGCTAAAGTATCCCGATATTGTATAAGTAGGAAAAATTGCCTGGCTTTTGCTATGGGTGGGGCTTTATGGGATAGTGGAAGGAGGTGGCGGGAAAGCAGGAAACCCACAGAAAGACTCACTGCTGGGAAAGTGAGTCATCCGCTTTCCCTTTCATGGAGTAGCCACATGACTCAGAATCTTTTTTTTTTTTTTCTTAATGATACTCAGTATTTTCTTAACCATAAGCTGATCTGTCTTAGGTCACATTTTTTTTTTTTTGTAATTAGAAGCTCTACTTATAATAACCAAAGCCTGGAAACAACCCAAATATCCATCTCTAGTTGATTTGATAAATTGCTATTTGTCTTTAGACTCAGTGTGCTTTGTCACTCAGTTGTGTCTGACCCTTTGCGACCCCATGGGCTGTAGACCTCCAGGCTCCTCTGTCCATGGGATTCTCCAGGCAAGAATACTGGAGTGGGTTGCCATGCCCTCCTCCTGGACACCTTCCCAACCCAGGGATTGAACCTAGGTCTCCCACAATGCAGGTGGATTCTTTATCATCTGAACCTCCAGAAAAGCCCAAGAAAGCCCAGGCTACTAGAATGGGTAGCCTGTCCCTTCTCCAAGGGAGCTTTCCCACCCAGGAATCAAACAGGGGTCTCCTGCATTGCAGGCAGATTTTTTAAACTCAATACTAAACAGTAAAAGGGAACAAATTATGGACATAGGCATCATCAACTTTAAATCTCAAAACCATTATGTTGAGGGAAAGAAGATAAACATAAAAAGCTACATATAGCACAAGTAAATTACATGAAATTTTCAAAAAGGCCAAAATGACCCATAATGAAAGAATACTGACCAGGGGTTGCTGGAGGTAGTGGATCTGACTGCAAATATTCTATCTCTCAGTTATAATGGGTGTTATATTAAGGCCTTTTTTAATACAAGTTTTAATTAATAAGGTTAACTAGAAACAAAATCTTGAAACAGAAAAGATACTTATCTTTTCACTGAGGTCATAAACCATGTTTATTGTGTTTTTGCATATGGCTTCCAGAATTGCTTAAAATCTATAAGACTATTAGAATAAAAGATTAAATTCTAAAGAGAGTCTAAAGCAGCAGATTACACTGATATGCAAATCTTCTTGGAGATGGTTTTACTTCTTTCCCATACACTCCTATAAGGTGAAAACTTGATCATCACAGGGGTCGGAGCAGGTGCGGGGGGTGATTGCAGTCATCAGAGAGCATTCACATGTTTTCTGATGTTTATCCACTCTTTCAAAAATATTTATTGAGCACTTACCTGTGTGAAGCATTGTTTACCTTGGAATCCCTAGTCCAATGGGATGTGGGATAACTGCCAGGTATACAAATGGTGAGTATGTGGATTTTTGTCTTACCCTGCTGTGCCTGCAAACAAAAAATTCTCTTTCCAGAGATAAGTAGCTATTTTATTCCTACCCTTGGGGAAACCTCATGGTATATGCTGTATCCATAGTAAGGAAAATGTGAATTCTATGGAGAATCAAGTAAGTTTTTTCTTTTCTCCTCTCTAATGAATCTTCAATGACTTCTTTTTTTTTTTTTTCCTTAAGAGCATTTCCCAACTTATTAAAGCAATAAGTTCCTGTGGAAAAATGCTTAACATAACAGTTTTGTGGCCAGCTTTCCCTTTCAGCTGATAACATCACAGTGAAGGAGAAGAACAAGGCTTGGAAATCTGGGACTAAATGCTACCAACATGTTTTTTAAGATTAAAAATGAATAGTGATGAAAAATATTTGATATTGTATCATGAAGACTTATGTTCACTTTTCAACTGTTTCTAATTTTTTTCTTCAGTTGTCTTTTCATTACAACTCAAGTTTGAGATACTCAGTCTGTTGAGTACTCCAAATACTCAGACTTCTTTTGCATGATTTTCTATGGTTTGAGTATTCCAACTGTTTAAGATTTCTCTTATTTCTTCAGCATCATCATAGCTTTTACCTTCATAATTGATTTATCTTTTACAGAAAAAAATATAATTATGAATAAAAGCCTGGTCCTTCATGGAATGTAACACATAGTTGCTAATACAATGCAAAGAAACAGGCTATAGGACTACTGGTCCCCACAAAGCCTCAGTTTCTGGGCTTTCTAAAACTGGCGAAATTATATTAGGTATCTCATTGTTGGTGCCATTATAATAATCTTTCAGAGGTACTATGGTTGATATAAGGTCATCCATTCATCATTTATTTATTAGAAATTATCTTCCAGACTTTGTGTTAGGTATTAGAGGAAGGAAAAGTTATACATTATTGGTTTGTTGTTGTTGTTGGTATAAGCTCCTCCATGAACATCTTTTGAGTTTCAGTGAACTGTAAACAGATATTTACATATAATAGATAAGTGTTCTTGGCATCACAAAGGAGGGGACTACTGATTCAACCAAGTTCTGAGTTAGGTCTCAGAAGAGTAGGAATTTAAAGGTGGAATTTTTATTGCAGGAGAGAAGTGTCAGGCAAGGACAAAAAAAAAAAGAGTTTAAGCTTATATATATGGGGAAACATGGTTTCCTGTTATAGGAGAGAGTGATTGGAGGTGATATTAAAAGTTAGAATAAGATTAAATTTTGAAAAAATTCTGTGCCATACTAAGGAGCTTGGTGATGTGTCTGTCTCATCCTCTGCCTGCTCCATGATGGAAAGAAAAATTTCCAACAATATGAGGTCAATTATCCTTAGCTTAAGTAGTGTAGGGGCTTCCCTACAGGCTCAGATGGTAAAGAATCTGCTTGAAATGCAGGAGACCCAGGTCCAATCCCTGAACTGGGAAGATCCCCTGGGAAAGGGAATGGCGACCCACTCCAGTATTTTTGCCTGGAGAATTCCATGGGCAGAGGAGCCTGGCAGGCTACAATCCATGGGGTTGCAAAGAGTTGGACATGACTGAATGTTCTAACATTTACACTTTGAGGAGTATCAGCCTTACTAACTGCAAACATTTTAATTTGTTGTTGTTGTTATTAGTTCTGCCAGAGACATTATAATACCCTTTTTATATGTGACTATTTTGTCAAACCGAAAGTGTTTACCTCAGATTGGGACTTTAATCCATGTGCTGGGACTTGAACCCCGCCAAAACCCAGTTTGAGACTCTAACCCATGAGGCTGGGACTCAAATCCAGCCAAAACCCATGGTTCATGGTTTCAGGACCTAATGAAGTTTAGGTTCTTGATGTCTCATCACAGAAAGAACTCAGTGAGAGACAAAATGATAGATAAGAAATGGATTTCTTTAGAGAGAAGCACTTCACAGACAGAGTGTGGGCCATCGCAGAGGGAGTCTGGTGGTCTTAAAAGGTGGCCTGGTTAGCTTTTATGGACTGGGTAATCACATAGGCAAATTAGTGGGAGGATTATTCCAACTATTTTGGGGAAGAGGTAGAGATTTTCAGGAACTGGGCCACCGCCCACTTTTTGGTCTTTTGACAGTATGCCTTGGAACTATCGTGGCACCTCTCGGTGTGTCATTTAGCTTGCTGATTGAGGACCAAGGTCTAGTCAAAGTTGACATGGCTTCCATCTTGGACCCATTTAATTCTAATCAGTTTATGTTTTGTCCTCTGGGTATGTCATTCTTTGAAAAGTTGTATCTTGCCCCTTCCCTCTGTTTAAAAACTATTCATCTGTATAATAAAGAATTATACAATGAGCATTTCACTTCTATATGGATCACATAAACTTTACTCCCCTGACACAGATGTTCTGGCAAATTTTTAAATGTTTCACTTCTTGGAACACTAATTTACTCTAAACTCAAGGGGAAACAACAGCAACAAAACCAAGGTGATGTAGTCAATAGACCACAAATGTCTAATTTTCTACTTCAAAGCCACTGGTAAAGATGAGATATACCAGTGGCAGGAAATACACAAGTAGAATCAGAGATGTATTTATGTATAAGTCTTCAAATCTAATTCTACAGTTCCATAAGAATACTCATTTATTCCTAGAAACATAACTCACAAAATCCTCCAAAAAGTATGGTGAATTTAAGGTTATCCAACCTTACTATGGAAAAGTTCTTATCTCTGTTAAGAAACAAATTGCCACATAAATTGCTGTGTATTCGTGTGATCTTAATACAGGATTTTTTTTTGAAGTTAAGCATTTCATTCGCTACAATTTCTAGATACAGAGAGAAACTTTCACACAGATCCATTAAAGTGAACACTTTTATGCTAACACTTCAAATGCAGTGGTTAAAATTCTACCCTCACATGCTTGCTGTGCCACATGTAAAATATCTTCTCCCGAGCAAGTCTCCACTATTTCTTCATTTGTAAAAGAAATATCACAGTTTCTACCTCAGGTATATGTGTTGCCAAATAATTTGTACTAACCACTTAGTGCAGGGCATAGTGCTCTGAAAATATCACTAGGAAATCCCAATTCATGTTCTAACTCCAACAAGTAACATGTAAATATTTGAAAATAAGAAACAAAATGGTCATTATATGTATTTGAAACATATGGAAAACAACTAGGTTAAATAAGAAAACTGAGTACGATTCCTGGATACATACTCAACACGCAGAAACTAACAGCTGCCTTATATTTCAGGAATACACAATTAGAAAACAAACAGAAAATCATGGGAAAAGCATTCCCTAGCCAACTTCAGTTGAAATTGAAGAATACCCAGGAAACCTGATAAGAATTGTGAAAGATTTACATAAAGAAATCAATAAGATGTAGGGAGTTTAGGATGGACAGGTACACACTGCTATATTTAAACTGGATAACAAACAACTATGTACTATATAGCACAGGTAACTCTGCTCAGTGTTAAGCTGCAACAGATGGGAGAGGAGTGTGGGCAAGAATGAATACGTGTATGTGTATATATATATGGCTGAGTCTCTTTGCTGTCCCTATCACAATATTGTTAATCAGCTATACTCCAAAACAAAATTAAAAGTTTAAAAAACAAGAAATTTCTAAAACATGACTTAAGGGCAAAAATAAGGCCCCAACAAATAAAGCAGTAAATAAAATTTAAAAAAAAAAAAAAAAAAAAAACAAAGTCAACAGTATTTTATAAGACCAAAAAAAAAATAATAATAATAAATGTACTGCTTTATTTGTTGGGGCCTTATTTTTGCCCTTAAGTCATGTTTTAGAAATTTCTTTTTTTTAAAAGGATTTTTTAAAAAAAAATTTATTTCATACATTTAAATTGTCATTTTCCTTTCAAACTACAGGTAGGCCCACACTCAAATTATCTTTTACTTTAGGGGTTAAAAATAAAATATAATATTTTAGATGGTATGAAATTCAACTGTAATACAGAAGCAACTTAAGACTCAGAGAACAATGCAGAATGTAGTGCACTAAGGAGACAGGGGTTTTCAAGAAAAATCAGCTCAAGGCATGAACATCCAGGTTTTGAAATATCAAAAAGATTTACCCATGCCTGACAGCTGCAGAAATGCTTTGGTGACAAGAAGGTTTTCAGATGTGCTACAAATGTGACTAACTTTTTAAGTATTATGATTCTAAATGAGATAAAGAAAAATAAAAGTGTCCAGTTAACTAGAAATACAATTCTTTTAAAATTTACAACAAAAAATTAATGATGACAGACTGTCTTTTAAGATACTAAATTCAAAGGAATCTTAAGTTTATTTCATAGTTCAAGGCAAACAGAACTTTTCTAAGCTGAAGTTTCATAATTTTTCTTTACCAATGAGCATGTACACACTGTCTGCTTTACTTTTGTAACTTCTCTGCCAAAATCTTCAAAAAGCCATATCTTTCTGTTTTTACTGCACAGATAATCATGCAAACTTGGCTAAATGACTCTCCTCAAAAATAGAATCTATTTGAAGAGAAGACTTTCCAGAAAGGCAAATGGAATAACTAGTATTATTGCATTAGAACTACTGCAGTCAAATTTACATTTAAACTAATTTCTAAGTGATCACACACTTTATCGTCAAGTGAAATAATGTATTGCCTACATCTTGTTTCTTTTTTCCCTTTCTTCCCCATTTCCACCTCTATCTCAGAAATTCCATATTGTCCACACTCACTTCTTCAGACACGCACACACATACTATTCCACAGACATACATACAAACAACATCTACACCACTCCATTGCACACCCTACTTTCCCTGTATTTTTATCTTATTTTTCATTAGTTTCTCTGCTCCTGCAGGATTATGGCAATGGATATTGATAGAGTTTGGAATTTGGAAGTATGTTAGAGCAGGAAATCATGAAAGAAAGAAAATATGAAGGGTGGAACTATGGGCAGTTTGTGTCACGTGACTCTCCTTTCTTCCTTCCTTCCTTCTATGCTGAATATGTTCATAAAGGCCAGCAAAGATCGATCTGACTTAGGAACATATTCACAGAGAGATTCATGCCAAGCACTCTTAGCCCAGCCTCAAAGCCAAAGCAAAGACAAGATGATGATGAGAGGAGAAGATGAACGGACTAAAGACCATGTTGTAGAAACTGGCTTAACTGTAGCTTCTGTACAAGATGTCACATTGCTGTTCAGTCACTCAGTTGTGTCTACCTCTTTGCCACCCTGTAGATTGCAGCATGTCAGGCTTCCCTGTCTACCACCTCCTGGAGCTTGCTCAAACTCATGTCCATCCAGTTGGTGATGCCATCCAACCATCTCATACTCTGTCACCCCCTTCTCCTCCTGCCCTCAATCTTTCCCATTATCAGGGTCTTTTCCAAGAAGTCAGTTCTTCGCATTAGGTGGACAAAATATTGTAGCTTCAGCTTCAGCACCAGTCCTTCCAATGAATATTCAGGGACACCTTCCCTTGAGGATTGATTGGTTTGATCTCCTTGCTATCCAATGGACTCTCAAGGGTCTTATCTAGCATAACAATTCAAAAGCATCAGTTCTTCAGCACTCAGCCTTCTTTATGGTCCAGCATTCACATCCATTCATGACTGCTGGAAAAAACATAGCTTTACTATACAGACCTTTGTCAGCAAAGTAATGTCTCTGCTCTTTAATACATAATCTAGGTTTATCATAGCTTTTCCCCCAAGGGGCAAGGGTTTTCTAATTTCATGGCTATATTCACCATCCGCAGTGATTTTGGAGCCCAAGAAAATAAAATCTGTCACTGTTTCCACATTTTTCCCTTCTATTTTCCATGAGATGATGGGACTGGATGCCAAGATCTTAGCTTTTTAGCCAGCTTTTTCATTCTCTTCTTCACATGCAAATCAAGAGTCTCTCTAGTTCCTCTTCAGTTTCTGCCATTAGAATAGTGAGAGAGTGAAGCCACTCAGTCATGTCTGACTCTTTGTGACCCCATGAACTGGGGCCTACCAGGATCCTCCATCCATGGGATTTTGCAGGCAAGAGTACTGGAGTGGGTTGCCATTTCCTTCTCCAGGGGATCTTTCCAACACAGGGATTGAAGCCAGGTCTCCCACATTGTAGGCAGATGCTTTACCATCTGAGCCACCAGGGAAGTTCTCATTAGAATAGTATCATCTGCATATCTGAGGTTGTTGATATTTCTCCCAGCAATCTTGATTCCAGCTTGTGATTCTTCTAGCCTGGCATTTAGCATGATGTACTCTGCATGGAAGTTAAATCCTTGTACTCCTTTCCCAATTTGGAACCAGTCTGTTCTTCCATGTCTGGTTCTAACCATTGCTTCTTGACCTGCATGCAGGTTTCTCAGGATGCAAGTAAGGTGGTCTGGTATTTCCATATCTTGAAGTATTTTCTGCTCTTTGTTGTGATCCACGTAGTCAAAGACTTTAACATAGTCAGTGAGGCAGAAGTAGATGCTTTTCTGGAATTCCTTTGCTTTCTCTATGATCCAACAGATGTTGGCAGTTTGATTTCTCTTTCCTCTGCCTTTTCTAATTCCAGCTTGTGCATTTGGATTTTCTTGGTTCACATACTGCTGAAGCCTAGCTTGAAGGATTTTGAACATAGCCTTGCTAGCATGTGAAATGAGCACTATTGAACAGCAGTTTGAATATTCTTTGGTGTTGCCCTTATTTTTTTTTAATATTCTGACTAAGATATTTGTAATATCTGAAGTTCTCTGAGGGATTCAAGTCTCACTGTGATGACTCTTACACTTGGTGGAAGTTTCCTTCTTTGTTTGGTGGTCTTTGGCTCTAAACTCTCTGTGGTTAGTTTTCACCAATGTCAATCCTGAGGCTCTTAATTCAGAGAGACCATGCGGTGGCCTTTGTCAGGAACCTGGGGATGTGGCCAATCTTGGGCTCTTTCATCCTTTATAGGACTTCAGATTTAAAGCAGTAGTGTCTGGTGAGCTCGGGCTCAGATCTAGGGATCCAACTTCAGTGCAGATATTAGCATTTTCTAGTAGATCAAGTTATTAGTTACTCTTTATGCTCAAGAGTTCTTCTCTGGCTTGATTTGGTTATTTGTTTGAACAGGAAGGATCTTGAAGTTCCCTACCCAGAGATGCTTTTAAAATATGCTTTATCCAAAATCTAGTTGTTTTTCATAGCATTTCATTTGTCAAAATGACAAAAGCATGTGTTGTTATACTTTTAATTATCATTTTTTGTTTTTTAATGAACTTAAGATAGATTCATTCATCCATATAATTATAATAATAATGTCTAAATATTATGAAAGGTATCTGCTTTACAGATAAAAATTCTTTCATACATGCTAATTACTATCATTATTAGTATCAATATTAATATAAGACACTGCTTATATTATAGTTTACCTAAAATTAAAATTCAAAGCTTCTCTGATGAGATACAATGTTTCCAAGAGCCTGTGATTTTTATTGATAAAGTGCAATTTCAGTTCAGTTCAATTCAGTCATTCAGTCGTGTCCAACTTTTTGTGACCCCATGGACTGCAGCACACCAGGCTTCCCTGCCTACCACCAACTCCTGGAGCTTGCTTAAACTCATGTCCATCCAGTTGGTGATGCCATCCAATCATCTCATGCTCTGTCGTCCCCTTCTCCTCCTACCTTCAATCTTTTCTGGCTTCATGGTCTTTTCCCATGAGTTAGTTCTTCACATCAGGCAGCCAAAGTATTGGAGCTTCAACATCAGCATCAGTCCTTCCAATAAATATTCAGGACTGATTTCCTTTAGGATTGACTGGTTGAATCTTGCAGTCTAAGCAACTCTTAAGAGTCTTCTCCAGTACCACAGTTCAAAAACATCAGTTATTCAGCACTCAGCTTTATTTATGGTCCAATTCTCACATCTATACACTACTACTGGAAAACTCATTGCTTTGACTATATGGACCTTTGTTGGCAAAGTAATGTCTCTGCTTTCTAATATGCTATCTAGGTTGGTCATAGCTTTTCTTCCAAGGAGGTGTTTTTTTTATGTATCCTACTAAAATATTATAACATATTACCTATAAAAACTAAGAAATATTAATAGAATTTCAAAAATATAAGGTTCTCATAGATTATTACTTACATTGTTTAGTTGCTAAGTCATGTCCAACTCTTTTGTGACCACAAGGCCTGTAGCCTGCCAGGCTCCTCTGTCCATGATATTTCCTAGGCAATAATACTGGAGTGGGTTGCCATTTCCTTTTCCAGAGGGTCTTCCTGACCCAGGGTTTGAACCCACATCTGCATTGGCAGGTAGATTCTTTACCTCTGAACCACTCTTACTACTTACTTTAATAAAATATTTTACATGATATAAAAAGAGCTTTACATAGAAGCATTAATTAGGAAAGGATCAGAAAAGTTTTGCCCAACAAAGTATTGGTTGATTAGTTCACTGAATACATATTTTTTGAGCTAGAATTTGTAAGAGTATATTCATGGTATGCAGAACCATTGAAGATTGCTTGAGCCAAGAAGGCTTATGGAATGACTGAAGATACAGGCAGGTCAAGGGCTTAGCTTTTTCCTGGAATGATAATAATTGGACAGAAATAATAGTTGATTTATTTGCCAGGAAGTATCCAAAATATTTTACATGGAAGATTTAAATTAAGGCTGAGAATTACACAAACGATTTGGGTCATATTATTATCCATGATTTTTCTGATTAGGAAATTTGAGCCTAGAGATTAAGTCAATTTCTCAAGGTCAGCCTCTTGGGAGTAGTCATGAATGAACAATAATTCTCTCAGGCTTCAGAGTTTATGCTTCTAGTGATCACTTATCATTATTCTTTATTATTAAATTAGATCCAATAATTAAAGTGCATGATACATGCTCCTGGAATTTCATAGGAGAAGATTATTCCACCTTGAAAAGAAGATGAAGGTGTTGGCTGGAAGTGTATTTAAATTGGACTTGGGAAGAGGAGTTGAATCAGAGGAATCAAGGGCTGGGCAAGGGTATCCACACAAAGGAATTGCCCACATGAGGGTACCTAAGAGTATGGTGACCTGTTCATCGAAGGCAGAGTCTGACATGGTCAATGCTTTATCAAGAACCCAGCAAGTGAATAGACAGATTGGGACCAGTTTGTGGAAGGTTCTGAACCCAAAATAAGAAACCTATATAACTTGTACAATATGCACATTTGAGAACAAGTGAGCCTTTTCTGAGGAATTGAAATGTGACTTGGATTTTGTGGAATAGCTACAACAGCAGCAAAGGATATTGGGCTAAGCTCTCACATGCTGAATGCGATAGGCCCGTGGGTCTCCGTAGTTGGAGCATACAGGCTCAGCAGCTGTGGCTCATGGGTCCTAGAGTGCAGGCTGAGCGTTGTGACCCCAGGCTTAGTTGCTTCAGGGTATGTGGAATCTTCCTGGACCAGCGATAGAACCTGTGTCCTCTGCATTGGCAGGCAGATTCTTAACCACTGTACCACCAGAGAAGTTCTGACCATCATATTTTGATCTCCAGTTACACAAGTCCTATCTTTGTCAGCTCTCTCAGAGTTATCACCCCAAACAAACCCCAACAATAATCCTAGGAGCAAACTCTGAGTCAGCCACTTGAGTTTTTAAGGTACTCAGCCCAGAATGAATATGTTTAGCCAGTAGAATATAGTAGTGGTTAGGAAGAGCCTAACAGCTGCCTCATATGGTAGACATATTACAGTATGGTCATGTCATTATATTTCAAGAGACAAGATAGAATTCATTTTCCATCTAAATCCATGCAATGTTGAGCTGTGTTAACATATGGTTCTTCTGAACATAGGAAAATACTAGTGGGCAGAGCTATCTTGTTCCTGCATGCTATTAAAATGCTGTCAATTTCTAACAACAGGAAAGCTAAAAGCCCCTGATGTCATCAGACAGTATAGTAGCATCAGCCAAGGAAATTCACAATTCTGGCCATAATGGCGACAGTATGTTTGCTGCTGGAGAAAGATACGCTGGGGCTTATGGAATTTTCACTAATATAATTATGCTGTTTGCTATGAATTAATACCCAGTAGAAGAACAAAAGATCAAGTTACCTTGCCAAATTCACAATCAACAATGAAAAAGTTACCACTATTTTGAGACAGTTATCAAAGTTGATGGGCAAAGCATGACATTAGTTCTTAATATTTTTTCAACCATATGGCATTTCACCCAGAGAGGAAAGCAATGTCCATTTCATGAAGCTACGTTGCAATCCTCATAATAAGGAATTTAGGGGTCATTTAGAGAATTGAAAATCACTGAAGTGAGTTTGTTGTGTAGAATTCATTTAGCAGCATTCTAGGAATAAATGGAGTGAACAAATCACTTCTAGAACAGGATACTTACACCAAATTTCTAAACTATTTGAAGTTGTCACATTGAATTTCTATGCTAAAGAGCAAACAACCAAGCCGACCAGTGAGATTTCAATGACTAAGAAACAAACACTTTCTAATTTCCTAACCTTACACAAGAGATTCCTTCTTTTTTCACATCAATGGGTTTTATATTTCTACGTGACATGATGAAGTGCATTAAATTGTCATTATGTTCCTGGCTTCAATCCACCAAAATTGGAGAGAAGAAATGCTATTCTTTCTTTCTGCCTGTTTTGCTTGTGGATTTCTGGAAAAAAAATCAATTAGTCTTCTATCAAAAAATACAATAAAAAACACACATACTTTAAACACATAGATGCGCAATAAAAAGACACATTTTTAAAGAAATAACCAGTAAAGTTATCTTTCCCGCATCTCTATCAATTGTTTAATTTTACCATTACAAGATTATAACACTTGATAATAAAAACAATCTTAAACAGCTGCAAAAAATGGGGACACCTACAATAGTATAGCATTGCGTTTCAGCAATTCATCAAGGGTATGATTAATTCAATAGTAGCATTACCAAAAGAAAATGAGCACCAATTACTCTTTCATTGCAAATACAAATGGTTGTCTATCATCCTTATTAATTATGGTTATTATATTATAATAAGAATATTTGATGGGGGCTAGATAGTTAGACAGCAAGCTGTACTCTTTCCCTCTTTCAAAGACAGCTGCTTTCTTTCTCTCACAGATAACATCCATAAAGGTTATCGCTACAAAATGCTTTGTATACCTCTTTTGCAATCAATAAATTTGCTTACAAGTAGAAAAATTGTCAGTACTATACATCCCATGCACACATTTTGGACAAAGCTATTGTATTATTTACATTTCTTCCTCATTATCACCTCTCTTCCTTATAATTTTGTACATTCTGTTTCCTCATCCTGAAAAGCTCTTCCCTCTATCCTCTGTTTAATTTCTTTTTGACGAAATAACTTCTATCCCATCTTTATATGTTAGCTTAGGTATTTCTTTACTTTCAAGTGTGATTTTTCAGTTCCTGAATTGAGTCTGATCTTTGCCATCCCATGGACTGCAACATGCCAGGCTTCCCTGTCCTTCACTATCTCCTGGAGTTCTGAAACTCATGTCCATTGAGCTGATGATGCCATACAACCATCTAATCCTCTGTTGACCCCTTCTCCTCCTGTCCTCAATCTTTCCCAGCATCAAGGTCTTTTCCAGTGAGTCCATTCTTTGCTTCAGGAGGCCAAAGTATTGGAGCATCAGCTTTAGCATCAGTTCTTCCAATGAATATTCATGGTTGATTTCCCACAGGATTGACTAATTTGCTCTTGCTATCCAAGGGACTCCAAGAGTCTTCTCCAGCACTAAAATTCAAAGCCATCAACTCTTGGGTGCTCAGTCTTCTTTACAGTTCAACTCTCACATCCATACATGATTACTGGAAAAACCATAGCTTTGACTATCCAGACCTTTGTCAGCAAAGTGACATCTCTTCTTTTTAATATGTTGTCACTGCATTAATTTGCCCTCACATTTGATCTCACAGCATCACTGTTGTGGAACTTACACAGCAATTACAGTTTTTTGCTGTTGGTTGTGGTACTCACAATGAATCATTACCCTCTTTGGAAGGAGAAAACCCTTATCTTGGTTTTCTTAGCACATGTATCTGCCCCTATGAGCCTAATCCCTGCCCAGGGTCCTTGGCTACTTATTCTCTTCCGAGCTAACACTGGAAAGACTAGTCCTATGAGAAGTTTACCCACATTACAGAGGCACAGCCCTACAGCACCTCTCTTCTTACTCTTCCTTTCTCAAGGGCTTCACAGTTGAGGCTGAGGCATGTGGAATCAAGAAATGCAAGTGAATCAGCCCTCGGTATGGCTAGCCTTGGACCAATAGGAGACCAGAGCCAGTGGACAACACCTTATTCATTTCTTCTTCAGAATGGACTATCAGGTCAGTGTAGTTCAGTTCAGGTGCTCAGTCATGTCTGACTCTTTGCGACCCCATGAATCACAGCACACCAGGCTTCCCTGTCCATCACCAACTCCCAGAGTGCACACAAACCCATGTCCATTAAGTCAGTGACGCCATCCAGCCATCTGATCCTCTGTTGTCCCCTTCTCCTCCTGGCCCCAATCCTTCCCAGGATTAGGGTCTTTTCCAATGAGTCAGTTCTTCGCATCAGGTGGCCAAAGTACTGGAGTTTCAGCTTCAACATCAGTCCTTCCAATGAACACCCAGGACTGATCTCCTTTAGGATGGACTGGTTGGATCTCCTTATAGTCCAAAGGACTCTCAAGAGTCTTCTCCAACATCACAGCTCAAAAGCATCAATTCTTCAGCACTCAGCTTTCTTCACTGTCCAACTCTCACATCCATACATGACTATTGGAAAAACCATAGCCTTGACTAGATGAACCTTTGTTGGCAAAGTAATGTCTCTGCTTTTTAATATGCTTTCTAGGTTGGTCATGACTTTCCTTCCAAGGAGTAAGCATCTTTTAATTTCATGGCTGCAATCACCATCTGCAGTGATTTTGGAGCCCCAATAAAGAAAGTCTGCCACTGTTTCCACTGTTTCCCCATCTATTTCCCATGAAGTGATGGGACCAAATGGCATGATCTTAGTATTCTGAAAGTTGAGCTTTCAGCCAACTTTTTCACTCTACTCTTTCACTTTCATCAAGAGGCTCTTTAGTTTCTCTTCGCTTTCTGCCATAAGGGTGGTGTCATCTGCATATCTGAGGTTATTGATATTTCTCCCAGCAATCTTGATTCCAGCTTGTGCTTCCTCCAGCCCAGCATTTCTCATGATGTAATCTGCATGTAAGTTAAATAAGCAGGGTGGCAATATACAGCCTTGATGTACTCCTTTTCCTATTTGGAACCAGTCTGTTGTTCCATGTCCAGTTCTAACTGTTGCTTCCTGACCTGCATACAGGTTTCTCAAGAGGCAGGCCAGGTGGTCTGGTATGCCCATCCCTTTCAGACTGTGAGGAGGCACAGCCATATATACGATCTCTTGGAAAGCTTTTAGCTGCAGTCTCTTCCAGTGTCACAGCTGACACAGTAAGAAGCCTCAGATGGCGTCTTCTCTTGTCCCTTCTCTGTTCTTCTTTTCCCTCTCTTTTGCTTTCCTGGGATTTTTACTACTTAACAGACAAGTAGCATACAAGCTCTCGTCCAAGGGCCTATTAGCAAACCCAGAGTAAGACAAACACTAACCAGCACATAATAGTTGTTTAATAAATAGTTGATGTCATAAGAACTTTTGGAATAAAACATGTTAAAGACATACCCTTTTAAATATGTTCTGCCAGTTCATAATCTTATATATTGAGAGAAACTTACTTAGAGTTAGCTAACATCAAATCTGTAACTGTTAGAAGTAAATTTCTTAAGAGATCCAATTTCATTCCTTTTTATGACTGAGCAACATTTCACTGTGTACCGGGTGGGGGATGTGATGAATTGGGATATTAGGACTGAGGTATGTGTACTGTGATGTATAATACAAGTAGCTAGTGGGAACCTTCTGTATTGCACAGGGAGCTCAGCTTGGTGTCCTATGATGATTTAGATGGATGGAATTGGCGAGGGAGTTCTGAGAGCGAGGAGATATATGTATACATGATTGCTGATTAAATATGCCAGAAAATTTGGAAAATTCAGCAGTGGCCAAGAACTGGAAAAGGTCAGTTTTCATTCCAATCTCAAAGAAAGGCAATGCCAAAGAATGCTCAAACCACTGCACAGTTGCACTCATCTCTTACACTAGTAAAGTAATGCTCAAAATTCTCAAAGCCAGGCTTCAACAGTATGTGAACCATGAATTTCCAGAAGTTCAAGCTGGATTTAAAAAAGTCAGAGGAACAAGAGATCAAATTGCCAACATTCGTTGGATCATTGAAAAAGCAAGTGATTTCCAGGAAAACATTTGCTTCTGCTTTATTTATTATGCCAAAGCCTTTGACTGTGTGGACCACAACAAACTGTGGAAAATTCTGAAAGAGATGGGAATACCAGACCACCTGACCTGTCTCTTGAAAAATCTGTATGTAGGTCAGCAAGTAACAGTTAGAACTAGACATGGAAAAACAGACTGGTTCCAAATTGGAAAAGGAGCATGTCAAGGCTGTATATTGTCACCCTGCTTATTTAACTTATATGCAGAGTACATCATGAGGAAATGCTGGGCTGGAGAAAGTACAAGCTGGAATCAAGATTGTTGGGAGAAATATCATTAACTTCAGATATGCAGACACCACCTTTATGGCAGAAAAAAAGGAAGAACTAAAGAGCCTCTCGATGAAAGTGAAAGAGGAGAGTGAAAAAGTTGGCTTAAAGCTCAACATTCAGAAAACTAAGATCATGGCATCTGGTTCCATCTCTTCATGACAAATAGATGAGGAAACAGTGGAAACATTCATTGGATGAATATAAAGTCCTGAATATTCATTGGAAAGACTGATGCTGAAGCTGAACTCTAATATTTTGGCCACCTGATGCAAAGAACTGGTTGATTTGAAAAGACCCCAGTGCTTAGAAAGATTGTAGGCAAGAGGAGAAGGGGACAACAGAGGATGAGATGGACATGAGTTTGAGTAAACTCCAGGAGTTGGTGATGGACAGGGAGGCCCAGCATGTTGCAATCCTTGGGGTCGCAAAGAGCCAGACATGACTGAGTGACTGAACTGAACTGACTGAATAGCTGATTCACTTCATTGCACAGCAGAAATTAATACATTGTAAAGTGACTATACCTCAATTAAAAAAAATATGAGAGTACCATATAACTACTGATAGTGCTTTCTCCTTTGGTGATTTACACAGGAGAGACAGTTAACTCTGAACTTCCTGTGATATTTTTCCAAAAGGCTTGAAGTGTTATTTAGCATAACATTTGGATATCATACACATGAAAGAAAGCAGTTTATTAACACATATATATGGAATTTAGAAAGACAGTAATGAGAACCCAACATGGGAGACAACAAAAGGAACGCAGATGTATAAAATAGACTTGTGGACTTTGTGGATGAGGGTAAGGGTGGGATGAGATGGGAGAAGGGCATTGAAGCATGTTAATTGTCTTGTGTCTAATCAATCGCCAGCCCAGGATTGATGCTCGGGACTGGTGCAGCGAGATTTCCCGGGGGGGAGGGAGGAGGGAGGGGGGACCCGGAGGGGAAGCATATGTAAACCCATGGTGATATCATAACAATGTATGGCTAAAACAATAATAAAAAAAAAAAAAAAAAGAAAGCAGTTTATTGGTTTCTATAAGTAAAAGCAAATATTTACTTGTTTTTTAGAAGGGCTGGAAGACAAATAATCAAGTTTCAGTCATGTGTCAACTTATTATACCAGCATGAACTTAGCAGAATACTTTGAATGTGGTGTCCTCATCAACGAGTTGAGAAACTTGACTACATTGTGTACTTATAAACTAAATGCACAACCAAAATTCCAAATCTTGGGTGAGAAGGGGAGAAACAGAATGAGAATGACTGAACTGTAAATTTTCAAGCAGAGTTTTTACGTCAGAGAATGGTTACAGAGTGGAAAAATTGGTCTCACTAATCTGGAGATGTTTACCTGGAAATACCAGACAAGACGACACTGGTTCCTTTCAGATTCAACATTTCACAATTCATTGGAATAGTTTAAAAAATGTACAGTTTACAGACACACTTCAGAGATTTTGTAGGTTCAGACTACCACAACAAAGTGAGTAACATGTATTGTTTTTTTTGGCTTTCTAGTGCATATGAAAGTTATGTTTACACTATACTGTGGCCTATTGTGCATAATACTAACATATCTAAAAAATGTACGTACCTTACTTAAAATATTTTATTGATAGAAACATCAACCATCATTCTGAGCTTGAATCTCGATCTTTTTGCTAGTGTAGGGTCTTGCCTCAACGTTGATGATGGCTGACTGATAAGGGTGCTGGCTGCTAAAGGTTGGGGTGGCTGGGGACAATTCCTTAAAATAAGAGGACAATGAAGTCTGCCCAACAACTGACTCTTCTTTTCATGAATTATTTCTCTGCATCGTGCAATACTGTTTAATAATATTTCCCCCACAGTATAACTTTTTTTTTCAAAATTGTAGTCAACCCTGTCAACCATAATAATATATATATATATATATATATTATTCTAGATCTGTTTTGTCATTATGACAATCTTCACAGCATATTCATGAGGAGTTAGCTTCCATTCAAGAAACTACTTTCTTTATTCATCCACTCATCTGTTACAATTTTATCATAAGATTTCAGTGATTCAGTTGCATCTTCTAATTCTAGTTCTCCTGCTATCTCCACTACATCTGCAGGTATTTTCTCCATTGATGTCTGGAACCCTTCAACATTATCTACGGGGGTTCAAATCAACTTCTCCCAAATTACTATGAATGTTGCTATTTTGACCTCTTTCCAGGAATCATGAACGTTCTCAGTGATACCTAGAATCATGACTTCTTCTCAGAAAGTTTTTGATTTACTTTGCCCAGATCCATCAGTGGAATCACCACGGCTGTCACAGCCTGACAAACCTGGATCCACAAGTTGCAAATGGATCTTGTGTTAACAGACATAAAACAAGTGAATCAACAGCATTCATCTCGTTGTACATCTCCATCAGAGCTCCTGGGTGACTAAGTGCATTGTCAACGAGCAGTAATATTTTGAAAGGAATCTTTTTTTCTGAGCAGTAGATCTCAATAGTGGGCTTAAAATATTCATTGCACCATATTGTAAATAGATATGCTGATGTCCATGTTTTCCACTTATAGAGCACATGCAGAGTAGATTTCAGTCAGTTCAGTTGCTCGGTCGTGTCTGACTCTGCAACCCAATGGACTTCCCTGTCCATCACCAACTCCAAGAGCCTATTCAGACTCATGTCCAACCAGTCAGTGATGCAACCTAACCATCTCATCCTCTGTCGTCCCCTTCTCCTCTTGCCTTCAATCTTTCCCAGCATCAGGGTCATTTCAAATGAGTCAGCTTTTCTCATGAGGTGGCCAAATTTTTGCAGTTTCAGCTTCAACATCAGTCCTTCCAATGAACACCCAGGACTAATCTCCTTTAGGATGGACTGGTTGGATCTCCTTGCAGTCCAAGGGACTCTCAAGAGTCTTTTCCAACACCACAGTTCAAATGCATCAATTCTTTGGCACTCAGTTTTCTTTATAGTCCAACTATAAAGGAGTAGATTTAACAAAATAAGTTAGGGTCATGGGATTTTCAGAAGAGTAAATAAGAAATGGCAATGCACTCCATTATTCTTGCCTGGGAAATATCATGGACAGAAGAGCCTGGTGGGCTACAGTCTAAAGGGTCACAATGAGTCAGCCATGACTGAACTGAGTGACCAAGCACACAAATGAGACTTGGCTTCAGTTTAAAGTCCACCAGAGTGACTGATCACAGACTGTCCTTTGAGGATTTAAAGCCAGGCATAGATTTCTCCTCTGTAACTATGAAAGACCTAAATGGCATCTTCTTTCAATGTGAGGCTGTTTCTTCTAGATTGAAAACCTGTTGTTTAGAGAAGCTACTTTCATTAATTTCTTTAGTTAGAACTTGTAAATACCTTAATGCAGCTTCTATATCAGTAATTGCCTCTTCACCTTGCACTTAACGTTGCAGAGATGGTGTCTCTCCTGACACCTTATGAAAGAACCTCTGTGATCGTCACACTTTTCTTCTGTAGCTTCCTCACCTCTCTCAGTCTTTAAAGAGTTGAAGAGGAAAAGGGCCTTGCTCTGGGTTAGGCTTTGGCTTAGGGGGTTGTTTTGGCTAGTTTGTTGTTTTATCCAGACCACTCAAACTGTCTCCGTATCAGCTCTAAGGCTGTTTCGCTTTCTTTCATTAGTGTACTCACTGTAGTAGCACTCTTAATTTTCTTCGAGAACTTTTCCTGTGTGCTCACAACTTGGCTAACAGTTTGGTGTAAGAAGCCTTGCTCTTGGTGTATCCCAGCTTTCAACATGCCTTCCTCACTGAACGTGATAGTTTCTAACTTTTGATTTAAAGTAAAAG
The DNA here is from genome assembly GCA_007570785.1 of Antilocapra americana. Lineage (NCBI taxonomy): Eukaryota > Metazoa > Chordata > Mammalia > Artiodactyla > Antilocapridae > Antilocapra > Antilocapra americana. The sequence continues at coordinate 593,680 of ML663013.1, read as the reverse complement.
ACATGCGACTTTTCTTTTCACTTGAACACTCAGAGGCCACTGTAGGGTTGCTAATTGGCCTAATTTTAATATTATTGTTCCCAAGGTACAGGAAGAAATGAACGCATGTCCAATTGGTGAAGTGGTGAGAACACACACATGTATCAGCTAAACCTGCAGTCCTACATGGGTGCAGTTCATGATGTCCCAATACTATTAGAATAGTAATAGCAGAGATCATTGATTACAGATCACCATAACAAATAGAAAAATAAAGAAAAAGCTTGGACTATTGTAAGAATTCTCAAAACATGACACAGAGGCAAAAATTGTGCAAACGCTATTAGAAAAATGGTGCTGATAAATGCAAAGGTGCCATAAATCTTCAATTTATAAAAAAGATTCTTTACAAACATAATAAAGCAAAGTTCAATAAACTAAGATATGCCTGTACGTTAGTTGGAGAGAGTCAATTTATATAAGTAAAAATAATTTTTAAGGATTATGCAAAATCCTTTTTTGACAGAAAGGAAACTGTCAAAATGAAAGGACAAAACTGAAGAGAATGCAAGCCAAAAAAGTCTAGCATACCACAATATCCTTTCAAATGCTTAGCAGACAGTCAAATATACACACAATACGCATACAGCCATACAGATACATTCTCATAAAATTGATGTTCTTATCAAGTCCTTGTATGAGGAGAAACCTCAAAAGATGGTTGGAACAGGATATTGGACACTGTAGAAAATAAAATTTTAATATTGGAAGTTGAAAAAGAAAAGCACAGAGAATAAAGTTATAGAAATTATTGTTGAGGGGCTAAGAGTGTTTGAGGATAGAAACAGAAAGTCTAATGTACATTTGAAAGGAGGATCAGTACTAGAAACTGGAGAGAAGAGAGGAAAGTCAATATTCAAAGAGATAAAAGATGAGAACTTTCCAGAAAAGAGAAACAATTCAGATATTTAAAAGTCCTTCTAACTACTAATTAGGATCAATTTAATTAGTCGACAACTCATACATTTTATATCATCTTTGCAAAATTTCAAGAATGAAGAAGAAGATCACTTATAAAGGTGAGACAATCAGATCAACAGCAGACTTCAAGTACATCCTTAGATTTTTATGGTGGGTTAAGGTCATTGAGGATTGCATTTTTTAAAAGTAAGAATATAGCTTCTTCATGCAATGGAAGGATGATATTAGTTGTTAGGGTCCTCTGTGGTCTAGCTTCAGTTCAGCCTCTAATTGAGACGAGCACTCTCAGCTCTGTGTTTGTTTCCTAAAGAATATGAGTGAGATGTTGGGAGTCATGACTCCTGCAATTTGGTGCTTTTCTGGACTCTTCCATTGATGTGTATCTTTCTCAGTTCACACTCTCAGCCTTCCTGATACTCATCAATAGTATCTTTTTTTTTTTTTTCATCAATAGTATCTTGATGCTCTCACATCTTCAATCACATCCTCAAGAGCTCCAGGTTCTTTGCTGCATCTTTTCCACATCTGGGCCATGAGGGAGATAAATGAATCTCACACACGCACACACACTTCTCACACATAGATAAACACACACAGGTAAAACTAATTCTAAAGTCAAAAGGATTTGGTGTGTACAAAACTTGGTTTAAGTGTATGTAAAAACATGGTTAATTTATAGATTTTTTTCTTGTGAAACCACCTGTAAATTTCATCAATCAGTCAAGGCAATATATTGGTTACATGCATATATATACAATATCCAAATTCTCTCAATTTATACAACCAATTGATAATTTTCCAAATAATTTTTGAAATTTTTATTTACTATTTCTCAAATGTAATCAGAATATTACTTCCTACATATTTTATTATGGTGTAAATATCACCTAAATTTTAGTATTAATGAAAAGCTCATTCTGAACACAAAATGATTCACATTTTTTCTTTCTTTACCTAAACTATAAATCTCCAGCTTTAGCAAAAAGGGAACTTAAGCTCAGAGGAGCTGTTGGCTCACTTCATAGAAAAAGAGCCATTGATATATTTTTTAAATTAAACTATTAAAAAAATCCCACTAAATAAATGAGGATACCTCAAGTTTTAATTAACTAAGTTGTTGCAAGAATTTTAGAACTCTTACATATTATGAAAACCCATGAAGTCTACAGAAGCAGGCAGTCTCACTCTGGAAAAGTCAGGCTGCAGAAAACCAGATATTTTGGACACCAGTGTTCAAATAGTTGCTGTGAGTCTTATAACCTCCCAAGAGTTTTGTGACTTACCTTAGAGTCATAGGCTTCTTGTTTTCCTAAACAGCTTGTGTGTGAGGAAAGTAAGAAAATCAGCCTGCCAAAGACAAAGTCAACTGTTGGCTTGTTTGTTTAAACCAGCTTTCTGGAATTAGCTCTATCTTATTTTGTGCATTTTGGGTTGAAGGTTAGACAAGGGTCAAGTAGGAGATTTCAACACATCTGATAGAGGTTTGTTCATCATGAGAAGAGAAAAACCTTTCACCAGTGCAGCCCAACACCCCCCATCTTAAACTCTTCGTACTATTTGTATGTGTAAGAAGGCTAAGGGCAGCACAGGGCAATTTTAAACCCCAAAGAACAAATCCATAACACTCATCATTACCTATCTTTGGGAACTATTATACGGCCTTAAATATCACTATTCAAATGTAGCCATTGCGTTGAAATTGACAAGGTCACATTGGATTGTATTAGTGGATTAGAAACCAAGGGAAGACTTTCTTTTAGAGAAATTATTACAGCTCAATATTTATGAAAGTGAAACAACGTGGTATTTTTAGATATTTAAAATCTTGTATTACTCTCTACAATTAAGAAAAAAGTCTGCAATGGTTTTAAATATTGTTTTCTTAGATGACTATTAATTGTTTAAACATTACTGTTTGTTTATGGGAGTAGATCCCTGTTTCACATACTTTTACAAATCTCCAAGAATGGTACTAAAAGTTCCTTATACCATTCCATTATTGTTTCCAAAACTGTATTTTAGCAGAGAAAGAAAGAAGAAGAAAAGAGAGAAAAGTTGTAAGGATAGAGGGTGGCTGACCCCTGCCTCACACTGGCAATGCTCACAGTGTGAAGAGCAGCCACGCCAAAGAGGCTGGGAGATAAGAAAGGGTGGGGAGATGTCACCTTGTCCTCATCTACAGAACTTTGCATTGACCTCTACCCCTATATCCAAGTCTTGGTTAAGAGACTCCTTCTCAATATCCACTGCATATTTTTTAACAGTGCACTAGGCAGAAGGAGAAGGGGACGACAGAGGATGAGATGGTGGGATGGCATCACTGACTCAATGGCTGGACTCCGGGAGTTGGTGATGGTCAGGAGGCCTGCGGTCCTGCGGTTCATGGGGTCGCAAAGAGTTGGACACGACTGACCAACTGAACTGAACTGATCACTGTATTTAATCATCTCCTTTGCCTGTCTTCCTTTCTAGACTATAGTCAATGTCTGTCTCATTTGCCTCTGTGTCCCTACAGCTTGACACAGTCCTATGTCCCTAAAGCTTTAGTCCCATATCCTTAAAGCTAGAGCACAGAGAATGTGCTCAATAAATATTTAACAAGTAAATGAGAACTGAAGTAATATCCACTTGATATAGAAAAATGAACCCTCCGCCATGCTACACACACTTAAAATATATAATATTGTGTCCATTCAACTGAATTTCACATATTTAACTAGTTGTGCTGTCTTTTAGACACAACTCTCCTATCCCTCAACTGTGTCATGGTTGAATGCCATCTGATCCTGCTTTCATAATTTCTGTTACTTCTTTAAGATGCAAGCCATTTTAAACACATGGCAATAAAATCTTTTCTATTCTTTTGGCACTCTATAACAGAGCCATAAAGGAAAGAGGAAACTAATTTAAAATAATGCAGTGATATCATCAATAAGTTCAAGCAGCATTCTCTGGACAAAATGGATGGTAAATAAAAATCAAGGTAGCCACTGAAGTTGTCCAAGCCTGGATACAGAAAGAAAACAAGACAAATACATTTGAATTACATGATTAGAAAAATTAAACACAACAGTATTATAATTTCATAATTATAATGAAGCATTTTCTTTTACATTGCTTCCTAATTAAGTCCCAAAGCCTACCACATTTTAAATAATTTTCTACCAGGGTTGCATAGTATGGAAGCCTGCACCATAAACAGCTCATAAGGTTTTTAACCCCTTTCATTCTGTGTTTTAATGTTGAAGTCACCATATGTAAAACCATACATTGAATTTTCTCACACATTGATTTTAGCAGATAATCATTTGGAATAACCATGTTATTAAAGTTACAGCAAGAATCTCATTTTATTATAGTTACAAAAAAAAACACTCAAGAAATGTGAAACACAGTGGATATGTATGTATGGTTTTTGCCTTATGTTGTCAATAAACAATATTTTTGTTGCTCATAATACTTTGTCAGTCATTTCCCATTTTTTGAAGCAGAATTAATTGTTTCAATGGCACTGAGTATTGATCCTTGATTCCTGAGCCTTTCTTACTTTGACAGGGTCTTCCAGGTGGCACTGATGGTAAAGAACCCACCTGCCAATACAGGAGACATAACAGCCGCGGGCTGTCTTTCATCCCTGGGTATGGAAGATTCCCTGGAGAAGGAAATGGCAAACCCACTCCAGTATTCTTGCTGAGAAAGTCTCCTTGAATTTTTTTGGATCACGTAAAAATATAAAAACCATTCTTCCTTGCAGACCACATAGAAACAGGTGACAGGCTATATTTGGCCCACAGGCTATCATTGGCTGATCCCAGGACCATAAACTTCTTGGAGACAGAAACAGGTCTTACAATTTTGTGTCTTCCATGGCAACTAGAACTATAACAGCCTCTTCTAGAGCCTAACAGTTGCTCATCTTTCATACTGCTTAAAGCTAAAGTTGTTCACCATTCACTCATGATTTTAGACAACCAATTTGAGCACATTAGGAGAGTATATAAAAACTTATTTTAAAAGAGAGAGAGAGAGATTGTAGAGGTTGAAATTCCCAAGGAAGAGGGAAGCAAAGACTCAACTTCCCTTGCGACTTTACGGAGTTATCGGGATGTCTGTGTTCAAACACAGTATTTCTTTGAACTAAGCAGAATCTCAGAAAGGGCAGAAGGCAGGCTCAAAGCTGCAGATGCCATTTTGAATGCAAGCTTCATATGGTCTCCGTGGGAGTCTGTAAAACCCAGCGCTCTGCTCTGTGGGAGTTCCTCCCTTTTAGCCTGATGGTTCTGTATTTAATTACACTGTATATTTTCTTCTTTAGTGCTGTGATACCGACAGACAGAGATGCAGAGAGTGGAGGAGATAGAGAGAGAAGAGCTGTACTCCAGGCCTGTAGATAAGGGACACATTCTCAACATCCAAACCACGGAGCACACTTAGATACTCCCCCTAGACATTATTTATCTAGAAGGCTCTCTTTGAATTATAGTACCAAAGGGGGGAAATACTCATTTAATGAAGAGAGAGTTTGGTCCAGTTTAAAAGCCATAATTTTGTATGCATGTCAGAAAAGCACATAATCTGAACAATAAATTCCTCCAGCCAGACTGAGGGCCCACTTGCCACTGGAATCTGTTTTTCTTTTTAATATAATGAGACGACATCCCTTTCCTTGGAGAGGAGAGTTCAATAGTTTAATTTTTGTTAACTGAGATCCCTTGTACGAAGGTAAATTGCATTGCCTTTTCTATTACTAGCTCTGTTAATTGTCAAGCAATCAGAGTTTATGCACTCATCCAAGACAGCGGAGAATTTCCCATAATGTTACAAAATAAAACCTGACAAAGCACAATAATCTTTAGTTTATTGATGTGCTACCAGGCTGTTGAAAGCATCAGATCAGTAATGTGCTTTAGTTAGGAAATTGGGGTCTAGGGAGAAATTTTGGGAATAACAGAGAGAACATCAGGGCTTGCAGAGAAAAACAAAATATATTAGGAGTTAAGAGGGAAAAAAAAATGTTTGTGGTGGGATTTTAGAGTTTATGAAATAAACACTGAGAACTTGTAGGGATTCTGAAGGAAAACACATCTGGGTGGACAAATGAACTTTGGCCTCAGTGGCCAAACAAGATTTATTTATTGGTTTTTTTGGGGGGAGTGCTACATATTATGATATAAAAAACATACACAAATGCCAGACTTTCAGAAAAAATACACTCCAAAGATAGTCATTTTACATAATGAGAGATCCTACATTATGGTTTACTGAAATAAAAATGAAGTGGCCAGGATAACAAAGTTGAATCTAGATTCAGCTGAAAAAAAAGATTAAAAGTAAGGACTCCATAAAATGCCTTGAGTGCTTTTCAAGTCTCCTTAGAAATCTGAACTTTCAATGCTGAGAAAAATAATGCAACATTTATTTTGAGGACTTTTAAGACCTGTAAAATCTATTTTTGGAAGATGATTGTCATCTCCACGTGCTCTTCCCTGGACTGTTCTGTCCCACGTCTGGTAAGGGATCCTGCCTTGGACTTGTCAGGCCAGACACCCTGCAGGACTTCCCAGTAGCAGTCACAGTGGGACCCTCGGGTTGGGCTAGTGACCGCAAAAGGGTGATGGTCATGCCACCTTTACAGCTGTGCTTCCTCCTAAGTGCTTTGGGGCTTTAAGTTTCCATTTTGATACTTTGACTTTGTAGCCAGCCTGACCCCAGAAATTAAGATTTGAGCCACTGTATTAAATCATTCCTTCAGAGTGGAATTTTAGCTCTGAAATGCAAAATATCAAAATTTTCCTTACTAACTGACAGAGAATGAACTTAGGAAGCAGACCTACACTAATGCTGTAATCATATTCAAACTTATTTTAGGAGTCAAAAGAGGAAAATGCAAAAAGCCTCCAAATACATGAAAAAATGTCAGTGAAGCAACTATCTTCACAAGTCTAAATCCATGCTAACTAAAGACGAAAAGGATAAGAATTTCTGATTTGGGAGTTTGATATGAAATTTTTTTTAAAAAATAGGTTTGGTTGAGTGTAAGAGTTTGTGGGTATGTATGGAAGATAGATATATGTGTGTATGTAGGTGTGTGTGAAAGAGAAAAAGTGAGAGAATAAGGGATTGAGATTCTCTACCTTGCAATAAAAGATGGCAAGGTGATAAATTAGTGCTCTCGACTGAAATTGATTACTTTGTGTTCCCATCCAGTTCATGTGGCAGCCACACAGATGCTCTGAAACACCTTAATGACACATTGGAGAAAACTTCTCAAGTGGGCTTCGTGCAGCGCTCCTTCCCTTCCTCCCCACATTGGCTCCGGGAGTGAACTGCTGTGTTCGCTGCATCCATTAGGGGAAGTGCCATGGAAACATCCCTGGGTGCCCTCCTGCACGGAGACGTCTTTATTTTATATATCAGGAATCCTTTTGACAATCCTAGGAGCCTAAATGCTAAAATGACAAATGTAAGTGATTTCGTCTTTTCAGTGCTTGGATATATCTATCCCTAGCTCTCTGGAGAGGGAGCGCATATAGTAAAAAAGATGAAACAGCACCGAGCCACCTAGAGGCAATCTTCTCCCAGCCTGCCCAGCAAAGCAAAGCAAAGTTATGAGGCTTATTGCCATAATTGTAGATTAAATGAAACTGCCTAGTTTATTCTCAGAGATTGAAAAGAACAAGTTGCCAATATATTTGAATGAAAGGAGTACTCCACAAGTTAGAATCATTTTGGTCAAGGCTCCAGTTTTAAATAATTTAAGACATCTCCTATGGTAAAATTCCTGGTACAATGTATTGATAACTGCTGAAATATAATCAGATTCATTCCATTGCGGTTTTGAGGATAGCTGATGATCTAAGAAATGTCAAAAAGTATTCAGAAACATAGATACATAAATATTCCAGATATTTCAATAAATATTAATTATCAGTTACTATAAGAATTGCTATAAGTACAACATAAAATAATAATATAATAAATAATAATAATGTTTTACCACATGAGGATCTTCTGGCTTTGAAAGGCCACTCAGACTTTGATGTATGTAATTGGATTATGGAGCACTGTAAAAGTTCTTCAAATATTCTATGAGTTATCCATACTTCCATTTTCTATCAGCTTAATAATCTGTATTTGTGTTAAATAATTCCATGCTTAATAATTCTGAATCTGTACTCACTATTTTTTAGGGTTCTGTAGAATCTAAAGCTCATTTTCACTCGGTGTTTTGTAAACATCGAGCAGTTGCCACAAAATAATGGTGATTTGAAGGACTGTAGTCCACACAGGACACTACAATGACCAATGGACTCAGGCAATGGTGCATGTTCATTTGTATACAGATAAAGCACATAGCTTACCCTCAAGCCCCCATCAAGAATGCTCTGCTGCCAAGAGAACACTCCCTCCAGTAGGAACCTGTCTTTTTCCTAGAGACTTTCAATGCTTTTATTCTCAGAAAGGGCCTTTCCTCTCTTGGCTTTTGCCCCAGGTTTTCTGAGCCCTAGCTGCTTCACTTCCTGCTCACCTGCTGCAAGAAACCATCTTCAGAACGTTCTTGAGTGTGAGACTAGGTGAAATGAAGATCGGCATCCTGATAACATCATCTTCTAGTCCACCTGAACTGGAAGCATCCTATTTCTCCTGCAAACGTTGTGATATACCCTATTTATGTCTGCATAAGCAAGTGATCCAGAAATACAGATATATACTTTCCAAAGAAAATCTTAAAGTGCATGTTGACAAAAACACTAGCTGCTTGCAAAGTAGTAGTCTCTTATTAAGTAAAGTGGGTTAAAGCTTTTCCCAGCCTTATTCCTCACCATTTAAAGAAGTCACTGCTTGAGTTTGTAATTTTTTAAAGATACACTGTTAGAAAGATGGTAAGGATAGCCCTGTATGCCAGACAGCAAGAGAGACACAGATGTATAGAACAGTCTTTTGGACTCTGTGGGAGAGGGCAAGGGTGGGATGATATGGTAGAATGGCATTGAAACTTGTAAATTATCATATGTGAAATGAATCGCCAGTCCAGTTTCGATGCATGATACAGGGTGCTCGGGGCTGGTGCACCGGGAGGATCCAGAGGGATGGGATGGGGAGGGAGGCGGGAGGGGGGTTCAGGATGGGGAACACACATACATCCATGGCAGATTCATGTCAATGTATGGCAATACAATACTTTAAAGTAAAAAATAAATTAATTAATTAATTTAAAAAAATAAAGCTACACTGCTAATGCCTCTCATACAGGAGAGCTACATGCTTTAAAGCTTTGCTTAGACAAAAGTCTCCCCAGATAATAATAGTATTGATTTTACCTACAATTATATACAGAAGATAGGCTTCCCAGGTGGCATTAGTGGTAAAGAACCTGCCTGCCAGTGCAGGTAGATGTAAGAGACAAAGGTTTGATCTCTGGGTCATGAAGATCCCATGGAGGAGAGCATGGCAATCCACTCCAGTGTTCTTTCCTGGAGAATCCCATGGACAGAGGAGCCTGGCAGACTATAGTCCATAAGGTTGCAAAGAGTTGGACACGACTGAAGCAACTTAGCAGACACGTGCACACACCAAAGATAGCTGATGAGCTTAACAGAAGCAACAGGAACATGGCTAGTTCTACATATTTTGTTTTTCAAAATAGTTACTCATTTAAGGCCTCAGTTGCCCTTCTCAAGGTAAACAAACTAGGGCATTCCCTATATGAAGACACTAAAATCCCAAGAGCTCAAACTACTTGCTCATATTAACTGATTACTAAGTGTGGCCAAATACACCTAGACTAAAATGTGAGGGATAGAGAGGTGGGAAGTTTGGCTGTGGTGTAACCCGTGTCTTCAAGAGAGCTCTACAACCTGACCCATTCTCCATAGCAACAGAACAAGTAAAACTGTGACCTACATAATACAGAGCTGTTATTTACATAGAGCTGTTTTCAGGTAATTCCAACAATGTCGGGACATTTCTCAAGCTCAATGCTTTTCTCCCTACAGGACGTGGGACCATCCAAGCTCTTTGGTGTACATCTTAGTGCCAGACTAAGGTATCAGGCTTCTGGCTCCCAGGTTTCACTGTTATTAACTAAGCCCACCTAAGCAGACTTTTGAATGAAAGTGGGAAGAAGAGCGATATGGGAAAAAAGGCACATGTCTTTCCATCTCTATCTCATTCTGTTGATTGAGACCAGGGCACAAAGTTTTGCCTGAAAGAATCATCATATTCTGAAAGACGATTGTCACATTATTTTTCATAGAAATGGAACCTTTTCATAGTGAGATCTTACATTGAGCACCTCTTTTATTAACAAACAGATGCTGAGCTTCCCTGAATGAAGACTCTTACTTTAGTGTCTCTTGAGTTATCCCCTAAGAACCCTAGAGAACCTAGTTTGAATATAATTCTCCTAAGCGACTGAATTAGAAACACACATACTTAAGCAGAGGGCTCTTCCTGTTTGTTTTTGTAAGTTGATTGAATTGTCCTTATTTCATTCACTTCCTTCCAGATACTTCTCCCTATGAGTTCAACCTAAAACTTTTTCTTATGATTTGATTAAATATTTCCTGATAACATTGATAAGATTCTCTAGCAATCTCTTTTTACCTTCATCTTGTTTATCCTCTAAGAACACCCTTTTTGTTCAATAATTACATATTGAGGGACTTCCTCATGGTCCAGTGGTTAAGACTTCATGCTTCCAATGCAGGTTCAGTCTGTGACTGGGGAAATAGATCCTATTTGCCACAACTGAAGATCCCACATGCCACAATTAAGACCTGGTGTAGCCAAATAAATAAAAATATTTTAAAAATAAGAAAATAGCAATATCATTAAAAAGAATAATTATGTATTGAGTAACCTTTATATGCCATGCAGGTACTGAGAAATCTCTGAGGATTTGTATTTGGAAGTCTATTCTAAGGAATTCTGCCTTTCTTTATTCCCTACTCAACGGACCTCAACAATTTTGGAGATATTTAACCAAAAATTGAAAAAAAAAAATCAAGTAGATAGGAAGAATTGCTTCTTCCATGGGAGTCTTTGGGGGTAAAAGTACAATTAAGATAAGTGGGAAGTCACATACAATTACATTCAAGGAAGTATAAGCAGACTTTGTAAAGCAGTTGTTTCCTTTCCTTGTATTGAGTAACTTAATACATTATTTGAGTAGTTCTATTATCTATTCTTAACTGAAACATATAGTGCCTGTCCTATTTCTTCAAAAAGCTTGTTAATATGCAATCACCTAGTACAACTGCGAAGTTTTTAAAGGTCACCCATGTTTTATTCATAAAGAGTGGTTTTCTAGAGGGGGAAAAGGTTACAATGTCATGTAATACCATATTCTGATGGAGGCTTTGCTTTCCAAGATATGTTCTAATGGATCGGATGGGGAAAGAGTGAGATTTTTAGGAGAGGGATGTGAATTGTTTCATAGATGTCAGTAAAACTTCATGTAGAATTGAGAAGACTTTCAAATACGGGAGGCAGATTTACGCTCCATTAAAACTCTTTTGAGTAAGTTTGGCATCCTGTGCTATTTATGCTCACAAGCATTCCGTTAAGGGAAGGCCAGAGACATGAGGACAAAGGTTTCCAGCCCCCTTGATGTGAAGTGGCCATGTGGTTAGTTCAATCCACTGAAATGAGAGTAGAAATGTGTGCCACTTGCAAACCACAGCATTTAATTAATGCTGCTTGAACTACCAGCTTCTTCTTCTTCTATCATGGTCACTCAGAAGGACATGTTTTAAATGCATGGATTAGTGTCTGGATGGATGAGTTACATGGTCAAGATTTATCACCTTTTTATAGATGTAAATCCAATTTTTCAAGGTCACAAAACCTTTTTAAGGACAGAAAATAAAAAAAAATAGTAATTCAGATGTTCATTTCCTAGGCCAAAGCTCTGTATATAGCTGATAGTCTATTTTAAGAGGAAGTAGTAGTAGCTGGTATTCCAGTCTTTGGAAATATTTTCTTTCTACTACTTTACTCTGCACTTCAATGTAGAAGACAACAAAATTGGCATCTCTAAGTATTTTCCCTTAAAGTTCCCAAAGTGTATTAAATCCAACCAGAAAATCACATCACTCTCAATTTTTAGGAGTCCTGCCTTAATCCTCATCATATTAGCCACAGTGTCAAGTACATTTTTTGTATTTAGTTCAGTTCAGTCACTCAGTCATATCTGACTCTTTGCAACCCATGGAACACAGTAGACAAGGCCTCCATGCCCATCACCAACTCCTGGACTTTGCCCAAACCAATGTCCATTGAGTTGGTGATGCCATATAACCATCACATCCTCTGTCATCCCCTTCTCATCCTGCCCTCAACCTTTCCCAACATCAGGATCTTTTCCAATGAGTAATTTCTTTGCATCAAGTGACCAAAGTATTGCAGTTTCAGCTTCAAAATAAGTCCTTCCAATGAACACCCAGGACTGATCTCCTGTAGGATGGACTGGTTGGATCTCCTTGCAGTCCAAGGGACTCTGAAGAGTCTTCTTCAACACCACAGTTCAAAAGCATCAATTCTTCAGTGCTCAGCTTTCTTTATAGTTCAACTCTCACATACATACATGACTACTGGGAAAACTATAGCCCTAACTGGATGGACCTTTGTTGGCAAAGTAATGCCTCTGCTTTTTAATATGCTGTCCAGGTTGGTCATAACTTTCCTTCCAAGGAGTAAGTGTCTTTTAGTTTCTTGGCTGCAGTCACCATCCACAGTGATTTTGGAGCCCCCAAAAAACAAAGGCAGCCACTCTTTCCACTGTTTCCCCATCTGTTTGCCATGAAGTGATGGCACCGGATGCCATGATCTTAGTTTTCTGAATGTTGAGCTTTAAGCCAACTTTTTCACTCTACTCTTTCACTTTCATCAAGAGTCTTTAGTTCTTCTTTACTTTCTGCCATAAGGGTGGTGTCATTTGCATATCTGAGGTTATTGATATTTCTTCTGGCAATCTTAATTCCAGCTTGTGCTTCATCCAGCCCAGCATTTCTTATGATGTACTCTGCATATAAGTTAAGTAAGTAGGGTGACAATATACAGCCTTGACGTGCTCCTTTTCCTATTTGGAACCAGTCTGTTGTTCCATGTCCAGTTCTAACTGTTGCTTCCTGACCTGCATACAGGTTTCTCAAGAGGCAGATCAAGTGGTCTAGTATTCCCAATTCTTTCAGAATTTTCCACAGTTTGTTGTGATACACACAGTCAAAGTCTTTGCCATAGTCAATACAGCAGAAATATATGTTTTTCTGGAACTCTCTTGCTTTTGTGATGATCCAGTGGTGTTGGAAATTTGATCTCTGGTTCCTCTGCCTTTTCTAAATCCAGCTTGAACATCTGGAAGTTCTCAGTTCATGTATTGATGAGGCCCAGCTTGGAGAATTTTGAACATTACTTAAGTAGCGTTTGAGATGAGTGCAATTGTGCGGTAGTTTGAGCATTCTTTGGCATTGCCTTTCTTTGGAATTGGAATGAAAACATCTTTTCCTAAGGTGGGTCCATTAGGAAAAGGACCATTCTTAAATGGACCATAAGTGGGTCCATTGCCTAAGACCCACTTGACTTCACATTCCAGGATGTCTGGCTCTAGGTGAATGATCACACCATTGTGATTATCTGGGTCATGAAGATCTTTTTTGTACAGTTCTCCTGTGTATTCTTGCCACCTCTTCTTAATATCTTCTGCTTCTGTTAGGTCCATACCATTTCTGTCCTTTATTGAGCCCATCTCTGCATGAAATGTTCCCTTGGTATCTCTAATTTTCTTGAAGAGATCTCTAGTCTTTCCCATTCTATTATTTTCCTCTATTTCTTTGGACTGATCACTGAGGAAGACTTTCTTATCTCTCCTTGGTATTCTTTGAACTCTGCATTCAAATGGGTATATCTTTCCTTTTCTCCTTCGCTTTTCACTTCTCTTCTTTTCACACATATTTGTAAGGCCTTCTCATACAACCATTTTGATTTTTGCCTTTCTTTTTCTTGGGGATAGTCTTGATCCCTGTCTCCTTCCATAGTTCATTAGGCACTCTATCAGATCTAGCCCCTTAAATCTATTACTCACTTCCACTGTATAATCGTAAGAGATATGATTTAGGTCATACCTGAATTGTCTAGTGGTTTTTTTCCCACTTTCTTCAATTTAAGTCTGAATTTGGCAATAAGGAGTTCATGATCTGAGCCACAGTCAGCTTCCAGTCTTGCTTTTGCTGACTATTTAGAGCTTCTCCATCTTTGGCTGCAAAGAATATAATTAATCTGATTTCTGTATGGACCATCTAGTGATGTCCATGTGTAGACTCCTCTTGTGTTGTTAGAAGAGGGTGTTTGCTATTACCAGTGTGTTCTCTTGGCAAAACTGTTAGCATTTGCCCTGCTTCATTTTGTACTCCAAGGCCAAATTTTCCTGTTACTCCAGGTGTTTCTCAAATTCCTACTTTTGCATTCTTGTTCCCTATAATGAAAAATACATCTTTTGGGGGTGTTAGTTCTAAAAGATCTTGTAGGTCTTCATAGAACAATTCAACTTCAGCTTCTTCAGCATTACTTGTCAGGGCATAGACTTGGATTACTGTGATATGGAATGGTTTGTCTTGGAAATGAACAGAGATCATTCTGTCAGTTTTGAGATTGCATCCAAGTACTGCATTTTGGACTCTTTTGTTGACTATGATGGCTACTCAATTTCTTCTAAGGGATTCTTGCCCACAGTAATAGATATAATAGTCATCTGAGTTAAATTCACCCATTCCAGTTCAGTTTAGTTGGCTGATTCCTGTAATGTCAACATTCACTCTTGCCATCTCCTGTTTGTATTAATGCTCAATATTATTAGTGTATTAGTATTATTATTTTAGTGTATTAATGTATTAGTATTACACATAGTGTAAGACACTTCATGTATTAGTGCTCGATAAATCTTTGATTTTCAGTAAATGAAAATTTAAGTTCTGTTTTTTCCACCTTGATTAATTTTCACTGTCTTACTAAGAATAAGAATTAAAAACCGCAAGGTCATCTTTGATTTCTCCCTCTTCCTCAAGACCAGAAGCCAAACGACTACCACGAACTTTGTGATAATTGGTCATACCATTAAATATATGTAAATTACTTATGGCTTGTGTATATATATATATATATATATATATATATATACACCATTTGAATTCAACAGTTTGAACTCAACAGTTTTAGAATTTATCTATAACTTTTATAGAGACATAAAGATTTAAAGATTATAAAAAAGCACTCATTAAGAAACTTGAGCCAATATGAGTCACCATAGATGCTGAGAAATGTAAGTTTATGGTAACATGGAGAAATGGACACAGTTCAGATTAAAAAAATAAAAAAAAAACAGATTTAGTAAATAAATATTAGTAGTGCTAGGCAAGAAATGTAAAGCTGTGTCAAAGTTTAGAAAATATGCCAAATATTAGTAAGAAAGTCATTGAAGGTCGAAATACCTATTTGTTTGTTTGTATCCCTTAAATCAGTTTTTTTTTTAATCTACCTATATTCCTTTTGAATTGAAGTCACTTATTCTCCCAGTTTGTATTTGAAAGACCAGCTGTGCTGTCTTATAAATGATTCCTCCCACACTGCCTTCCTTCTGACTCCTCTAAATATTATATCATAAGTAAATATATAATTTCCAAAATATATTCCAAAATATATACGTGCCATTCTCACTCCTCTCCAGTGTTATATCATAGATCATGAGGGAAAAGTTAAGCTATGAGGGGGACTTCCCTGGTGCTCCAGTAATTAAGAATCCACCTTCCAGTGCAGGGGACTGAGTTTGATCCCTGGTCAGGGAACTAAGATACCACAGGCCGTGGAGCAACCAAACCTGTGAGATGCAACTAAAGAGCTTCTATGAAGAGCCTGCACTCCATAACAAGGACCTAGTGCAACAAAAAGAAAGAAAAAGGGAGAGAGAGAAAGAATATTCCTTAAAAAAAATTAATGTTGTAAGGAAATTGTAAAGTAGAGCCTGCCAGAAAAAGGAGTAATATAAAATACATTGGTTTAGTGACTTGCTTTTATTTGTTAATATTGCTGCTGTTATATTTTAGGAGTATATTCTCATAAACAATGATTTAATTATGCTTCTCCCTAGAGACTCCCACAGAAGATGCAATTTTAAAATACATGGATTTTACAATTTTAAAATGTATTAAATGGCAAGTTTGTGTGTGTGTGTGTGTGTGTGTGTGTGTGTGTGTGTGCATAATACACACTCATTATATATTGGTGTGAAAAGCACAGTATGAACAGTGGTTTGATCACTGAAATATTGATGGTGAAATATTCAAATTGATCTCACTCTAGTCTTTCCTCATTAGAATGAAAACCAAAAAAATTTAAATTGAAGCTTGGAGGTAGTTTCAGGATTAATTTTGCCTTATAAATAAGAGACAGAGCCAGGAAAATGGCCAATTTCAAGTTTAATAGTGGAATCCCATCAAAATTACCCATATGTCAATTCTTAACCCAAGCAGATGATAACAAAATGGTCAGTCTTAACCAGTATATTTGATCGCTTGCAAATACATACTTTCACACTATTTTTTCACACCCTTTGATCTGTAAAGGTCTTTTCCTATTTAAGGTGAGACAAGAAAGAAGGTCTTCAACCCTTAAATATTTAAATGACTAGATCTAGAGTTCTTGATCTGATTAGGTCAAGCTCCAATTTAAAAATGCAAATATACCCAGAAGAGAGTTCTGTGTTATACATTCATGCTTTAAAGCAGATGTTCTTAATCCGAGATGCATCTCTGCACAGTTTAGATGAGATAGGGAGGTCTGGGAAGAATGAAGTTTTGAATTCAGTGGTATCAAAAGGCCATGATACTTTAGAAGTAAGGAGTCCTACAAAATGGGCAAGGCAGTGAGTAGCTTGGAACAGTTTTAAACCACAAAAATAGCAAAGAGCTGAAAATAGACCCACTGGTGCATATGTTTACACTTTAGAATCTGCAGTTGCAGGCTTCCCGGGAAAAGAAACAAAAATGCTAGTGGTGGTGGTGGTGATGGTGATGGTGGTGTTATGTGTCCAAGTTAAACTTCCCTGTATTTTCCAATAAAATTTGAAGTAAGTTATTATGAATATTTCTATATAAATGTACTATTACTTACATATTATTATAAATAGCATAATCATAATAGTTATCTACTATATTTTGGAAATTAAGTTTTTTCATTTCAATAATTAAAACAATTTTATTCTTAATTTCTCATATTTGGTTTATGATAATTCTGCTTTTATTAATTACCTCATCTCCACATGTCTAAATAGCATTTTACTTCTCTCTGCTCTTCACTTCCTATATCTAATCATTTTCCAGGAGGGTTTTGTCTTTGAATTATATTTTGATTTTGTACTTTAGTTTCAATAGGCTTTTTCCCTACTCAAGTTGTTTTTCTCTTCATGTTTGACCTTAGCTGTTTCCATTTTTATTTTCCAGTATGCCTGGTTATTATTATTATTATTATTAATTATTATTATTAATTTTATTTTATTTACATTATCGTGTTGGTTTTGCCATACATTGACATGAATCTGCCATGGGTATACATGTGTTCCCCTTCCAGAACCCCCTTCCCACCTCCCTCCCGATTCCCTCTCTCTGGGTCATCCCAGTGCACCAGCCCTGAGCACCCTGTATCAAGCATCAAACCTGGGCTGGCGATTGATTTCATATATGATAATTTACATGTTTCAATGCCGTTCTCCCATATCATCCCACCCTTTCCCTTTGCCATAGAGTCCAAAAGACTGTTCTGTACATCTGTGTCTCTTTTGCTGTCTCGCATACAGGGTTATCATTACCATCTTTCTAAATTCTGTATATATGTGTTAGTATACTGTATTGTTGTTTTTCCTTCTGGCTTGCTTCACTCTGTATAATAGGCTCTAGTTTTGTCCACCTCAGTAGAACTGATTCAAATGAATTTTTTTTAATGCTGAGTAATATTCCATTGTGTATATGTACCACAGCTTTCTTATCCATTCATCGGTTGATGGGCATCTAGGTTGCTTCCATGTCCTGGCTATTGTAAATGATGCCGCTATGAACACTGGGGTACACGTGTCTCCTTCAATTCTGGTTTCCTTGGTGTTTATGCCCAGCAGTGGGATTGCTGGGTCATATGGCAGGTCTATTTCCAGTTTTTAAAGGAATCTCCACACTGTTTTCCATACTGGCTGTACTAGTTTGCATTCCCACCAACAGTGTCAGAGGGTTCCCTTTTCTCCACATCCTCTCCAGCATTTATTGCTTGTAGACTTTTGGATGGCAGCCATTCTGACTGGTGTAAAGTGGTACCTCATTGTGGTTTTGATTTGCATTTATCTGATAATGAGTGATGTTGAGCATCTTTTCATGAATATTTATGATACTTCTATTTAAATTTACTATTAGTTATATATTATTATAATTAGCATAATCATAATAGTTATCTACTATATTTTGGAAATTATATATTTACTTATGATATCTATTCAGTTCAGATGCTCAGTTGTGTCTGACTCTTTGCAAGCCCATGGATGCAACAGTCCTCCCTGTCCATTACCAACTCCTGGAACTTGCTCAAACTCATGTCCATCAAGTCGGTGATGCCATTCAACCATCTCATCCTTCGTCATCCCCTTCTCCTCTCACCTTCAATCTTTCTCAACATCTGGGTCTTTTCCAATGAGTTAGTTCTTTGTATCAGGTGACCAAGTATTGCAGTTTCAGCTTCAGCATCAGTCCTTCCAATGAGTATTCAGAACTGATTTCCTTTAGGATTAACTGATTGGATCTTGCAGTCCAAGGGACTCTTAAGAGTATTCTCCAACAACACAGTTCAAAAGCACCAATTCTTTGGCGCTCAGCCTTCTTTATGGTCCAACTCTCACATCTATAAATGAATACTGGAAAAACCTTAGCTTAGATGGACCATTCTCAGCAAAGTACTGTCTCTGCTTCTTAATATGCTGACTAGCTTTGCCATAGCTTTTCTTTCAAGGAGCAAGTGTCTTTTAATTTTATGGCTGCAGTCACCATCTTCAGGGATTTTATAGCCCAAGAAAATAAAGTCTGTCACTGTTTCCATTATTTCCCCATCTACTTGCCATGAAGGGATGGGACAGGATGCCATGAATTTAGCTTTTTGAATGTTGAGTTTTAAGCCAGCTTTTTCACTTTCCTCTTTCACCTTCATCAAGAGGCTTTTTATTTCTTCTTTGCCTTCTGCCATTATGGTGGTGTCATCTGCATATCTGAGGTTATTGATATTGCTCCAGACAATATTGATCCCAGCTTGTGCATCATCCACCCCAGCATTTAATATGATGTACTCTGCCTATAAGTTAAATAGGCAGGGCCACCATATACAGCCTTGGTGTACTCCTTTCCCAATATGGAGCAAGTCTGTCGTTCCATGCCCAGTTCTAACTGTTGCTTCTAGACCTGCATACAGGTTTCTCAGGAAGCAGATAAGGTGCTCTAGTATTCCCATCTCTTTAAGAATATTCCACATTTTGCTGTGATCCACACAGTCAAAGGCTTTAACTTAGTCAGTGAGGCAGAAGTAGATCTTTCTCAGGAATTCTTTTGCTTTTTCAATGATCCAACTGAGGCTGGCAGTTTGTTCTCTGTTTACTCTACCTTTTCTAAATCCAGCTTGAACATCTGGAAGTTCTTAGTTCACATACTGTTAGAAGCCTGGCTTGGAGAATTTTGAGCATTATTTTGCTAGGATGTGAATGAGTGCAATTGTGCAATAGTTTTAACATTCTTTGGCATTACCTTTCTTTGGGATTGGAATGAAAACTGGCCTTTTCCAGTCCTGTGGACACTGCTGAGTTCTCCAGATTCGCTGGCATATTGAGTGAAGCACTTTCACAGCATCATCTTTCAGGATTTGAAATAGCTCAACTGGAATTCCATCACCTCCACTCACTTTGTTCGTAGTTATGCTTCCTAAAGCCCACTTGACTTCACATTCCAGGAAGTCTGGCTCTAGGTGAGTGATCACACCATCATGATTATCTGGGTTGTGAAGATCATTTTTGTATAGCTCTTCTGTGTATTCTTGCCATCTCTTCTTAATATCTTCTATTTGGTCCATACCACATCTGTCCTTTACTGTACCCATCTTTGCATGAAATGTTTCCTATATATCTCTAATTTGCTTGGAGAGATGTCTAGTGTTTGTTTCTTTCCTCTATTTCTTTGCATTGATCTCTGAGGAAGGCTTTCTTTTCTCTCCTTGTTATTCTTTGGAACTGTATTCAGATGTGTATATATTTCCTTTGCTCCTTTACCTTTAGCTTCTCTTCTTTTCTCAGCTATTTGTAAGGTCTCCTCAGACAATCATTTTGCCTTTTTGCATTTCTTTTTCTTGGTGATGATTTGATTACTGCCTCCTGTACAATATTATGAACCTCCATCCATAGCTCTTCAGGTACTCTGTCTATCAGACCTAATCCCTGGAATCTACTTGTTACTTCCACTGTATAATCATAAGAGATTATATTTAGGTCATACCTGAATTGCCTAGAGGTTTTCCCCACTTTTTCTAATTTAAGTCTGAATTTGGCAATAAGGAATTCATGATCTGAGCCATAGTCAGCTCCCAGTCTTGCTTTGGCTGACTGTATAAAGCCTCTCCATTTTCAGCTGCAAAGAATATAATTAAGCTGAGTTCAGTTTTGACCATCTGGTGTTGTCCATGTGTAGAGTCGTCTCTTGTGTTGCTGAAAGGTGTTTGCTATGAACCATGCATTCTCTTGGTAATACTCTGTTAGCCTATACCCTGCTTCATTTTGTACTCCAAGGTCAAACTTGCCTATTACTCCAGGTGTCTCTTGATTTCCTACTTTTGCATTCCAGTCCCTTGTGATGAAAAGGATATCTTTTTGATTGTTAATTCTAGAAGGTCTTGTAGCTCTTCATAGAACTGTTCAAATTCAGCTTCTTCAATGTTACTGGTCAGGGCATAGACTTGGATTACTGTGATATTGAATGGTTTGTTTTGGAAATGAACAGAGATTATTCTGTCATTTTTGAGATTGCACCCAAGTACTGCCTTCCGGACTCTTTTGTTGACTATAATGGCTATTCCATTTCTTTTAAGGAATTCTTGCCCACAGTAATAGATGTAATAGTTATATGCACTAAACTCACCCATTCCAGTCCATATTAGTTCACTGATTTCTAAAATGTTGACATTCACTCTTGCCATCTCCTGTTTAACCACTTACAATTTGTCTTGATTCATGGACCTAACATTCCAGGTTCCTATGCAATATTGTTCTTTGCAGCATCAGAGTTTACTTCCACCACCAAGCACAATCACAACTGGGTGTTGTTTCCACTTTGGCTCAAACTCTTCATTCCTTCTGGAGCTATTTCTCCACTCTTCTCCAGAAGCATTTTGGACACCTACTGACCTGGGTCGTTTATCTTTCAGTGTCACATCTATTTGCCTTTATTATAGTAATTAATTTAATTATATTACTTAGATTTAGGAGATTATATATAGTTTATTTGAATGAATAAATTATATGTACATTATAATTCATACAATGTCCTAAACTTCAAAATTCTTCTACTTTAATAGCTTCTCTGATCACAAAATTCTTGATAAGTTTTGTAAGGCTGACCTTACTCACTCTCTTCTTATTTTGCTCATGCTGGCCAAGCATACCCTTTGGCCATCTTTGCCTACAAATATGTATTTGTTTCTAGTCTTCATAAGCAAAACCTGAAACAATTTTTCCTGACAATTTATTATGCCTTCCAACTACAGTTTTAGTCATCTTTACCTTGCATATTCTTCAAATGTAGTCTATAAATAGCAACCCCATTTCTTCACCAAATATTCAAGCAAATTCACTGTTTTACAGCAAATTTCATCCTTTACAACACCCTACCATATAGGATTGTCAGATAAAATATAAGCCATCCAGTTGAGTATGAATTTCAGATAAATGACAAATATCTTTTAAGCATAACTACATGCCAAATATTTCCTAATCTTATAACACTTCCAACTCACACCTGAAAGTATCTGTTATAGATCCTTCTGATTATCCCATGCAATGACATACAGACAGGGACCTTCAGGACCATGAAAATGATTGAACCTGTATTTGCTTCACTTAGTGACTTTGGAGATAACCTATATTTCTAAGCCAACTGGTGGAGAGCCTTCTATATATGTGCTCAATAAATGTTCAGCACTGGCTTGGGGCTGAGCATAGCAAAATAAACAAAGCAGTACTTTGGACCATGAAAAAAATAATCTTTATTTTCAAGCAATGGGTACTTATTTTTCTCAAGGAAATTTTAATAGAGTACACTACATACAATACAGTAAGTCCCTTATATATGAACCTTGATGTTTTGAACTTTCAAAGATGCAAATGTGTGTCTGCATGTCCAATTACACAAGTTAGTTCCCATGTCTGGGTATGCTGTCATGTGGGTTCTTCCCCTACAAGTGGTCATGCGCTTTACTGTACAGTACTGTACATAGAGTTAAGGCCCAGGATGTCCCGAAGCAAGTGTAATAGCAGTGGTGAGGTAGCTGGCACAGTACCAGCTACACATCATCAGATCAGTTTTCAAGATGGAAGGTCGAATTGAATCCAGCAAGGAATCAGAACCTGTGCCATCCATGTCAGGCCTGAATGAAATAGCATCTTCCCTTCTGTCTACTACTGCTGATGATCCTTCAGCTCTACCATCTCCCCACTCCTCCCTCTCCTCCAGTCAGGAACTCTTCCTACTTGTTCTTCTTGCCAGCCCCTGTATGCCAGTTGTCACCATATACTACTGTACTATACAAGGTTCTTTACTGTAAGATTAAATTGTTTTCTTTATTTTTTTGTTTGTTTTATTCTATGTATTTTTTATGTGAAAAGTATTACAGTTATTTTATAGTACAGTGATTGTGTTGACTGGGTACCTAGGCTAACTTTGTTGGACTTATGAATGAACTGAGCTTACAAACATGCTCTTGAATGGAACTCGTTTGTATGTAGGGAACTTGTACACAAAACCAAAACTGCTGTGATGGAGAGCACAGGACCTCACTTCATTGAAGATTGTGATAGTCTTGAATGACCTACAGGAATATCTATGTCTCCAATTCACATAGCATAAACCCACTGCTGAAACCCACCATCTCCAGCATAATGCTGTAAATAACATTAAAGACTGAAGAGAAGAGAAGAGGGAAGAGTCATGTTCCAGATGTTTGGGCATCTTTTGCCATTATATGAGTTAAATGGTGGTTTACTCCCCAAGTCGTGTCCAACTCTTGCAATCCCGTGGACTGTAGTCCACTAGGCTCCTGTGTCCATGGGATTTTCCAGGCAGAAATACTGGAGAGATTTGCCATTTCCTTCTCCAAGGAATATTCTCCATCTAGGGCTTGAGACTGGGTCTCCTGCTCTGCAGGCAGATTCTTTACCGACTGAATGACCAGGGAATTCTGGTTATGAATTAATAAAGGCTGACATAATTTACTTCAGGATGAAGGTGAAAAAGGAGAGTGAAAAATCTGGCTTAAAACTCAACATTCAAAAAACTAAGATCATGGCCTCCAGGACCATGACTTCATGGCAAATAAACAGAGAAACAGTGGAAACAGTGACAGACTTTATTTTCTTGGACTCCAAAATCACTGAAGATGGTGACTGCAGCCATGAAATTAAAAGACACTTACTTCTTGGAAAAAAGCTACGACAAACCTAGACAATGTATTAAAAAATAAAAAAGACATCATTTTTGCTGTCAAAGGTCCAAATAGTCAAAATTATGGTTTTTCAGTAGTCATGTTTGGATGTGAGAGCTAGACAATAAAGAAAGCTGAGACTAAAGAATTAATGCTTTTGAACTGTGGTACTGGAGAAGATTCTTGAGTCCCCTGGACTACAAGGAAATCAAGCCAGTCAGTCCAAGAGAAAATTAACCTAGAATATTCATTGAAAGGACAGATGCTGAAGCTGAAGTTCCAATACTTTGACCACCTAATAGGAAGAGTCAGCTTATTGGAAAAGAGCCTGGTGTTGGGAAAGATTGAGGGCAGGAGGAGAAGCAGGCTGCAGAAGATGAGATGGTTGGAAGGCATCATCGACTCAATGGACATGAGTTTGAGCAGGATCCGGAAGATGGAGGGACAGGGAAGCCTGGTGTGCTATAGTCCATGGGGTCACAAAGAGTTGCACATGACTGAGTGACTGAACAACAGCAACAACAATGAAAGTCATCCAAAGTAAAGTTTCTTTTTCTTTTTTCTCCTTTCCTGTTTGGCAATCTAAGAAATTCATTTGACTGTTCAATAATATAATAGGCAGAAAATATTCATGGCCTGGATTTGGTAAAAGAGTCCATATGAGGGAATCCTTGGAAAACAAATAAATCTGTTAGCAGAGAGAATACCAGTGTAAAATAACATGGTTGGCCAGGTGCATAAATTCCCTGAAGGTATGTATCCAAAGGGTACTCTATTTTAAGAAAGAAGGAACTAATGGGCCACTAGGAGAGATATTTTGTTTTGGCCAAGCTTCATTGGGGACAATTTTTCAACCTCACTTGCTAAAGGCAAAGTTAAAAGCCACTTACTCAATGATCTACCTGTGTTTGTGTTGGTGTTTTATTATTACCACTTTATTCAAGCCTGAGAAACGTGACTCTGAATCATAAGTGAGCGAAGCTAGTCTTTACCTCTTAAAAGTACCAAGGGCTTTGGAGTTATTCAACCAATAAAGAAGCAGTTTGTTCCAGGGTTTAGACTCCAAGTGCAGTGTACGTACTAAATAAATCTCAGTATAAATAAGATCCTAAATCCATGCATTAATTAGGACTGTTTACCAAGGGTGATATTTCTTTGGCTTTTCTTGGAATTTCTATTTTGCTCTTTCAGTTTAGATGTTTACACCAGGAGAAAACACGAAGTCTGGAGTCTCTACTCTTTACAGCAGCCTCTTTTTACATCAGTGGGATTTGACAAGTCTCAAGAATCTGTGAGTCACAACAAAGAGATTGAGGAGGGGAAATGAAGAAGTTTGGGGGAAGAACTATTTTAGTACACCTTATGTTTATTTGTCACATGACAGCATCACCACTTTGCCTACAGATATACTTCAGCCACCTAAGTTGGAAAGAGCATCTTTCCTCATTCAGCCCCATTCTCAAGTCTCATTATTTTACACCTGTCAAAAGTACATCTATTTTACTGAAAACTCAGTAAGTCAGTGCCAGAGCATTCCTTTGATTTTAACAAATGGAATCATACATCAACTTTCAATTACCAGGGAAATCTCGTAGAAGAGAAGAATTCACAGATTAATCTTGAATCATAATTTAGCTGTGGTTTCAGCCTTCTCTCTTCAGAATGATTATCAGTGAGCAGCTAACAGTCTAAAATGTGGCTGAACTGTGCAATAATAGTATTAATATTAATAACATGACTTTACAATTTTCAAAGTGTTCTCACATTCATCATTTCATGTGGTTTTCATAAAGTGCGGTGGAGACAGAAAGTGCATGCTTTTCTCCCTCTTTAAAGATGAGGAAACAGAGAATGAAATTTAGATCACTTGTCCATATACTTCTTGGCTAGTTGATTAGTTAGTGGCTCTGATTTTTTCTACTATATGCGATTTGAGAAGCAAAGCTTTAACAATTATAATATTACTATGTTATATGTACCTCTCTATTTGATGAGCTGACAATGAGTTAATGAAGGATATACCTGAGAATATAAAGAGAGCTAACCTAATTTTTACAGGGTGTCTTTAATTTCCCTAGGATTCCTTCCCATGATCTTGGGAATTCAATTTTGTACATTTCCTGCTCATTGCCTGAATTTCCAAAGCCCATTTTTCTCTTCCTCTATCGCATTGCATGTGATTATCTTGTTCTAATTAGTAGGTTGAACCTCTAGAACCGTAAGCCAAGTTTGATACTGTAAATGGGCTGAAACACAGGGCATCATTTCCTATACAAAATGGGATAGCAAAGCTTTTGTTTGAATGAAAGCTTCCTATGGAATGTGTGTATTGTTCTAGTTTGTGCTGTAAATTTTATAATCTAGAGTCAAGCATATGATCTAGGAATTGAGAAGTTTTTCAGAGGATCAAGTATCCTGCCTGAGGTCTTTTCACTTCTTTTTAACAGGTATAAATAAAGGAAGACATTTTTGAGGCATGAAACACTGTCTCTAACACTCATTTATCCTCTTATCATCTCCTTCATTTCTTCCTGCTCAGGATTCCAAAAAAACAACATCTATTCCTGGAGTTGGCAGAAGATGAGAAGCAGAGAAAAATGAAATGGAAAGATTGGTCAGACAGTACTTGTCTTTATTATATTATTTTTTCCTAAAACTAATTATGTTGGCTTGAGAAGGAAAAGAAAAGCTAATCAAACCCTCTGTGAATCTCTACTCAGTGTCAAGCTTTGCTTAGAGCCAAAATAGAAGGCAGGGCTTAAATGAAAACCCTATTAGTTTTCTTTCTGTTAGTAACAAGTTCAAACCTTATTATGTGGTCATTTTTCTACTAGATTATTTCCATAGAATTCATTCCTCCTTTCAAGTAAACATAAATATTCTGATTTAGAAACAGTAAGTTTGATCTTTGCTTTTAAAATACAATGAAATTTTAATTTGAAGGAACATGGAAATTGACATTGTCAAAAATGCGAGCAGACTCTCTCTCCAATTTATACCTTCATCATTTATACAAATGGCCAATAAATACTTGAAAAGATGTTTAGCATTATTAATGATTAAGGAAATGCAAATCTAAACCACAATGAGATTCTACTTCACACCTAGACCCGGGTTCCATACCTGGGTTGGGAAGATCTCCTGGATAAGGAAATCACAATCCACTCCAGTCTTCTTGCTTAGAAAATCCCATGTATGGAGGAGCCTGGTAGGCTACAGTCCACAGGTTCACAAAGACCACACCTACTACGATGATACAATCAAAAAGTCAGAGAGTAACAAGTATTGTTCAGAATGTGGAAAAATTAGAATATACACACATATTCCTGAGGGAATGTAAAATGGTGCCCTGGATTTGGAAAACAACCTGGCAGTTCCTTAAAGGATTAAAAACGAGTTACCCTCGACTCAGTAATCAGCCGCTAGGTACATAATCAAGAAAAATGAAAATATATATCCACATAAACACTTGTATGGGAATGGTCATAGGAGAGTGATTTCTAATAACCAAAAGATAGAGACAACAGAGAAGTTCTTCTCTTTCTGGCTAGACAAATGAATACCATATGTCTGAACAATGGAATATTACTAGACCATAAAAACGAAATAAAGTAAACACGAATAAACAAATGGGACCTAATTAAAATTAAATGCTTTTGCACAACAAAGGAAACTATAAGCAAGGTGAAAAGGCAGCCTTCAGAATGGGAGAAAATAATAGCCAATGAAGCAACAGACAAACATTTAATCTCAAAAATATACAAACAACTCCTGCAGCTACATTCTAGAAAAATTAACAACCCAATTAAAAAGTGGGCCAAAGAACTTAACAGACATTTCTCCAAAGAAGATATAAAAATGGCTAACAAACACATGAAAAGATGTTCAACATCACTCATTATCAGAGAAATGCAAATCAAAACCACAATGAGGTACCACTTTACACCAGTCAGAATGGCTGCCATCCAAAAGTCTACAAGCAATAAATGCTGGAGAGGATGTGGAGAAAAGGGAACCCTCTGACACTGTTGGTGGGAATGCAAACTAGTACAGCCACTATGGAGAACAGTGTGGAGATTCCTGAAAATAGAACTGCCATATGACCCAGAAATCCCACTGCTGGGCATACACACCGAGGAAACCAGAATTGAAAGAGACACGTGTACCCCAATGTTCATCGCTGCATTGTTTACAATAGCCAGGACATGGAAGCAACCTAGATGCCCATCAACTGATGAATGGATAAGAAAGCTGTGGTACATATACACAATGGAATATTACTCAGCATTAAAAAAAAATTCATATGAAGCAATTCTACTCAGATGGACGAAACTGGAGTCCATTATCCAGAGTGAAGTAAGCCAGAAGCAAAAACAACAATACAGTATACTAACGCATATATATGGAATTTAGAAAGACGGTAACGAGAACCCAACATGCGAGACAGCAAAAGGAACGCAGATGTATAGAATAGACTCATGGACTTTGTGGATGAGGGTAAGGGTGGGATGATATGGGAGAAGGGCATTGAAGCATGTTAATTGTCATGTGTCTAATCAATCGCCAGCCCAGGATTGATGCTCGGGGCTGGTGCAGCGAGATTTCCCGGGGGGGGAGGGAGGAGGAAGGGGGGTTCCGGAGGGGAAGCATATGTAAACCCATGGTGATATCATGACAATGTATGGCAAAAACAATAAAAAAAAAAAGAAAGAAAGTACTGATACATGGTACCACATGGATGAACTTTGGAAATGTTATGTTAAAGTTCACAATGTCTACTAAAAAATGTTCTGGGCTAAAATACTCACTTAATTGTACTATGACTGCTGTGGCACTTTGTGCAAATAGAGGACAATAATTTAATCAGCATCAGAAAACCTGACTGCTCTTGGAAATTTTCCGTTTAGCAAAGGCTTTGAGAAGTCCTGCAAGATAACCTGTGAACTTTGTTTTTCCCATAACTTATCAAACTTATGTCATTTTGAAATTGGTATATCATCCTTAAAAATTAATGCCTCCTGGGACTTCCTTAGTGGTGCAGTGGACATGGGTTCGATCCCTGGTCTAGGAGGACTCCACATGCCCCCAGGAGTCCAAGTGCTGAAACTACTGAAGGCCATACACTTAGAGACTGTGCTCGGTGCCAAAAGAAGCCACTGCAGTGAGAAGCTTGAGCACAGCAACCAGAAAACAGGCTCTCACTTGCCTCAACTAGAGAAAGCCCATGCAGCAACCCAGGGCAGCCAAAAACAAATGCATGTTAGATAAACAAATAAATAGTAAAATGAATGCTTCCTGGAAAACACTATATTCAGAGAAGAACTTGGAGGCATTGCACAACAGTTTCCCATCCAGAACAGAGTAGGAACAGTTCCTAAGGAAGAATCTGGTTCCTCTGTGTTGAGGTGGGGAGAAAGCCTGCCATATGACAAAAGGACTTTCACATCTTGCTGCCCGTAATCAGTTGTCAAGGCATTGTAATGCCCTTCACGAGTTCCATGTATATCTGCACCCCAGATTTTTACTTAAGATGCTTACCTTTTAAGCTCTCTGCTCTTTCATCCATAACAGATACCCGAATGTGATACGTGATACTCCGAAGGCTCATGGGTAGCACAGATCAAAGACCACAGTTCTCTGTGTCAGAAATGGGAGCATTTATGCCCCACCCTTTGGATTTTACTCACCACTACCTCCTCCACCTACCAGACTGATCACCTTTGTGTAGTTTGATTTGAATGTCAATTTTCTAAATCCTACTCTATGTAAATGAAAGATCACAATAGAGCTACATTCTCTGCCCCCACCCGCCACACACAATATTTTACCTCTTCATAGACTTCCTTTTCCTGAGTTCTAGGTCACTGGTCACTTAGTTCACTTCGCAATCTATGAGAAGTACTGTCACATTCAACTGAATGTTTGAATTATTGGATGGATGCTGGCAAGCTTCCCATTCATCAAACAGGACAGGGTTCTCTAAAATGAGAATCTCTGGGCAAGATTTTCCTCTCATCTCAATATCTGGAAAATCTATCTTGTTTGGATTTAACATATGGTCTAACTGAACGCATTTTCTTCTTTGCTTTGATCACTGGGAAGCAAACTTGAAGGCAAAAGTATATATTTCTATCAACTCTGTAACACTTTGTAGAAGGTATACCTCGTTTCCTAATCTTATTTTACCCTAAATTTTTTCCATTAACTACTTTTTCCTTTAATAGGAGCCCCTCCATCATTTGTTTATCCTATATTTACACACACACACATATATACACACACATATGTATACATAAATGTAGATCTGTGGGCTTCCCAGGTGATTCAGTGATAAAGAATCTGCCTGCAAAGCAGGAAACAAAGGTTTGATCCCTGGGTTGGGAAGATCCCCTTGAGAAGGAAATGATAACCCACTCAAGTATTCTTTCTTGGGAAATCCCACGGACAGAGGAATCTGGCAGGCTATAGTCTATGGGACTGCAAAAGAATTGGGCAGGACTTAGCAACTAAAACAACAACAAATGTGTAAAATGTCTATGGACAATCACAAATCCTTTGTGAAATGTGATAGGACAGAAATAAAGACACAGTGTGTGTGACATAGTGTTCATCTAGCATGGTGCTAGATAAATATATTCAGAATAGTACTCAGGGAGGTGGGATTTAAAGGAAATATCTTTCATGTAAAATTCTTTGGTAGCTTTATTACTGGCATCCTTTATGTTGGAGAAGGAAATTATAACCCATTCTGGTATTCTTGCCTGGGAAATCCCATGGACAGAGGAGCCTGGTGGGCTACAGTCCATGGAGTCACAAAGAGTAGACATGACTTAGAGATGAAACAGCATCCTTTATGTTATATCCACACAGGAAAAGTGTTTCCAATGCTTATGCTTTGTTATCTCTTACTTTTCAGTAACTTAGAAAAATTCCTGCTGGTTTGTAACTCTGTTCATCTGCTAATGAGTGCCAGGAACATAGCTCTGAGAAGGAGTCTGAGGCTGCTCCTGGGCTCTCGAGAAAGAACAAATTTGGTTATTACTGCCTGTGTTGCATGTAGGATGTGACACATATGCACCACTTTTACCTAACAGTGATGTCTTCATCAAAATAATTTACTCCACTTTGCCTCTATTTGATCAATGACGTAAAAAAGAAACTAACAGCTTTCACTTTAAAAGAGACATTTAGCCACCAAAATGATCCTCAAATCTTCATTTGCTTCTGTGGTTCTTCCTCCAATTGGTGTCAGAATCAAAGGAGGAAAGAGTCTCCAGCCTGGCATAGTTTTAATTCTGTTACTGTGTTAATCTTCTATCTCCCAAAGATTTAGAATATCACTAAAACACTTTCCAGTTGATTCCCACAAGGATTTTTCACACAGGAAGATTGAAATATATGTAAGCATGTTTCAGAACATGCTGGTATAAAAACAGGGATTAAATTTTACTCACCACACTCCTAACTAAATTTCACAGATGTTTTATGTGAATTAAGGATTGTAAAGCACTTAGAACAAAAGAGCAAGTGCAGTGATTACCTTAAACTCAGTTTTAATGCCAGACAAGTTATTGCATCTGTTACCAAATGGAATTTCAAATTAACAAATCTCTACAACCTGTTCATACCATTAAATGGAACTCTGATATTTAAATGTCTAAATTGTAAAAATTTCAAGTGATAGGCATGGATTAATTTGTTTTGAGATTTAATACTTGCATGGAACTTCACTACTGAGAAGCAAGCCTTTATGGAAGAAAAATTATTTTCCAGAATCCCAGGCTGCTATAGGTTGTCAACAAAAATCACGTGATTCCTCTAACTGATTTTAATATTTTGGTTCAGTGCCCACAGGCTAATCTACACAATGCTGTTCCACATAAAGTTCTTTTATCACCCCCAAGAATTCATTTACAAAACTGTCTGAAATTCTAAATCTTAAAACAAACAAACATAGCTAGGTAGTAATTGTTATCAAGGGGGTGGTTGTATTTCTGTATTTCCCCAGTTTTAGTGGTGGAGATTTAGTCAGTAAATCCTGTGACCCTCAAGGACTGTCGCCCACCAGGATCCCCTGCCCATGGGATTTCCCAGGCAATAATACTGGAATGGGTCGCTACGCCCTGCTCTTCCAGATCCATGGATAGAACCTAGGTCTCCCACGTTGGCAGGCAGTCTCCTTCATTGTAGGTGGAATCATTATTGACTGAGCAACCAGGGAAGCCCGTTAGACTAATTAATGGATTTGAACTGGCCTTTTACCCTAACAGTTGTAGGCCAGTTCAGTCTAGGAACTTAAATCAGTCTCTGCTGTTGTAAGTCCTAGTGGACATGAATTCACATCATAGAATTTGACAGAATTGGCCCAGAAATGAACTTGCAATGGATTTGACCCTCCCAGTCATAGATGGAGACACACAGGGAAGGGAAATAGGAACACACACACACACACACACACACACACACACACACACACACATTGTTGCTATCTGAATTTTGTGAAAAATATCAAAATTGCCACTTTAAATCTTTTTGCTAGGTTACCAGGGAAAAGCATATAAAATAGCATGATTGTTCATTATTCTTCTCTTCATGATTTCAATAGAGTAATTCCATGTAGGAGTCAGAAATAATCTGTTTATTTGTATCCTTACTTAAGCTCAGATCATGAACTCCTTATTGCCAAATTCAGACTTAAATTGAAGAAAGTAAGGAAACCACTAGACTATTCAGGTATGACCTAAATCAAATCCTTTACTATTATATAGTGGAAGTGACAAGTAGATTCAAGGGTTTAGATCTGATAGACAGAGTGCCTGATGAACTACAGATGGAGGTTCATGACATTGTACAGGAGGCAGGGATCAAGACCATCCCCACGAAAAAGAAATGCAAAAAGGCAAAATGGCTATCTGAGGAAGGCTTACAAATAGCTGAGAAGAGAAGAGAAGTGAAAGGCAAAGGAGAAAAGGAAAGATATTCCCATCTGACTGCAGAGTTCCAAAGAACAGCAAGGAGAGATAACAAAGCCTTCCTCAGTGATCAGTACAAAGAAATAGACGAGAACAATAGAAAGGGAAATACTAAAGATCTCTTCAAGAAAATTAGAGATACCAATGGAACATTTCATGCAAAGATGGGCTCAATAAAGGATAGAAATGGTATGGACCTAACAGAAGAAGATAATATAAGAGGTGGCAAGAAGACACAGAACTATACAAAAAAGTCTCCGTGACTTAGATAACCATGATAGTGTGATCTCTCACCTAGAGACATCCTAGAGTATGAATTCAAGTGAGCCTTAGGAAGCATCATTATGAACAAAGCTAGTGGAGGTGATAGAATTTCAGTTGAGCTATTTCAAATCCTAAAAGATGATGCTGTGAAAGTGCTGCACTCAATATGCCAGCAAATTTGGAAAACTCAGCAGTGGCCACAGGACTGGAAAAGGTCAGTTTTAATTCCAACCACAAAAAAAGGCAATGCCAAAGAATGCTCAAACTACCACACGATTGCACTCAAATCACATGCTAGCAAAGTAATGCTCAAAATTCTCCAAGTCAGGCTTCAACAGTACATGAACCATGGACTTCCAGATGCTCAAACTGGATTTAGAAAAGGCAGAGGAACCAGATACCAAATTGCCAACATGTCTTGGATCATTGAAACAGAAAGAGAATTCCAGAAAAATATCTACTTCTGCTTTATTGATCACACCAAAGTCTTTGTCTCTGTGTATCACAACAAACTGTTGAAGATTCTTTTTTTTTTTTTTTAAATTTTCTTTACTTTATTGTGTTGGTTTTGCCATACATTGACATGAATCCACCGTGGGTATACATATGTTCCTCCTCCAGAATCCCCCCTCCCTCCTCCCTCCCGATTCCCTCCCCCTGGGTCATCTCGGTGCACCAGCCCCGAGCATCAACCCTGGGCTGGCAATTGATTTCACATATGATAATTAACATGTTTCAATGCCATTCTCCCATATCATCCTACCCTTCCCCTTTGCCATAGAGTCCAAAAGACTGTTCTATATGTCTGCATTTCTTTTGCTGTCTCGCATGCAGGGTTCTCATTACCATCTTTCTAAATTCCATATATATGCATTAGTATACTGTATTTTTGTTTTTCCTTCTGGCTTACTTCACTCTGGATAATAGGCTCTAGTTTCATCCACCTCAGTAGAACTGATTCAAATGAATTTTTTTTTAATGCTGAGTAATATTCTGTTGTGTATATATACCACAGCTTTCTTATCCATTCGTCAGTTGATGGGCATCTAGGTTGCTTCCATGTCCTGGTTATTGTAAACAATGCAGCGATGAACATTGGGGTACACGTGTCTCTTTCAATTCTGGTTTCCTCAGTGTGTATGCCCAGCAGTGGGATTGCTGGGTCATATGGCAGTTCTATTTTCAGGAATCTCCACACTGTTCTCCATAGTGGCTGTACTAGTTTGCATTCCCACCAACAGTGTAAGAGGGTTCCCTTTTCTCCACATCCTCTCCAGCATTTATTGCTTGTAGACTTTTGGATGGCAGCCATCCTGACTGGTGTTTTGATTTGCATTTCTCTGATAATGAGTGATGTTGAACATCTTTTCATGTGTTTGTTAGCCATTTTTATGTCTTCTTTGGAGAAATGTCTGTTAAGTTCTTTGGCCCACTTTTTGATTGGGTCATTTATTTTTCTGGAACGGAGCTGCAGGAGTTGCTTCTATATTTTTGAAATTAATTGTTGGTCCGTTGCTTCATTGGCTATTATTTTCTCCCATTCTGAAGGCTGCCTTTTCACCTTGCTTATAGTTTCCTTTGTTGTGCAGGAGCTTTTAATTTTAATTAGGTCCCATTTGTTTATTCGTGCTTTTATTTCCGATATTCTGGGAGGTGGGTCATAGAGGATTCTGCTTTGGTTTATGTCGGAGAGTGTTTTGCCTATGTTATCCTCTAGGAGTTTTATAGTTTCTGGTATTATGCTAAGATCTTTGATCCATTTTGAGTTTATTTTTGTGTATGGTGTTAGAAAGTGTTCTAGTTTCATTCTTTTACAAGTGGCTGTCCAGTTTTCCCAGCACCACTTGTTAAAGAGGTTGTCTTTTCTCCATTGTATATTCTTGCCTCCTTTGTCAAAGATTTGGTGTCCATAGATGCAGGGATTTATCTCTGGGCTTTCTATTTTGTTCCATTGTTCTATGTTTCTGTCTTTGTGCCAGTACCATACTGTCTTGATGACTGTGGACTTGTAGTATAGCCTAAAGTCAGGTAGGTTGATTCCTTCAGTTCCATTCTTCTTTCTCAAGATCGCTTTGGCTGTATGAGGTTTTTTGTATTTCCATACAAATTGTGAAATTATTTGTTCTAATTCTCTGAAAAAGACCTCTGGTAGCTTGATAGGAATTGCATTGAATCTATAGATTGCTCTGGGTAGTATACTCATTTTTACTATATTGATTCTTCCAATCCATGAACATGGTATATTTCTCCATCTATTTGTTTCCTCTTTGATTTCTTTCATCAGTGTTTTATAGTTTTTTATATATAAGTCTTTTGTTTCTTTAGGTAGAAATACTCCTAAGTATTTTATTCTTTTTGTTTCGATGGTGAATGGAATTGTTTCCTTAATTTCTCTTTCTATTTTCTCATTGTTAGTGTATAGGAATGCCAGGGATTTCTGTCTGTTGATTTTGTATCCTGAAACTTTATTATATTCACTGATTAGCTCTAATAATTTTCTGGTAGAGTCTTTAGGGTTTTCTATGTATAGGATCATGTCATCTGCAGACAGTGAGAGTTTTACTTCTTTTCCAATCTGGATCCCTTTTATTTCTTTATGTGCTCTGATTGCTGTGGCCAAGACTTCCAAAACTATGTTGAATAGTAGTGGTGAGAGTGGGCACCCTTGGCTTGTTCCTGACTTCAGGGGAAATGCTTTCAGTTTTTCACCATTGAGGATAATGTTTGCTGTGGGTAGTGATGGGAATACCAGACCACCTTACCTGTCTCCTGAGAAATCTGTATGCAGGTCAAGAAGCAATAGTTGGAACCAGACATGGAGCAACAGACTGGTTCCAAATTGGGAAAGGAGTATGTGAAGGCTGTATATTGTCACCCTGCTGATTTAACTTCTATGCAGAGTATATCATGCAAAATGCTGGGTTTCATGAAGCTCAAGCTGGAATCAAGTTTGCCAGGACAAATGTCAGTAGCATCAGATACACAAATGACATCACCCTTATGGCAGAAAGAGAAGAAGGACTAAAGAGCCTCTTGATGAATGTGAAAGAGGAGAGTGAAAAAGCTGGCTTAAAACTCAACATTCACAAGTCTAAGATCATGGCATCCGGTCCCAACACTTCATGGTGAATAGATAGGGAAACAATGGAAACAGTGACAGACCTTATTTTCTCATGCTCCAAAATCACTGCAGCCAGTGCAGCCATGAAATTAAAAGACGCTTGCTTCTTGGAAGAAAATCTATGATAACTGAGATAGCATATTAAAAAGCAGAGACATTACTTTGCCAACAAAGATCCATCTAGTCAAAGCTATGGTTTTTTCAGTCATGTATGGATGTGAGAGTTAGACTGTAAAGAAAACTGAGAGCCAAAGAATTGATGCTTTCAAACTGTGGTGTTGAAGAAGACTCTTGAGAGTCCCTTGGAATGCAAAGAGATCAAATCAGTCCAATCTAAAGGAAATCAGTCCTGAATATTCATTGGAAGGACTGATGCTGAAGAGGAAACTCCAATACTTTGGCCACCTAATGAGAAGAACCGACTCCTTGGAAAAGACCCTGATGCTGGGAAGGATTGAAGGCAGGAGAAGGGGACCGCAGAGGATGAGATGGTTAGATGACATCACTGACTTGATGGACATGAGTTTGAGCAAACTCTGGGAGTTGGTGATGGACAAGGAAGTCTGGTGTACTGCAGTCCATGGGGTCACAAAGAGTCAGACATCACTGAGTGACTGAACTGATACTGATACTGAATTTAGCCTTGTAAAATTAGCCAAATTTTAGGCATGTTGGTATCATCCACACTGACATGAGTTCTTCGGCAACTTCATTTAAAAAAAAAAAAGAATCCTTAAAAAAATAACATTTCCCCAAACAACACATCTTTTAAAGAAATACATTTTTACTTCATGTATTTGCTATAAACTCTTAGTAAAACTATGTAAATATGTATTTACATGTAAAGATATGCATATTTGTAGACTTCCCAAGTGGCACTAGTGATAAAGAACCTGCTTGCCAATGCAGGAGACTAAAGAGATAAGGGCTTGATCCCTGGGTCAGGAAGATCCCCTGTAGGAGGGCATGGCAACACACTCTAGTATTCTTGCCAGGAGAATCCCATGGACAGAGGAACCTGGTGGGCTACAGTCCATAGGGTCGCAAAGAGTCAGACAGGACTGAGTGACTAAACATGCATACATATGCATATTTCTATTATTTACACACTATGACACAGGGTTACATTTCTCTGAGCCCCTCAATTTTTATCCAAAAATGTCATGGAGACCAGCCCTAGTGGCCAGAGCTTCCAGTTAGCTTTGGTCACAAGGTGCTTGGAGAAATTCCTAGCCAACTGGGAACGTCAGGCTTTGGGGCAACGGGTCAGCCAGACTATGCATACACCAAGCTGTTTTGAATCAGAAAGCTCTGAATGACAGAGAAGTGGATGGATTTCAGGGAAGCCTTCTGTCAAGGCTGCCATGCTGGGGTGATGAAGTACTGTTCTGGGACTCAGAGACCCAGATTGCTGTTAGTGAATATTTGTACATTTGGCAGTAAGAAGACTATTTTACTGTTACTGCAATTTTCTCAATGCTTGATGGCTGAAATATACAGCACAACCCTTTCTTAAAGGTCACATATCCAAAAAAAGAAAGAAAACAAGGAAAAGAAAGTAATGCAATTTTTTAAAAACAAAATATTTGGTTTTAAAAACAAGCAAAACTATGTGAAGTTCATGCCAAGTGTGATGAAATGTTAACTAAAACACTCATAGGCAAACGCAAAAGTTAAGATATACTTTTTTAAGTTCTAAATGCAAAATCCATTTGAAGAGACGTTAGGGGCCTCTAATTGAAAAATCTACATTTTTTTGGTAATAAGTCACTGTTGGGATACATTACAGTCCTTCCAGTCTGATTTTGTTCAATTAAGCTCTGCCTAAACTATACATTTTTGTTTTTAGGGCATTTCAAAATACACTCTTTACAGAATAAATACACGGGTACCAAGATATACTCCTGTGTCATTAGTAAAATATATGTAGGAAACACCAGTTAACCTTCCTGAGTAATAACTCCTGGAATTTTCCTTGGATTTATAGCTGATGATTAAATGATTCAGGAAGGGTGAAATAGAAATTGTTAGGTGATTTTCCACATATTTAATTTTATGAAAAATCAAAGTATACACACACAGCAATGAAATTTGGGAAATAAAGGACAACCCAACATTACATTTCAGTTATCAGAATCTATGTGTTCCATTTCTGATCTGTGGCGGAGCTGAAATAAGTTGTTTCAGTGTGCAAGCTCTTTTCTATGATTTCTCTTAGCAACTTCCACCCCATTTTTCTCCTCCTAAGGTTCAGGTGAGTATAAACAATCCTTGTGTTGCTATGATTAAGAGAATGAGAAATCATAAAGAATTATAAAGATCAATGATACAGATTCTTTTTCTTCTAATACATTGCTAAGAAGACTTCTTGCATCAAAGAGTATGACAAGTTCATTCTGATGAGAGAATTAGAAAGTTGGACGTATTTATACCAATCACAGGGATGTGCATATCGTTAAATAGGTCATTTCCAATTTTAACAATTCCACCCCCGATTTCATTCAGCATCTTTGACACAGAAACCCAGTTTAACTCCTCCTGGGATAGGTGAAACCCTTGAGCAGCGATTCCTGAGTGGGGCGGCACGTCCCTGGGATTTCTCCTTTACTTAAGAAGAGTTCCTCCAGTGTGTGTGCTCCTCTCCGCAGACACATTGGTGGGGCACCAGGGAAGGGAAAATTATTTAAAACATAAAGGGAAATTCACGGAGTGTCTTAACTGCTATGGAGGAAGGAGACTATAAAGATACTAGTTGTTCAAAGAAAGTGAAATACGGTCCCCAGATTTGGGCTCATGTGTAGTTCATTCATCTCTGAGAACATTTAGCACACTATCCGTAACTTTATTTTCTTTATAGTTTTCATATTGTGTGTGGAAGCTCTAGGATTTCTTTGTAAAACTCTTGGGCAACCAGAATGGATGCCAAAGACTGAGTTTCTTTTTATTGGAGAAAGTCAGATTGTTTCTTTTTTTTTTAATTTTTAATTTTATTTTTATTTCAGTTAGAGGGTTTCTGCCATACATCAGTATGAATGGGCCACAGGTATACATGTGCCCCCCCATCCTGAACCCCCTCCCCCTTCTCCCCCTACCCTATCCTTCCAGGTTGTCAGAGAGCACTATGTCTTGGGTGCCCTGCATCATACATCAAACTGGCACTGGTGATCTAGTTTGCATATGGTAATATATATGTTTCAAGGCAGATAATTTCTTAGTTGTTTGTTTCTGCTTTTGGAGGCAAAGATCACACCCAATGAGTTTTTCTTCGGCTTACCAAAGACTCCAAAACCACTTGCCAAGTTTCTCCAAGTTGCAAACTGATATCACCTTTAACTTCCCTGCATAATTTGGGAGGGATACACACCCAGGGACTAATATATGCAGCAAAAATCTTGAGAGGAATAACAGTGGTTACTGATATGGAGGCTGATGGCAGAATAAATTGGGTCATTGACCTCAAACCTCTAAAGGCCTGAGGTTAGATCTGGATTAAATCACGAGTGAAATGATCACAGAGGTTTTGCTTCAAAAATTAGCACTCAGGTTGATTCACTTTGACAGGAGGGGGTGAGGATTCCAGTGAATAAATTAAATAGAATTAGATTGTTATGCCAAAGTGGGGCATCTGTTGAGGATAAAGCTTTATTCTTATCCATCTTAACCTAATGAATGCCCAAGTTAGAGTCCTTTTTTAATAGTACATGGTTTAAAAATAATTTTGAGATGGCATTAAGGATATCATAATAGCACAAGAGGCTAAAAATGCACAGTGGCTGCACTAATTTGACAAAAATAGATCTTAATTAATTACAGTTGAGTTCCAGTACTTGAAACCTTGTAGATACATCCAAGTTTCACTAAAGTATCTTTTTAAGTTTATATTCAATCTCCCCCTTGATCAACTTCTTCCCAGTATTTGTGAGTGTGTGGGCCATAGTATCTCATAAGAAAGATCTATTTTAAAAAAGAAACAAACATACATCTAATACTAAGTATCACTTATTTAATGAATATTTTAAAAGTACCAGAATCTGTGTAAATTATTTTATATTTATCATTTCTGTTCCTTTCCAAAGTATAGCATAATTTCAAGTAGCACAAAGACAGAACAATTAATATCTTAGGACACATACTTATAAAGTCATTTATTTTTTCATTATTTCACCTCAAAACTTATATTTATCTATTGCATTCATTTGCTTCAGAATTTAGCTGCTTATATTGTGAAAAATCTGTCTTTCAACCTTGTGTTCCAGCTAATCATTTCTCATAAGTTTCCTGTGTATCTTTCTGGAGACATTTTATTCAGATAAAACAAATATATACATAAATAAAGTAAATATATATGTGTGTATATAAAATCCATATATAATTACAAGGGTACAAATATACTATACTCATTGTTTCACTTTTAGCACATGTCTATTTTAAAAAACTTCATGTAAGTAATAAAGAGCTTTCTTATTCTTTTATTTAGCCACCTAATACTCCACTCAATTCTCTTTCAGTCCTTACTTATAAAGAGGAGGAGGTTTGGGAATGAAGCCAGTACTTGTAAAATATTTTAAACTTTAAACTGTTCTAGCCCCCCCCCCCCCTTTTTTTTTACAAAAAAAAAAGAGACTAGACCTCAGCTACAGAGTCTTAACAAAGTTAAGGCAAAGTCCCACCATGTAAAAGTATGAGCCAAGAAATTAAATAACAAAAATATGGGGCCATATATTGGTGAAGATATTGAAGAGACCCTGGCCAGTTTGCCCAGAAATCAAGCCAGGAAATCTTGGGTCTCATGTAGAACTTAAAACCATCCATGGATGATTTAAACCATCCCATGCCAAAGAATGCTCAAACTACTGCACAACTGCACTCATCTCACATGCTCAAAATCCTCCAAGCCAGGCTTCAATAATATGTGAAGCATGAACTTCCAGGTGCTCCAGCTGGTTTTAGAAAAGGCAGAGGAACCAGATATCAAATTGCCAACATCTTCTGGATCATCGAAAAAGCAAGAGAGTTCCAGAAAAACATCTATTTCTGCTTCATTGACTACACCAAAGCCTTTGACTGTGTGTATCACAATAAACTGTGGAAACTTCTGAAAGAGATGAGAATACCAGACCACCTGACCGTGAAGTAAAAAGACACTTACTCCTTGGAAGGAAAGTTATGACCAACCTAGACAGCATACTAAAAAGCAGAGACATTACTTTGCCAACAAAGGTCCATCTAGTCAAAGCTATGGTTTTTCCAGTAGTCATGTATGGATATGAGAGTTGAACCATAAAGAAAGCTGAGTACCAAAGAATTGATGCTTTCAAACTGTGGTGTTGGAAAAGACTCTTGAAAGTCCCTTGGACTGCAAGGAGATCCAACCAGTCCATCCTAAAGGAAACCAGTCCTGAATGTTCATCGGAAGGACTGATGTTGAAGCTGAAACTCCAATACTTTGGCCACCTGATGAGAAGAGCTGACTCATCTGAAAAGATCCCAATGCTGGGAAGGATTGAAGGCGGGAGGGAAATGGGGATGACAGAGGACGAGATGGCTGATGGCATCACTGACTCAATGGGCATGAGTTTGAGTAAACTCCTGGAGTTTGTGATGAACAGAGAGGCCTGGTGTGCTGCAGTCCATGGGATCGCAAAGAGCTGGACACGACTGAGTGACTGAACTGAACTGAGCTGAACTGACGGCTGGGTGCACCCACTAGCAGTTGTCTACTGTGGCTTAAGTTTCAGTGAGGCTGATTCTCATTTCAGGAGCTGCCTGGAGTTTCCAGACAGTGGCCATGATTCTAGAACTCTCCCATTTATTGTCCATCTTTGTCCACTCAATCCAGGGACACATTATGTGCATCCTACCTTCCCAAGACCAGATGATCTTCTACTTCCTTGTCCAATCTTATCTTGATGCTATATTTCACTAACCTCATTTTTAAGATAAGAACTCTTTGACCTGCCTAGTGAGTTAAAATGCATGTTAGCCCTGCACAAAAGTATATTTTTCACACAATTTAATCCGTCATGTTCTATAGATAAAATGTTCCTGGCATGACTATCTGATTCCTGAGCTCTTTAGGCCTGTAAAATGATTCAATTGGGTTTCCCTGGTGGCTAAGATGGTAAAGAATCTGCCTGAAATGTGGGAGACCCAGGTTTGATCCCTGGGTTAAGAAGATCCCTCGGAGAAGAGAATGGCAACCCATTCCAATATTCTTGCCTGGAGAATCCCATGGACAGATGAGCCCAGTGGGCTACCGTCCTTAAGATAGCAAAGAGTTGAACATGACTGAGCTACTAACATTTCATTTCATTTCAAAGACAAATAGGTGCAGTAAATTGTTTATAAACACAACACTACATTTAGAATATCCAGATTCCCCGTCCAGTGCCATTGCTTTTAACTGCTAAAAAAATTGTAGGTATCTTTTCCCAACCAGATGATGAACTCCATGAGGACAGATCTTCTACTGGAATTATATATTGATGAGCTTGACCTAAATATAATGAAAGAATAAATATTGGTGCCAGATAAATATTTGAGTCCTTTCTTTCTCCCTTCTTCACAAAGCATGGTTTCTGAAGCTAAACTTTGCCTCACTAAATAAGCACATTTCTTGTTGGCAAGGATCAAGTAACTTGTACATAGCAGATACTTCATGGTCATGAACCCCCAAAATTTGAGTTTTATATACCACTCACTAGTCTTTGCTAGAACTCTAAATCTCAACCACTCATCCTATAAATAGTATTAAAATTCTTACCTCATAGGATCATTGGAAGGAATAATTAAGAAAGTCTCCCATAGTAGGTGCTAAACTAATTGTGGTTCATCTTTTCACTTTCTTTAACATCTCTTTTCTGTGTTAAGCTATCTCCTTTGTTCCTTTCTGCTCTTTCATTCATAAGTATGAATGATTATCTCTTCAAATCCCCAGAGGTCTGTAAATTCCCTCAGTTAGTTAACATTTAGCATATATTAAGCTTAGAGACAGGCCTTGGTAGCAACATGATAATGAATCAAGAACCCCAAGCTCAGGCTACTACATTTTAAATGGTACCTATGGACACCATTTATTGAACTCACTACAGCTCAAGAGAATCTCTCCAAACCTGGAACACCATTTTGTTACAGATATATTTTGCTAATATACAGAAATGCTAATGTTTACTAAAAAAAAAAAGAAAGAAAGAAAAAGAAAAAAA
This sequence comes from Antilocapra americana, assembly GCA_007570785.1. Taxonomy (NCBI): domain Eukaryota; kingdom Metazoa; phylum Chordata; class Mammalia; order Artiodactyla; family Antilocapridae; genus Antilocapra; species Antilocapra americana. The sequence continues at coordinate 550,400 of ML663013.1, read as the reverse complement.
AACAGTAATATCTGCTTGCCTTTTTTGTCTTCTATAAATTAGAATTTTTTTAAAAAATTGTCACACTGATTATAAATTAAGATATAGAAAAATCAGGAGATAAGAAAACTTATTCCCTGGATAATAATAGATTAAGAATTTTCTAATATCCCAAATACACAAAAGTAGCACTTTCCAACTTTTTGTTTTAAAAAATGTTCACATCAAGGAAATGGTGACTAATAAAATGAACACCTACAGAGACCTACAGTTGGACTAGTCAGTTATTTTGCTGAATTCTTGGAGAGTAAGCTGCCTACAAGATCCTGAGTACCTAACGCTTGACCGACATCTCCAAGCAGGAGGATATTCTTTTACATCATCACAAAAGTGATCATCCCACTCAAGAAAGTTTGTATTGATTAAAACAGGGTTTGTTCTACATTTTAAAATCAGATTCCTAAGTGTGCTTGACCTGAGAGATTTTACTCTTGGAGGACTCTACTGTATAAACTCTGATAATATGTGCTCCTAATCTCATCCCTGAATGGACAGAGAAGGACAGAGAGTTAAGAACAAAGAACAGACTTTGGATATACACAAGTTTGGCTCTGAACCTAAGCTCTGCTATCTTCTCATTCATGAAACTGACCCAACTAAACTGCCACTAAGCCCCCTTTCCACATTACAAATGACAAAATACCTGCATCATTGGGATCTTATGAGATTAAATGAAGTAAAGCATGGAAAAAGCCTGAACTATGATTGGTCCCCACTAAATGCTGATTTTCATTCTGCATATTCTATATAGAAGAAAAAAAAAAAAACTTGGAATTTTCATAGAAAAAAAATCTTTTAAAAACTCCCCCAAGACAAAGGCAAAACAGGACACAACAAACCAACAGTAAAAATAAACTCTTCCTGGTTTTTCAAGTAGAGCCTGAAAGTCAGAGAGAGAGGACTCTGGGCAGCTTCATTATGTTTGCTCAGCTGCCTGAGTCACAATTAAAGCTCTGGGACAGGGTCTCTAGCTAGAGAATGGTTCAGAATTTTAAGAGTAAATGTGTGGATTACTTTTAGGTTTTCTTAAGCAGTTTGTTTAGATTTAATAAAGCATTAATAATAGAAATAACGGTTGTACAAATTAACAGGAAAGCCAGAATTTTGCCTATTTCTGTTTCAGTCGATCTTACTGACCAACAGAATCCATTCTAGCCTAGGTGAGGAGCAAGGTCCAGGGATGCAGTGGTGTCTCTGAAAATCTCATCTTGTGAGGGATTGTCATGCGCACATTCTGAAAGGAGGAGAGAAAAAAAGGAAGACAAGCAGCAAAGGGGTTTGCGTTTTTTGGTGCATTTTAGGAGCCACACATCATCTAAGCACTTGAGCCACAGTTTAAATTAGACATCCTAAAAGAAGTTATATCATTTGGCAGAGAAGTAGAATGAAGCTCACGGGACTTAGCAAAACCATGTTTAGATACCACCTTTAAACTTTTTGAGAAGATAATTTCTGCTCTATTCCTGTATTTAACTTACTTGAATATATTCATTAGAAGAAGCTACATGAGGGTATGTTTTTCATCGGCATTAAAAGTAACTGAGGCTAATGATAATAATTAATATTGCTTCAATTAAGCCCTCAATTAGCAATTTTAAAAGTTCCAACCCCCATAAATCCCTGTGACTGACCATCTGACCTTGGGAAATCTCCTATTCCCTTTTAACTGTGCTTTGATTCTTTTAAATAAAAATGTGTCTTGAGTCAAGAAATGAGGTGGTAACATACTTTTTAAGTAAGTAATGGATGATATAGGCTTTTTCTCCCCCCCCCCTTCAGGAATGCCAGAAAATCAAATATTTTTGAAAGTCAAAAAAAATGCTGCTGTGACTTTCAATTATTTTCCATTTCCATGCTGCCTCCAAACTTCCTGATTCCAGCTGGGATTGTGATCAAAAATGCAAAAACATATGTAGAGAAGTTATTCTTGTAGAACATCTGACCGGAAGCAGGAAATGCAAGATATCTCATGGGACTGCTTATTATCAGAATATACCCAGTCCAGCACTGCAGAGACAGGAGGGGTCCCAGATAAAGAGAATCAGAGAGAATTCTGGTATATACACATCACTGCAAAAGAAGAGCGGGTAGAAATGCTACTCATATGTTTTAGATGTTGGTCCACTGCTGTGTTACTGTGTGGCCTTGTAAAATCTCACTTAATGGCTGCCAGTCTCATGAGAAAAATATCTACAAAACGGATTTTAATAAGGGGTAACTTTAAAGTACATATTCTTCAAACGATTTTGTAAGAGGGTAAAGTCCCATAATTATCATTGGTGGTGGTTTAGTCACTAAGCTGTATTTGACTCCCGGGACACTATGGACCGTAGAAGCCTGTTAGGCTCCTCTGTCCATGGGATTTCCCAGGCAAGAATACTGGAGTGGGCTGCCATGCCTTCCTGCAGGGGATCTTCTCAATCCAGGGATCAAACCAGCATCTCCTGAGTCTCTTGCATTGGCGGGAAGGTTCTTTACCACTAGTGCCACCTAGAAAGTCCCCTGCAATTATTTGCCATTGATAAATAAGAGATAATTTATACCCATAATAGTAACTGCTACAGATTACTGCAGTAACTTACACTGTCCCAATGCATAAAAGAAAACCAACTTTGTCATTTGATTTTAAAACTAAATATTTCATTTTTCCTCTAAGTCTTGAAAATATTTATTTGAGCTCTCCCAAGAAAATTAAATTTCATGAGAACATGTATCTTAATTACATGGTGATTAAGTTTTATCCTTTTTTTTTTTTTGTAAATTAGAATAAACAGAAGAGAAACACTATTCCAGAATTCTAGCCAGGTATCCTGAACCCATCCATCATAAAATCATTGGCACACAGCAGGAAACTGGAAAAAGGATACGTTTTAACCTCAACTGGCATAAACGTGTGTATTTATTTTTAAGAAGTGGAATATAAACAGACATGCTGAGAGCCAAGTGTTTTATGAATTAAAAAAAGATTCCATACACACACACACACACACACACACACACACATACACACACATAAAACTTTCCCCATGGGCCACCAAGGATTTATGTGAATATGAACTCTATTTACTGTTAGTATTAAGGAAATAGTGCCTTTTTAACAAGTTACTCATGCCTGGAAAAAATCCCAGTTTTGCAAGTTATCCAAGATTCTTTGCCAACTGTCCGTGGGAATCACTGGGATGGGAAAAGTTCAAATTTGTTTTAAAAGAACTTGCTTAATGGAAAATTTTTTTTAAAAAAGTGGAAGAAAACCAGCAACCCACTGTGCTAATCTTTTGGTTAAATAAGAATAAAGTATGGCCTGGTTGCTTTCTTTTTCCTTAGTATTATTTTAAGAAAAGGAAAAAAATAATAAAAATTTTCCATTTTTATGTTACCCATAAAGTCACATTCAAGTCTTGATTTCAGTTATCAAAGGGCATGATGACTTGCTAGCTTGGGTTGGCTCCTTGTCTTCTGCCATTTTCTTTAAGCTTTCTTATTTTCTGTTCCACTCAAACAGCAAAGTCTGGTTACATCATTACTGTCAAATTCAAAACTACAAAGGAGTTAGAAAGCCAACCTTATAGCCATGGAGTGTACAGTTTTAAAATAGAAGGATTCTTCCTCTCCTAGCACCTAGGGGGTGCCAAGCTTTATATCCTCCTTTCACACCTCATATTAACCTTATCAATAGGCATAATTGATCTATTTATCTAGTTTTTGATTCTCCTTTTACAGATGTGGAAACAGAGGCCCAAAGACATTAAATAACTTCTCTGCATCACACAGATTCTAAGGGGCAAAGCTGGGATGGGAATGCAGGTGGGTGGGTCCAGTTTTTGCTTTACATCTCGTAGGCTGCTTCTGAGAAAGTAGAACCCATAAATTCTTTTATCAAGAGATTTTATTAGACTATAGAACAAATTAATGTGGTTCTAATTTGACATGACAGAATCCACTTTGCATTCAATAGGAAGTGAGAAAATGAAAGCTTTGCCTTTGCATTGGTGATAAAACAGATGTGAAAGTTATCTTGGAATCAACCCACTCAGAGCATGACCCTACTCTTGTTCTCCCTTCAAAAGGACACTGGGGCAAAAGTATCAGCTGTAACCAGGCTTCTACCTAGAGAGAGTGCTTATCTAAGAAAACAAACAAACAAAAAACCAACCCCCAATCTCCCCTCTAAAATAAACCTAAATGGTTTACTGTCTAGAAAAGAAAAGTGGTAATAGGAAAATTCTAAATATTTTCTTCTTCAACCAAATTGTAAACAATTTTTGTGAAAGCCGGTTTTCCTGGGTGGATATTTAATTTAAAAAAGTTTTTCACTGTCTTAATATTCATATGTTTAAATAAAGAATAATTGATCATGTTCTAGAAATTCTGCTCATCCTTATTTTTTTAGCACTCATATACATGTGGAAAAATAGTAAGTCAAGTTTCTTTTTCCCCTTTACACTTATATTCCTCAATTTTATTTTCAGAATTTAATATCTAGGTGATTGCTTTTGCTTGGCACTATTGGGAAACACTGCCAGTCCAGATCTAAATATTTTCACATGTAACTGCAACAACAAAATTGTGCTCTGCTAAGCTCCTTTGATTTATAGAGCTTCAAAAAAAAAATGGATTTCAGATGTGATTTTGCCAAGTTGTAAACCAAGTATTCTTAATTTAAATTTTTCCTGACAAGAACGCTAATTCTTCATCTGAGATAAAATATTTCAGTATTTTTACACACATAAAATAAGGTCTCTAAATTGCATTCAATCTGGTATTATTCATACTATGGCTTTTTTAGTACCTTGATATGCAACATAAACGTACAATATTTTCACTGGTAGAGTCCCCCTGGAATGACTAGGAGAAAGTTTATGCCACTGATTCTAGTTATAATTTTATACTAAAAATACTAGTCAGCATTATTTTATATGAAAGCTGTGGATGCCACTTTAAGTTTATAAAAGAAAGCTGAATATTTAAACTAATGTCATGGAATTCCTCTACACACCATACAATTCACAGAAATAATAAGCATGTGCTTACATTTTTAAAAGGTGAAATTAACAATAGTATCTTCTATAGTCATGGAAGAATTTGATGTATGACACTCGATTGCTTTGCATGTGGTTGTTAAAATGCACTTTAAAAAGATGGCATTTCAAATCAAGTTGAGAAAATTAAATTACTCAGTAAATCATGTTGGACTGAATGGCTATCATTGGGCAAAAGATAAACTCCTCTTTAATATTATTTGCAGAATAAATCCCAGATATATTAAAATTTAAATAAAGTGAAAGAAAAGTAAAGAAGAAACAAATGAATAATTATATCCATTTGATCAGTATGTAAACCTTCAATAAAGTGTTCAGTGATGACTATTCCAATGGGAAGGACTTTCTGAGCAGAACACCAAAGGAATGATGGTTGACAGATATCATTACATCAGAAAAAATGTTTTGCCTTAAAAAGCATCATAAGCAAACATAAAAAAAATAAAAATCTGAGTATAATATTCAAAATATTTGACTCAACAAAAGATAACATCCTTTATAAATGAAATGCTCTTGCAATCAATAAAATGACTACACCTTGATAAAAAATTGCTCAGTACATTTATTAGTATAGATAACAACTTTGCACATTAAAAATTATGAACTAAAATAATTTGTTACAATTTCCCCACTTTTGAGATTGTGATGAATTATTGTAGTGAGTGATAGCTTGTGTGTTATGGTAGAAAGAAATACAAACCCTCTGGTGAATAACATTCTTGAATCTAGAAATTCCAATTTGGGGAAGCTACACTATAGGGAAAAATTAGGGATGTTCCTTAAAATATAAGTTCAAGTAATTGCAATAATATATATAATAACTGAAGTTTGAAAGCAATTTGATTTATAGAAACATTAGATTATTTGAAGACAATATAGACTATATAATGAATATTTCCAAACATAAAAAATGCTATGGAAAAAGTATCTTAAATAGCATAAAAAGTTACTATGTTATAATGTGAATTTACAGATCTAGTTGCAAAATAATATGAATAACATGGTTATATATTTTTGAGTATGTGTGTATATAAGGAGATAATCTCCCCCACACAAATTGATATGAGAGACAAAGTTATATGTTGAATGTTTTTCTCTCCTCTTTTTCCTTTTACTTTTATATTTCCTATTATCTTCATATGGTTGTATATTGCCTTTGTAACTATAAAAATGATTTTAATCATATTTTAATGTAATTATTTACTCTTTTATGGAAGTATATACACACTGTGAACATCCAATATGTGTGAAAATTTTTGATCACCTCTTTTGATCAAAATTCAAAAAAATGAGTGCTACACACTGATATTTTTGTGTTCTTGTTGTATAAAAGTCTTATAACAATCTTATATCCTATGTATAACAGTTTGAGACACATGGGTGCTAATGGCCAAGAGTTGACTCTTGCTTGTTTCCAAGCTCTGGGAAAACAGAAGCAAATGATACTCTTAATGGTGGAAGTGACATTTTTATGAAAACCCAGGGCAACCATTAAATTATCAGCTACCCTTCTCCTGTGTTTTTCTTTAGAGGGTCACCATATTATTTTAACCAAGGTTAGCTGGGGGCTTTTGTTGTTGTTGTTGTTGTTTCCTGGCCTCATATTGCTGGTATGGAAAGTAATTTAAACTTTATGGTCCATTTGAAGCAAGATTATTTACATCTGTGTGGCACTGTCTGGGTGCTTGCATGTAATTTATACTCTACTGCTATTACTTCTCAAATTCCCCCACTTGGTTGAATTTATTACCATTGTAAACTCGCTTGCTTCACTTTGGTTAGTTAGACATTTGAAAAAAAACATTTTAAGTTTTCTAACTAAAGACTAAAAACATTTGTGTTGTGTGCGTGCTTGTTTTGTGGTATATTCTGTTTGGTTTGGTTTTCAACTTTTTAGTGTTTAAAGCTTAGCTTTTCACTGTGAATGAACAATCCACAATGAGTATTTTGATGTTATATATGGTTTTAATGAATCTATTTAAGTATTACTTTACAAATTTACACTAAAAGTATAACTCTGGTGGATATCACAGGTAAAATATTCCTTTGAAAAAGTACAGCCTTAATCAAGAACACAACAATGCATTTATAATTCAGATTAGCATTCCATAGCTTTAGTACAAATTAAAATCTCTTCATATTAATTTTAATTCCAGAAGCTTGAGTTCTAGAATTTTGGTTTAGCACATTATAAAACAAGGACAAATTTTCTCACAGTAATTAAAGTCACATGCTTAGATAATCATGTCTCCAAATATAAGACCATTAAAGGTCCCTGGATGGTGTATTTGAGAAAAGGGATGAATGGGGTTCAATCCCTGGGTCAAGAAGATCCATTGGAGAAGGGAATGGCAACCCACTCCAGTATTCTTGCCTGGAAAAATCCACGCACAGAGGAGCCTGGCAGGATCAAGTCCATGGAGTCACAAAGAGTCAGACATGATTGAGCAGCTAATACTTTCATGAGATCGTTGCATTCTATCTAACTGGGTCCTGACAAAATTGGGTGTCATTTCTGCTGCGTGTAGCCATGAGAGATGTTTTTAAGTGCTATCTGTCTTTAGTGTCTGTGATCATACATGACGCTTGTTTGAGGAAAAATATGTAAAGACCCTTCCAGTCTTGGGGCTGTACAGTAATTCCTGAAAACCTCTCCATGGTCTGTCCTCCCCACATCATGAATTTCTGTCTCCACATGGTAACCTGGTAGAAGAGGCATGACCATTGATCCAGATAGACCTTTATTTATTTTTCACATTCCTAATGTTTCCATAATTTAAAAATCTCATGGCCCTCTCTCTCTCCAGGCTTTTCTCTACCTGTGCCTAAGATTCCTGTTTCATCCAATGATGAAACATCAGTACTATTTTTCTTTTATTAAAATTAAACAAAGAAAAACAGGTTAACTGTTCGAAAGGGAAAGTTGAGGCAAATCATAACAATCAAAGAAATCTGGGGAGAATGACCAAAACGAACAAAAGGTATTCACTTCTTCCCATCCTAAATCACTAAGAAAATAGGATGACTCAAAGGCCTACTGATTCTATCTGGGGTCATCTTTCTTTCCATTAGGAAGGACAAAGTGAGGCTATATGGCTTATACAGGGAAGTGACTGAGATGGGGATACAAGGTTGGGGGAGCTGTGAAACCACACCTTCTGCAGAAATAAAAAATGGTTCTGCTGTATGGTTTAAAAAAAAATCTTTCTGGAAGAAATTTCTCTGTTCTTCTCAGTGGCATTTGATCCAGGTAAGAGAACAAGGTTACTGAGTGTAGCTCTAATTGTTGGCCTTCATGTTTTCATCAAGGCTTTCAAGGCAGTGCTTCCCTGGAGGTTCAGGTTAAAGAATATGCCTGTGATTCAGGGAATCAGGGTTTGCTCCCTGGGTTGGGAAGATCCTCTGGAAAGGGAATGGCAACCTGCTCCTGTACTCTTGCCTGGAGAATGACATTGACAGAGGATACTGGCAGGCTACAGTCCATGGGGTTGCAAAGAGTCGGATACAATTGAGTATGCAAGCAATTTTTTTTTTTTGGTTATATTTTCATCAATTTCTGTGAAACATGTGGCTTTATGTATTTGGTTTCTATTGACACCTGAATCCAGTTCAATTTGTACCAAAAAAAGATGAAGAACAGAAATAGAATGCAGTCTGTAAAACAGTGTTTTTCTGTAGAGAGTGATTTCTTTTAAGATTTCATTGTGCATTTTATATAAATGCTCCCGGCATAGCATTAAAGTCTTGGCCTCTGGATCAGGGAGTTTCTCCCTAAGCCTGATTCAAATCCTCAACTGCATTGGTAAATGCTGAACAATTGTCCTCACCTACTTTCTGTTACTTAAACTGTGCAAAAGCATGTCCATAGGAGGAATTCATAAGTAAGATCCTATAGCATTCTGTTCTCTGGAATGATACAGCAGCCGTTTTATGATTTAGAGTGAGATAAAGTCAAAGTGAAGTTGCTCAGTCGTGTCCGACGCTTTGCGACCCCATGGACTGTAGCCCACCAGGCTCCTCCCTCCACAGGATTTTCCAGGCAAGAGTACTGGAGAGGGTTGCCATTTCCTTCTCCAGGGCATCTTCCTTACCCAGGGTTTGAACCCAAGTCTCCGCATGGTAGGCAGATGCTTTACCGTCTGAGCCACCAGGGAGTAAGGTTCTCAAAATAAATTAAACAGGAGTGGGGAGAGGTGGAGAGAAGCAGAACTATCAGTCTACAAATGCATTTGTAGGACATTACGATGAAAATTGATATAATGCCTCCATAGATCTCTTTGGCACCTGTTGAATTGTTGTACTTACCCATTAGTACTCCATTTAATACTAGAAGGCAGTTAATAAATTCTTCCTTCCTGTTCAGGAAATTGACTAAAAGACACAAAATTAGCTTTTAAATTTTAAAGAATTAAGACCTGGATGGTTGATTTCTTTTCCTTTATTCATCTACCTTGAGAATGAGGTCTGAACCCTGCTCTTTTTACAGCTAGCGCCTGATAGATCCTCAGACCTCAGACTTTGGTTCCGAAAGGTATATTTGTCCTCTCTCAGATCTCCCTTGCAGCAATTCTCAGGAAAAGTCAGGCTTGGGTGATTGTCTTGGCCTTGGGTCCCAGAGGCCAGTGAGGTCAGGTTTTTGTGTTGGGATGATTCCTGGACTTTAAATAAAAAAATTCTTTGTCTCTTAAAAGAGAGTGCACTGTTCAAACTCCATCCTGAAATGTAGGCACAAATGTGCACCTTTCCAAAAGGGGCATCTTTATGGCTTCCATGGAGATTTTATATGGCTATTCTGAATTTAAGAAACTAAAAGGCAAATTGAGCAAAAAACATAACGCAAGGGGCTCCTTGTAGCACAGTCCCAGTGTGAGAATCACATACTGCTGTTGCATAGTCACTCAGTCGTGTCCGCCTCTTTGTGACTCCATGGACTCTAGCCCGCCAGGCTCCTCTGTCCATGGGATTTCCCAAGCAAAAATATTGGAGTGGGATGCTATTCCCTTCTCCAGGGAATCTTCCCACCCAGGAATTAAACTCATGTTTCCTGCTTGGCAGGTAGATTCTTTACCACTAAGCCACCTGAGAAGCCTGAGAATCAGGCATATATTGAAGTATAAAAATCAAAACTCTCAATTGGTAAGACTCATGTATAACAACTTGTGAAACTTTTTAATAATAAGATCCATATGAATCTCTTTAATTGATATCAAAGACACTAAGAGGAAAAACTCCTAGTCCATAGAAGGACAAGGTTAGTATTGCAGTGGGTTTTCATTGCTTGTTGTTGTTTAACAGTTTATGTATTTATTTGTTTATGCTGTCTATTGCATTCACAAAATAATGTTATTATTTTTTTAAATTGAAGTATAGTATACTATAGTATAGATTTACAATGTTGTGTTTGTTTCATGTATACAGCAAACTGACTCAGTTATATATTACAGATTATTTTTCAGATTCTTTTCTATTATGGGTTATTACAAGATATTGAGTAAAGGTCCCTATAGTATATCCTTGTTGGTTACCTATTTTATGTACAGTTTAGTAGTGTGCATATCCATTCATCCCGAACTCCTACTTTATCCCACCTCTCTATTTCCACTTTGGTAACTATAAGTTTATTTTATGTCTGTGAGTCTATTTCTGTTTTGTAAAAATTTTCATTTGTGTCTTTTTTTTAAATTTCATGTATAAGCAATATCATTTGATATTTGTCTAATAAATAAATATTATTCTTTTTTAAATTGATTTAATTTATTTTTAATCAGAGGATAATTGCTTTACAATATCGCGTTGGTTTCCACAATGTAACAACATGAATCAGCCATAAACATACACATGTGCCCTCCCTCCCACCCCCCACCCCATCCCCACTCCAGGTTGTCACAGAGCACAAATATTATTCTTATATCTATTTATAGGAAGATTCAAATCTTCATCTCCACCACCCCATTCTCCCACAAAACTTTTGTAAAGGATGCCTCCGATTAGGCAAATCCAACAGAATAAATTATTGGGGTTTTTTTCCTCCAACTTCAGAGGTCTCAGCATCCTCCCTAAGTTCTGCAATGGTAGTAGAGTCTACAAAAAACTCCTGCATCTACTTTAGGACAAGAGAATTTTTATCTCCCAAACAAGAATGCCCCATTATAATTGAGGCACCTAGAAACTGTGGAAGAATCACATAAAAGGAAGGCAGGTGTTTTTTTTAAGTCCTCCTCAAGGCAGCCTGCACCCAGCTGTTGAGTATCTCTATATTCAGCTTTTGAATAAATACTCTATATAGAGAATAGACATAGGCTGGGGGTAAACAAAATGAATACAATTTTAACTGTCTCTTCATTTTAGTTCCAGCCATTTCTACTATATCCTATTTTAAATGTCTTTTAGTGAAATTGTTTGTGCTTTCTTTTGGGATGCTTTTCCTGGAAATTACTTCCTGCTACTTACACCACCCTTAAGATATTTCTTTTGACATCATGGGGTGCATATTTAAGAAAATTAATTTCTCTTTAGTAGTGATGACACATTTTTCAAACATTTAAAAATACTCCATTACTGTTAATTGTTCTAAAATACTTGCCTTGTTGCATTAAACAGTACACCAAGTCATTCATTGTATCTTTATCCTTTTGGATTGGTCTTTGAATTCCATTTCTCCAAACTGACTTTTTTATAAGGTAATGGGAAATGCTGTTTTCTAAGGCCAAAACCACTTTTGGTGAGGTTTTTTGTTTTTTTTTTTAATGTTATGTTTTCATCAACTTCTGTGAAACTTGTGGCTTCCAGTAAGGATAAACTTATAAGAATGCTTTTGAACTTTTACAGACGTGTTATCAGGGTGCCTGGGCTTCCTAGGTGGCTCAGTGGTAAAAACCTGCCTGCCAGATGCAGGATCAGTCCCTGGGTTGGGAAGATCCCTTGGAGAAGGAAATGGTGACTCATTCCCATGTCCTTGCCTGGGAAGTCCCATGGACAGGGGAGCCTGGCAGGCTACAGTCCACGGGGTTGCATAGAGTCAGACATGACTGAGTGCATCAAGGTGCCCATGCTATCAGGTAGCAGTTTACAGATAATTGCTACCTGAGCAAGAGACCTGGGAAAATCTGGATCTTTAAGAACGAGTTCCCGGAGGATGATGCAAAGCTTTCTGTAGCTCCCGTAAATACTTTCCATTTGTCATTAACTTTGAGCACTCAGCAGACTTTCTATCTGATTACTGAAGGCAAACTGAGTGTCAGAGATTGAACCACTCTTGAAATGGGCCAAATGAAAGCCAGGGATTCCTCAGGTGCTACCTATTTTGCCACCTAAGGAAAATTCTGGTCTTAGTAATAAAATGCCTTTGGGCCAGAGCCTAGATGTTTCTGGGGAATTGCTCACTAGGGCTCATGTGTGTCCATTACCAAGCTTTCTGATGTGTCATGACTCCTTTCCTTGGACTCAGCTCAGCTATTCAGTCTTTCAAAAAATACATCGCATTTGTACATTGTTTTAGGTACTGTATTAAATAACACACCTATAATGCTTAACAAAATTGATATACTCATTTCACTCATAGATGATTAAAGAGTATCAACTGTATGCCTAGCACTATTATGAAGAGATATAAGAAAATCAAAAGGATTCCTCTGCCTTTGTGGCTTTTCATCTGGTTGAAGAAAAACATATTCATATTGAAAACTATTATGAAATACAGAACAACATTCTTTTCTCCATTCTATAAAACTTTACTTCCTTTCTATAAATTTAAAAAAAATTGTATTCAATTTCTATGAAATTAAATGTTTCTGGGACAATGCCGGTAATGAAAATAACCAAGATTCAGAGCAATTTTCAGAATGCTCTCTTTTTCATGAACACTGACCTTTCTTGAGTGGCTGAGAGAGCAGAAAGCCTCTTACTGTGGCTATTTTGAGTTTTCCTGATTTTAAGCCTAAACTATAAATCAATATCTTTATATCCAATGACATTATTTTAATTCTCTTCAAAAGCATCCCTTTTGCAGATTAAACGTGTTTCAGAGAAGCCATTGAAACTCAGAGGAAGTTGAGTTCCTGGCTCAGAAAGAGGCTATCTCAAACAGTTTGAAGTCTGTTCCACCTGGATGAGTGTTGGTTTGACATTGAAACAGAATCAAGGTTTGTGTGTTTCTGAAATGCCTTTTTCGTCCTTAGATTTATCTTGTCCTTTGATTTATTCCTATTTCTGAGCTTGTCTTTGACCAGCGTTCACTGTCTCCTCAGGACGTATCTTTTGTGCATCTCACAAGAGGAAGTTAAATATTCTGTTCAATTCTGTTGCATTTGGAAGCTGCATTTTCTTTCAATCTACAAGAAAAAGCTAGGACATCCAATTGGCCAGGGCCTCTTTTAATCCGAGCTTATTGGACAAAGCTATTTTACTTGGTCTCCGTTTTCCAGAACACGGAAGACAAGAACATTAGCCTGTTTGTTGAGCCTTCATGTTCATAGATGGGATTTCTTCTTTTCCTTTGTCTAACCTCTGAAACACTGCTCACACTCTACTCTAAGACTTGAGACACATTTGAATCCAGAAAATATTGATTTCATCACTGCCATGTTGTTGAAATCATAAAACGACATAATCAGAGTGCAGAAAGCCAAATTTTATAAACAGCCTAACGTATGGCACATGACTAAGTGATAAATCTTGACACGTTTACCAAACAAAGTGAAAATCTTCATTTGTCTTCGAAAAGAGAAGTGCTCCCATGTGTTCGGACATCTGTACAGTCAACATGTGGCAATTACTCTGCGAAAAATAGGATCACTGTAACTGCTGTTGTAAATTACGGCCTCATTGATTAGTATCTTCCCTCTCAGACTCTCTGCTTCATCACAAATAAGGAGACACACACACTCATGGCCTCTGAAGAGATTTTCCCCAAACTGATTTAAATTTAAATTTAGATTTGTTCCCAGCAGGCTCTCCTACAGCATTATACAGTCTCTGCTTTTTGCTTAAGGATATCTGGAGTATTTCTCACACACCGTTGGTGTATGTTTACTTAAGCACTAAAATTAAATACACATAATGAAGACATCTGTGACAAACAGAATTAATAAATGGAATACCATATTGCTGTGAAGATGTATATTCAACAAGCATGGGATGCACACCGTTCTCTCCGGAACTTGGCATTCCTCATGTATTGCTGAGAATTTTTGAATGGGTCCCAAGTGATTTTGGTGTCTAGGGATTACATACTGAGGCTGGAAAACTCCCCAAGTAACTCATCTCATTAAAGCATTTCCAGTTCTTCGTACAAAACTTTCGCTCCTGAAACTGTAATGTGATACACACATGTTATGACATTTGGGAAACTGATCAAATGAGGATGAGAAAATACCAATTGTTACTTACTCTGAAAAAGATTCTTAGATTTCCCTTTTCCCTCCACATTAACTAGAACTAATATAGGGCTGATTATTTTTCAGGCTATCTCTGAGGGCATATTCCCAAATTGCCCCGCTACATCTATCAAAGTTGCTTGGAAAAGTAAAGAAATAAAGTGCAAAGCAATCATCCATGAGCTGCACCTAGATTCTATATAAATATATGAAGGATTGATTATTTATGCCATTTCTGTCAAGTCTGTGTTTGTCTTTATTTCACAAGCAAATTTCATATAATGCTGGAGATGCTACAAAGCCTGACTGAGGTAGAGAAATGGCATTTAGCCTTTGAACCTGTTGTGGGGGAAATTAAACTGAAGCTCAGATTCATTTCCTTTATGCCACCCCTAGAAAAAATAGGGCATCAGCTGATATGTGTATAGTAGTACATCTGGCCTTAGGAAGTGAGTATGGTTCTGCTGAAGGGAATACATCATACAGATGGGCTCTGGATAAACAAACTCAGTCTTAACCAGAGTTTTCTTCATGGCTGTCCTGGCAGTGTGGCTCTACCAAGTCTGCTTGAAGGGTTGCTAGGATGACTTGCCATTTTCATGCAAATTTCATCACTCCTCCGTTCTTCGTGTGTGTATGACACCTGCAAAGTCACTTCAGTAGTGTCTGACTCTGCCACCCTATGGACTGTAGTTCACCAGGCTCCTCTGTCTATGGAATTCTACAGGCAAGAATACTGGGATAGGTTGCCATGCTCTCTTCCAGGGGATCTTCCTGATCCAGGGATAGAACTCTGCATTAGCAGGCAGAGCCTCTACCACTGGCACCACCTGGGACAGCAATGCATAAGGAAAATAACACACAAAGTGGAAATCTTGGGCCAGAAGTTACCACACCTATTTTTCCTAATCTCATAAGGGTGTAGCCTGAGTTTAAACATTTCTTCAGGACAAGCCTTCAAGTTGCAATTTTTTTAAATCTACCCTCCTTCAGACCCTGAATAAAAACTCTATCTTCCAGCTCCCTTGCTTTCTACACTCTAGAGAATTCCATGAACATCACAGATCACACCCATGAAAGGTGAGCCTGCTCTGGGAACTGCCCTCTTCTCCTCCCACTGTTGAAGTCTCTGCCCAGTTAGGATGAAAATGTTAGTAGCTCAGTCATGCCCAACTCTTTGTAACCCCATGGATTGTAACCCACCAGTCTACTCTGTCCATGGGATTCTCTAGGCAAGAATACTGGAGTGGGATGCCATTCACTTCTTCAGAGAATCTTCCCAACCCAGGGATTGAACTCTGCGTCTTCCATATTGCAGACAGTTTCTGACAAAATTTCCCAAGTTTTGGGCCCTCAAAATAGGAGACAATGTAAGAATATTCTTTTTTTTTTTTCCTGGAGGTATTGACTTATATAAAGAATTTAACATCTTCACACTTATGGCCTATCATTGAAAAGTGAAAAGGGAAAGAGCAGAGAATAGACCCCTGATGGGCCAGGGGTGGGTGGGGGGGATGGGGGGGCAGGGTACTGCACTAAAGACACCTCTCTTCAATCCTCAGCAACCCCTGAGATGGATGGAAAATTTACAGATGATGAAACTAAAACTCATAGACAGCCAGTGGGAGATTCTGAGCTTGAATATTATGTTTGTCTAAATTCAAAGCTCTTCTCTATCCTTTAGACTGCTTCTTGTTTTTAGTGATGTATAGAAAACAAAACAAAATAAAAATAGCCCTGCCTATAGCTCATCATTGAAGAATCTTACCAGCACAGCAGAAGGCTAATTTTGTGAAATATGGGCTGCGAGGTAACAAAATTCTCTAATGCCAGAAGTGATGTTGGCAATCAAATTACTGGATGAAAGATCAGACTAGCTGTCAAAGAGGTATATAAATTGATTCAAACTGTCTTTTTCCATGCCTCATGTCCAATGAAGTCAGTGTTTTCAATTGCATAAAGGGCTAAGATTAGTGCTTGGCACCCAGAAGATTCTTACTTCCCTGGAGTTAGGGTCCCAGGTATAGCACAGGACACCCTGCTAAATTTGAATTTCAGATAAACAAATGAATTACTTTTTTAGTATAAGTATATCCCACACAGTGTTTGGGAAATACTTGCATTAAAATATCTTTTTTTTTTAAACATCAAAGTCAAATTTAATTGGGCATCCAGTATTTTATTGGTAATCCTACCTGGATTAAATGAATATCAAAGTCATTAGGTGTTGGTAGTCATACTCCATCTAGAGAAGGGCAGCTTCCTCTTTCTTATACACGGAACAGTACCTACTTTAGAGGTGGCCAGGAAACCTGTAGGAGATGGCATATGTAAAGTACTTGGTATATGGTAGGAGGTTAGCACAGCAAATGGAAATGTTCATTTCCCATTTATTTAATGATTGTGAAGGTCTAATGCCCCCTAGAACTATCTCTAAGTTGATATGCATATAGGGGAGGAAAAGGAGAGCCAGCTGCTGCTCAAAATTGTTTCAGCAAACTCTATAAGACTTCATCTGCATGTGTCAGTCGCTGAGTTAGTGTCCAACTCTGGGACCCCATAGACTATGGACTGTCAGACTCCTCTGTCCATGGAATTCTCCAAGCAAGAATACTGGAGTGGGTAGAAATTTCCTTCTCCAGGGGATCTTCCCATCCTGGGGATTGAACCCTGGTCTCCTGTATTGCAGGCAGATTCTTTATTGTCTGAGATACCAGGGAAGCTCCTTTGTAGTGGCTCAAACCATAGCTCTTAAGGACAGAAAGCATGTGTGCATTGTGGTAGGTGCTATTTTAAACAGTGATACAGATGGAATCATGGAATCTTCACAGTAACCTTATGAAGTTACCACCCTCAGTTTGACACACTGTGAAGCCAAGACACAGAGGAGCAAAGTAACTGGCTTGGGGAGTCCCTCACTGCATAGAACCTAAACAGTCTGGATTCAGGTACAAGCTCTGGGTTCTTCCTCAGGGCCAGACTCTCTATGGGCTTCCATGGAGGTCTGGCATCTGCTGCTTCCCATAGCATCTGAAGGTTAAGAATTACAAGAAGAATGGCGAAGAGAATGTGATTTTAAAACTGCCCAAAGATGACAAATATTAACCTTCCTTGTAAAGCCCTCAGGAGTGGTTGCCCAGGGACCTATTTTCTGGCTGCAGAACAGAATTTTCTGGTTGTGCCCAGAAAATTATCTGAAGCTTATGTGTGATGGTGGAGATGGTGACACCAGCAGTACTTTGCAGCACCTCCTACCCAAACATATGTCCTTAAATTCATTCTTCTTGCTTCTGAGAACATCCTCTGGCATCCAGACCTTGCCAGGCAGGAACGGGCTCAATAAGTCAGAGCCGCCTCAGAATCTGGACCGCAAAGGAGCAGTTGCCTTCCACTGTGCCAACGATCAGCTAATTAACTGAACGTTAGGGGTCTAAAGACCCTCCTTGGACTCAAATGGATTTCAATTAGGATTCTTCTTTATACTGTTAAGAAATAAGGTTTATTTAAAAACACCATTAAACTACCAAACTTGCAAGAACATCAAATCAATATACAGAGAATAACTGATGGATTTTGGAAGGAACCATACTGTGTAAAATATCCTGGATTCATTTCCTAGGCAAAGCTTTGGCTTTGCTGCAAGGGATGAAAATGATGCTTTCCCTGTAGTGAGACTCAAGGCCAAGGAGGGGGAATGGGACTAAAGAAACAGAAAGAATGTCCTCATGACCCTTTAAGGCCTTCCCAGTTGGTGAAATGGTAAAAAAATAAATAAATAAATAAAATCCATCTTTTAATCCTGGAGATGCAGGAGAAGAGAGTTCAATCCCTGGGTCAGGAAGATCCCCTGAAGTAGGAAATGGCAACCCATTCCAGTGTTCTTGCTAGGAGAATCCCATGGACAGAGGAGCCTAGTAGGGTACTGTTCATGGAGTCACAAAGAGTCAGATATGACTGACAATGCACACATACATGATCCTTCAACATAATTTGTGTTCCCTTATGGATAGATTCCAAGGATTTGAATTGAAGAAACTAAAGTTGAGAAACAAACTTGTATGAACTACCATGCAGGGGTACCTTGAGCTCATTGCTCTTTGACACTTATGGAGATCCCATGAGAAATGCTTACAGAAAGCACGGCTTATCCATCTCTCCCCAAACTCTAAATTGTATCTGACCCTGGTTGCGTGCTAAGTCGCTTCATGCATGTCTGACTCTTTGAGGCCCCATGGATTGTAGCCCTCTCCTAAAAGAAGAGAGTGAAAAGGTTGGCTTAAACCTCAACATTCAGAACACTAAGATCATGGCATCTGGCCCCATCACTTCAAAGTGATGGCAAATAAATGGGGAAACAATGGAAACAGTGAGAGACTTTATTTTAGGGGGCTCCAAAATCACTGTAGATGGTGACTGCAGCCATGAAATTAAAAGACGCTTGCTCCTTGGAAGAAAAGCTATGACCAACCTAGGCAGCATATTCAAAAGCAGAGACATTACTTTGCCAACAAAGGTCCACCTAGTCAAAGCTATAGTTTTTCCAGTCGTCATGTGTGGATGTGAGAGTTGGGCTATAAAGAAAGCTGAGTGCTGAAGAATTGATGCTTTTGAACTATGGTGTTGGAGATGACTCTTGAGAGTCCCTTGAACAGCAAGGAGATAAAACCACTCAATCCTCAAGGAAACTAGCCCTAGATGTTCATTGGAAAGACTGATGCTGAAGCTGAAGCTCCAAAATTTTGGCCACCTGATGTGAAGAATTGACTCATTGGAGAAGACCCTGATATTGGGAAAGATTAAAGGCAGGAGGATAAGGGGATGACAGAGGATGAGATGGCTGGATGGCATCACTAACTCGATGGACATGAGTTTGAACAAGCTCCAGGAGTTGGTGATGGACAGGGAAGCCTGGCATGCTGCAGTCCATGGTGTTGCAAAGAGTCAGACATGACTGAGCGACTGAACTGAACTGGACTGTGGCCCGCCAAGTTCCTCTGTCTATGGGATTCTGCAGGCAAGAATACTGGAGTGGGTTGCCATGCCTTCCTCCAGAGGATCTTCCTGACCCAGGGATTGAACCTCAGTCTCCTGTGGCTCCTGCACTGCAGGCACATTCTTTACCACTGAGCCACAAGGAAAGCCCTATCTGTCTACTGGGTCAACCCTGATCAAAGAAGGCTCAGTATGCAAGTTGCACCATCTTTCTCTCCTCTCCAAGAGAATTTGTTAACCATAGCCAACACTAGTAACCTTGGAGAAAATATCCTAGCAAAGCTCTTGCAAGGAGAAGTTGATGGGAAGTTGCCTTGAACATTCTTTACTCCAGCACACAGTGTCCCATTTATTAGACACCCCAGGAAAAAGTGCAGGTCCAAAATCAGTATCAGTACTAGTTACAAATCCAAAGCACTGGTAATTACTCCTTTTGTGGATAATATGCACTATAAACCTAAAAATATTTATCCTTTTACCTTGGCTCCTAGAAAAGTGAAACCCAACTCTTGAATGTGTCCAGGGTGTAAATAAGGGCATTATGGCCAGTCTTTTTATTAGGCTCACTTTGTCACTGTATTTTTTGTCACTTTGATTTTAATTCATTTACTCTATTACTATAAGTACTCTTTATGACAGTCAAAACACTATGTATGTGGGAGAAGACATTAAGGGAAGGAAGGAAGCAAGCAAAAAGAGAAGGAAGGAAGAGAAGGAAAAGCAGTAGTAACTTCAGATGATAATGGGTATAAGAGTATCATGTAAACTGTGTATTACTATATAATATGATGCATTTACACTATTAGTAGTGCTCTATATTGACAGCATTTTTACTATTTCTATCAGTATTAGTATTCCTTTTTATTTTGAGGGTGAAGAGTGGTGGGAGGAGAAAGGAAGAGGTGGCCATTAAGCCCGACCCCAGCTGCTCTAACTAGATAAAGAGGTGTTATAAGGCTGATTGTATAACTGAGGAAAGGGGACCAAGAGGGTCACTGGCTCAGGTCCCACAGCTAATGCTGGGGCTGGTGTTGCCTCTAGGTCTGTCTTCCTCCTCGCACATGTTCTTTTCAGCATCCTGCGGACAATGAGGCCCAAGTTCAGCTTGGTTTGTTTTGCATTCCTCACGAATCACAGAAAGGATTCAAAAGTGTGGCCTCCGATACTTATTTCACATTTCAAGCTCTGGGAAGAATTTTATTTTTCCCAGTAGACTTCACTTGATCTGCACAGGCTCCTTCCCTGTTCTTCCAAAATCACTGCACACATGACGCTGTGTTCTTAACTCCTTGTCCATCAGCCATGAGCAGCCGAGGACAGTGGTCATGGCCGCCTTTCCCAGCGCTTTATCTGCGGCACCTCCCAGAGTCCCTGGCTGGTGAGTAGAGCTAGTAATGAATGTTGACTAAATAAATGAAGAGTAAATGGAAAATCTGAAGCTGCCAGGGCTGTGAATTTCACAGTCTCTTCTCTCTACCACCTTCTCTTCTACTGCAGGTGAAGGGATAGCTTCCTTCTTCTCATGATCAGGCCTGCCCACTGACAAAGTATTACATCCTCTACCTCCTTAAACATTTTGTTACTTTCCTGCCAGCATTTTCAAACTCTCATCTCTTACCCTGAGTCTCCTACTGGTAAATTCACACATTGCTGGGTGACTTGTGTCCAGTGGTCCTTCACCCAGACTGATCATCCAAACTACCTAGCAACATGTTGAAATTTGAGCCTCACCTGCTTCCCTGGTAGCTCAGAGGTTAAAGAATCTGCCTGCAATGCTGGAGGCCAGGGTGCGATCCCTGGGTCAGGAAGATCCCCTGGAGAAGGAAATGGCTCTCCACTCCAACCTAGACAGGATATTAAAAAGCAGAGACGTTACTTTGCCAATAAAGGTTCATCTAGTCAAGGCTATGGTTTTTCCAGTGGTCATGTATGGATATGAGAGTTGGACTAT
The DNA here is from genome assembly GCA_007570785.1 of Antilocapra americana. Classification (NCBI taxonomy): domain Eukaryota; kingdom Metazoa; phylum Chordata; class Mammalia; order Artiodactyla; family Antilocapridae; genus Antilocapra; species Antilocapra americana. Next base: position 529,005 of record ML663013.1, on the reverse strand, counting down.
AAAAGAAAGCTGAGCACTGAAGAACTGATGCTTTTGAACTATGGTGTTGGAGAAGACTCTTGAGAGTCCCTTGGACTGCAAGAAGATCCAACCAGTCCATCCTAAAGATCAGTCCTGGGTGTTCATTGGAGGGTCTGATGTTGAAGCTGAAACTCCAATACTTTGGCCACCTGATGTGAGGAGCTGACTCATTGGAAAAGACCCTGATGCTGGGAAAGATTGAGGGCAGGAGGAGAAAGAGACAACAGAGGATGAGATGGTTGGATGGTATCACCGACTCAATGGACATGAGTTTGGGTGGGCTCCGGGAGTTGGTGTTAGACAGGGAAGCCTTGTGTGCAGCAGCTCATGGGGTCACAAAGAGTCAGACATGACTGAGCGACTTCACTTTCACTTCCACTTTAAGATTGCTAGATTGGAATTTCCAGAATTGGGCCCATATGGGTATTAGTATTAAAAAAAAAAAAAACAAATAATGAATGAAGCCACATGGAATCCTTCTTCCTTCTGAAACAACCTCCTTTGAGGACATAGACTTGGTATTCAAGAACAGTAACCTATTTCAATTAAATGCATTGATATTATCCTTAGAAAACCTCTCTCCTGCAGTTGTCCCTGACAGATCAGAACTGTAAAGATAAATTTTTCCCTCTTTCATAAATAATGGGCTTTTCATATCTGATGCCTCCCTGTTCTTGAGAAAAATACATGGGACTTCCCTAATGGTCCAATGGTTAAGAATCAACGTGCCAATGCAGGGGTCAAGGGTTCCATCCCTGGTCTGGGACAATCCCACATGCCATAGGACAACTAAGCCCATGCAACTATTGATGCTTGCACACCTAGAGCCTGTTTTCTGCAACAAGGGAAGCCATCACAGTGAGAAACCCAAGCACCGAAATATAAAGTACCCACCATGTGCCACAGCTAGTGAAAATCCATGCACAACAAGGAAGACCCAGTGCAGCCAACATAGATAGATAGAATGTAAAAAGAGTGCCCTCTCAACTCCAGATCATGGAGAAAGAGAAATAGGTAGAAGAGGAGATGGGACAAAACAGAGTGTTCAAATGGATGTGGCCTTTGCCCCCTACATTTCCCCAGAATCGACTCATGTCAGATGGGACCACTAGAACATGGCCAATATGCTATGAATAAAAATAACCAGTGCCACTTCTGGTTAAAGGTTTTTCAGTGAGGGTATGAGTTCTTTATGCTCTTCCCGCCCCTCATAAAGAGAGTTAGAAAGATGCGTACTCTAGAAGCTCGTGACCTATCAGATGCAAGTAGCCAGAGTCCCTGAATCAAGGACTCTGAGGAAGCAAGAAATAATCTTGCTTTCATGATAAACTATGGAACATTGGGGTTTATTATCATGGATGGCCTTTCCTATTCCAGTCAGTATAGAAATCAGTACCAAAAGTGGGTTTCCATCATAATCTAAACTAAGCATAGATGACATTCGTTTAGCAGTGGGCAACGGAGGTGAGTAAATGAGTATCATAGGTTGGAAATATGAAGATCTTTATCATGCCAATGGAAAACACATAGGCAAACTGCTACTTTGATTCATTTGGAAGATGGACTTCATGTATTGAACTAAGAGAAGAAGCTGGAAAGCAGAATGTTTAGCTGGTGTTAACTGAATTTGCAAGATATTAAAGAAAAAATGAGATGAGCTCTAGAAAGAATGGGCCCAGGTGCTGCTAATGGTAAAGAATCCACCTGTCAAAGCAGGGGATGTAAGTTATGTGGATTTGATCTCTAAGTTGGGAAGATCTCCTAGAGAAGGGCATGGTAACCCACTCTAGTATTCTTGCCTGGAGAATCCCATGGACAGATCATGGCAGGCTATGGTCTACGGGGTCACAAAGAGTCAGATAAGACTGAAGTCACTTAGCATGCACACTGGAAAGAATTTGCCAGTTTGCAGGCAGAAATGAAAAGAAATAGGTTATTTGCAGATATTCAAACACTTGTGAGGTTGATAAAAAGAGCTTCTAGAGATAGGATTAACAGGACTTCAAATGCCAAGTAAACCACTCAGCTGATTAAAGACTGCCAAACTGAAGGTCAGATTAAAGGTGTGTAATTTTTATTGGAACCCACTCAATGCATTAAAGCACCTCAGGGCTCAAAGATTGTATCAGAGTTGTGGCTTCTCCAGTAAAATTCAAAAGTCACCAAGTAGCAACTGTTAGACTTCCAAGAGAAAGGTCTAGGAGAGGAACAGATTAACAAGAAAAGAAATAAAGGATTTGGGACATTTTAGAGAAATTTTGGATGTGGTTTAGACACATTCAATTTACAGAAAGTCATGAAGATGCCCTGGAGGCCTTGGCAGACCAGGAGCTCATCATTGGAGAGACAAGCTAGGTGAAAACACAGCCTTAACCTTCAGGCTTGGGAGCTTTCAGACATGGGAAAAGAGTGGTGATAATGGTAGTATTTATTGCAGGCTTACTAAATGCCAAGGCCTGTTCTAAACACATTTCTTCTTGTGAGACAAATATTATTATTCTCATTTTATAAGTGGACAAATGAAGGCTTAGAGAAGTTGATTTGGTAAGGACCACTTTACTACTAAGCAGCAGACCTGGGAATCTAACCATTAAAAAAAAGAAAGAAAGAAAGAAACAGCCCTGGACATTGCTAAAAAGTAGCAAGACAGATTTTATTCAGACTACTGCAGTATGGGAGAGAGAATTCAATATAAACTGAGTTCAAGTTCGACTAACACTAGGATGACTGACATTTTTAAAGAGAGAACAGAGAGGGAGGAAAAATGAGTTATAGGTAGGTGAAAAGGAGGAAACAAGTGAGGGAATTAATGGAAAGTTACAGAAATGGGGAAAGTGGAAAGTTACTAAAGAGAGGCTGGCAAAGTAGGTTGAGACAATGTACATTTTCCAGTTTGGTAGCATAGCATTTTCTTGAGCAAAGATGGGATTTGGGGGGCACCTTTTGGGACATGACTTAGAAATGGAATGGTGGAAAAGAAGCTGAAATCTGACCAAGTCTTGGCTCAGTGTTCAAACAAATCCTTTGGGCTGTCTGAGAATTCATATTTCATACCCTAGTCTGGCTGAATTCAAAAACTTTGATTTTCATCCTGACTCTATGTTATGGACAAATGGACAATTGTACAACCATTAGAAATTGACCAACTGCAGTATAATGGTAATACTGAAATGTAGGAGTCAGATGAGTAAGCATGGACCCAGAATCTAAAAAGATGCACAGGAAATGCTAAGTGGTTTAAAATGTGAGATGAGATCAATTTGGGATGATAGGCAGAAGCCAGGGCACAAAGCTACTTAAAAGTCAAGCCAGGGCATTTGGATTTTCCCCTGAAGTTCAAGTGAGCTAAAGGTGAAAGTGGGAACAATGTGAGCATATTTGCTTCTTGAAAGATTTCTTTGTTATGTAGAGATCTTTGGCATTATTCAACACTAGGTATTGATTAAGACCTTGGCTTCAGCACAGACTGACTGAGAGATCTCGAACGAGTCATTCAACTGCATACACAATCTATTTACCTTGAGAAGAGGGTGATCATTCCCTTGGTAAGGGACATTGCTGGTTCCCCCAGCATTTGTTGTACCTCTTCCCTACCTGGTAGCAGTCATCAGTTGATTGGGTTGACCCAAGTTTCAACCTCATTATGAGTCTCAGTTAGCCCAAGATGATCAGCCTAATCTCATTTACTTGCCACCATGCTGGGCTCAGGGATGAGATATTGATCCAATCAGAATGAAGCCAGGGCATGGAAAGAAAATGGATCATGGATTCCTCTTTTTTTAGTGGATAGTACATGTATAGATGTGAATTCTGAAACTCCACAATCATTTTTTCCCACCGTTAAGGAAGCTGACCTATGGGCAAAGATAATAGGCAGAGGAGAGAGAGTACAGAGACTCATCAAGAAATGGAAGTGAGCCTGTGATCAAACCTCTCCTTCCTATACCTTGGGACTTTGTAGGTAAACGTTCCATTTCCAGTTTAAACTAGGTCAATTTGGATTTTTCTCACTTGCAGCCTAGATCATCAAACATTATATACTTACCCACAGAATCAATGTAGGCAAAGGAGGTTGCATACTGAAGTAGAAGAAGAACTCACTGAGTGTCTGTTGCCCTTAGATTATATCTCCATGGTGTCACTCTGAAGTAGCTCTTGTGGTTTCTTTCCATCAAAAGTACCATTGTCTTCTCTGCCAAAACTAGCCTGATAAATGCACCCTGTCCATCAGCCAATATTAGGTTAGGTCACCATGGTGAGCTTCTAAAAATACCTCCCAAAGTACAACTGACCAGAGGCCAGGAAGAACTTCCACTGCTTTTGATTCTTAGATAATTGGACAGGCAAATGATGTGACCAGGATTCTGCCAGGAGAATCAGAGCCCACCTCAGATGACTTTTCTGTGAATTCCACATATCCTCTTCAAGCTCAAAAGTAATTACATGTATCGCCCCATTCATCAACCTGATTAATCAATTAAAAAACTTGAAATTGATTTTTATTTTCCCCTTTGTCTCAAGTCTAGAGATTAGTGCTCATTTTTTTCTTCAGGCCACCCATCAAGTGAGAAAGAAAGCTAGAATCAAAACACCCGGAACCTCTTTATTCTAACCTCCATCCTGGGACCACCAGGAAAGCCTGCCTCTCCCAGAAAGAGCTATTTTAGTCAGGGAAGGCCAAGCCTCAAAAAGCTGCTAATTCTGTGTGTGTGTGTGTGTGTGTGTGAGTTTTTATGAAGTTCCCAAAATTGTGGATGCTTATCTGAATGCTATCTGAACTATTCGCGTCTCTTGGGAGAGTATAATTGGACTGGAAATTTCCTAAAAACAAACTTTCTTGTAAATGTTTCAGGCTGGGTTGTTTTGGGTCAGGAGAGAAATATCCCTTCTCTACCCCTCTGTCCTGATTTCTGCACCTCTGCTGAGGGTGTGAATTAAAACAGGAGTTAAGTCCCTGGTAAGGAATGATGGGATAGTCTCAAGTTCCCCAGTACAGCCTGAAAGTTTGTTGCCACATCCCATTAAAATCTAGATGTTTTCCCATCACCTTAAACAGGTCTTTTGGGCACCTCTCCAGGTGGCCTCATTAGTGGCAAATTAAATAAAAGCATCCTCTTAGTTTTCCCCATAGAAAGTAACAATATTTTAATAATGCTTTGTCATAACTTTCTTAGGACAACAACCAGAAAGAAGAATAGCAAGGGACATCAGACCTGGAAAACTGCCCAGAATATAGGTGGCTGGTGAGAGAGCCATAGAAAGAGAAAACAAAAAAAGAAAGAAAAAAGAAATTGAATGTAAAAAAAAAGGAAAAACTGAACAGCTCTGTGTATTTCACACTGTGAAGTCATTATTTCTTAATGTTCAAAGCTTGACGAGTGATTGGTGTTTGACTATTACCAACTCAGCCGTAAGATACATTCACCTGTATTTTTTTTGTTTTCTTGGGATGTAACCGCAGAGAGAGAGAGAAGAGGCTCCTTAGGCTGTCATTCTTCTAGTAAAAGGCAGATGTCAATTTTCCTTTTATGCAAGGTTTATTGATCTCTTTCCAAACAAATATGATTCAGAGAAAATTGAGTCAGGCTCGTTTTGCTAATAGTTGGTATTTTCTTTGAGGCCGTGGCATATAGCTGCAAAGTATGTAGAGGCAGGAATTTTCACATTATTGCATCTGACTGTTGAGTGAAGTCTGGTGGGATTGTGGGTGATTTGTGACAAGCTAAGGAATTCCTTTAGCAGCCTGCAGTAAGCGTTAGGCACGTTATTTAAAACCTACCTAGATCATTGGTATATTGTCACTGTATGCTTTTAAGGGGGCCCCTTTCCCCCATAATATATAATTTTCAATATGGCCTTTAGCTTTTCTTACTTTTTGATGTTATGCTGCTTTTATCAAAGTAAAGGGCCACTGAAAATAGTTATTCATTTTTTAAATTTCATTAGAAATGACTTTAATGTTTTTAGTTATTTTCTAATTGATTTCAGTAAACATTTATTTAACTTTAATAATGGAAGTAATAGATAACTATCACACATGACTCTTTTTTTCCCCCTTTTTAGCTTATAGCTGAAGCCTTCTCCTAGAAATGTAACTCACATTGATTCAGTTCTCTGAAACTGTACAGCTCTTAATTTTGGGTTCTTCATTTTGTCATTTACACTGGGGCTGCCGGTCGGTCTCCAAATAGGACCCCTAGTGGTCCCTACTTCCCATTATCCCTGGCTTTGTGTAGACTCATCCTTTGCCAGATCAAGGCTGGGCCTGTGACCGTGTCAGCCAGTAAACTGCCTGTCCCGAGTCTCAAGCAGATCAGGCTAAGCAGAGTCTGCCTTGACACACTGAGGAGACTTCAGCCACCATCTAAAGACCACTGCCATTTGCAGGACTGCTGCTTACATGGCAGTCGCTACATCTGCAGATATTGAACTTCCATTTCTTTACTTTTTGTCTGGAGTTCAGAGACCTTTCCAGTATATTTCTTTTGTATCTTAGCATATTTCCTGAATGCCCTCCATGTGATCCACTGTCAATTAACAATGAATAATGTCAGATGAATGAATGAATAAATGAGCAGAGAGATGAGCTGGTACTATCGGAAAGAAAAAAATTAACCACAGATTGGCAAGATGTTTTATCTGAAATATCTGAGCATTTCATTCAAGTTTTAATTCAATTTGCTCCTTGTGGACCCAATCCAATAAGCATGATGGATCCTTTACCTATCGACTTAACTTATCAGCTTATTACCTATCAATCTGAACACTTGGACGAACTGTGGTGAAGGTTACGAAGCCTCAGCATCACCAGGGAACTTATGAAAAGTGTATCCTATCAGGCCCCATCCTGAGTCTCCTGAACTGAAGTCTTATTTTAATAAGAGCCCATGTGGTTATAGTCTGAAAGAAGTGTGGCTCTTAGCCACATGCCCTTCTTTGTCCCTTATGAGCATGACAAATGAATATGCTAAAAAAAATTACTAAAAATATATATGGTAATAAGTATGATTCTTTGCAGAAGATCTTATTTATGATTGACCGTGTTTCACAAACAAGTGCATCTGATGTCAATGATGGCCTGTTCTCAAGATGTCCTGATTCGGCCCGGTGTCACCCAGCTGTGACACCCTGAGTGGTTTCAAACCCCACTGATCGATATCTTAAACGTTGCCTAGAAAGGCCGTGTTTGGCAGAATCCTCCCTCACAAGAATACACCTGTCTGAAAGTCGGCTGTCCAAATGGAGGGGCATTTCCTCCAGAAAGCAAAACACCATGCTTTCATCTCTTCAAAGCAAACCCAGGTTTTTTGGTACAAAGACAGCGACTTGAGTGCTTCTTCCGGGGAATGCTCCTTCTATTCTTAGCTTTGGGCTCTGTACTACCCGAACAGCCTGATGGAAGGATTATGCGGATGACAAACCTCAGAGACATCGAGCAGTTGCCATCTATCTGGGGATCATGTTGTGTGAATGGCTGACAGGAAAACCCAGGGGGATCTGGTTACAGGAAAGGGCTGCCATTTATTTATTTATTTTCCTCACTGTGTAACTAATTCCAAAAACAGACCGCTGTTTGGGAACAGGAGGGCCAGAGAACAAGAGGAATTCTGCTAAATTCTAATTGGAGAACAGTTGACTTAATTGGTGTCCATTTGGCAGACAATGGGAAAAGCTCCCCAGCTGGGCTGGGAAAGGCCCCTAGGGGAATATAGCCTTGCAAGAAGCCCCAGCACTCTGGGGACTGATTGTTTCCTGAACTGAGACCTGGAAACCAGAGCTTAGATTAACTCTACAACTGTCAAGCTCCATTAGGGGCAATCAGAGGAGACAGAACGTGGGTTAAACACAGGAAACGGAGCTGACAATAGCCACATATGTCTCCGAGAGCCGGGGAGGGAGACAGGCATATAGATGTCTAATAACCAACATAAACATTTTTCTTTCAGGTTCAGATGTAGCCCTGATGGGTCAAAGATATTCCTCAGTATGGGGTGTTAAATGTCAAATATTAGGAACCTAAGTGGTTCAGTTGGACGTGCTTATTTGGTACAATCTGATGGTGTTGAAGACATTTGCTGAGCATCTCAAGTCTAGAGAATTTGAGTGGTTGTTGAAAACCAGGAGCTGAGGGCTGGCAGGGCCAGGAGCCAGGAGGACCGGGTTCCATACTCGGCCCGGTCATTAACCAGCTATCTGCTGCTGGACCTCCTTTCCGAATGCGCTACGTCCCTGTTAAGTCATTTTAAAAGTTGAGGGTTATCACTGATCACGTCTGAGGATACTATTAGCATTAATATTCCATTAACTTATCTCTTACTTGAGTTCAGAAAACAGCAATTCTTCCTCTTTGAGTGTGGGTATCTGAGTGTGTAATAAGAGTGTCCAAGGTAGAATATAGTGTGATGAGTATTTGTAATATAACACAGAAGCCTGTGTATTAGAATTCTGAAATATTTTAAAATAGGAATGAGAAGAGTCAGGACACGCTACTTCAAAATATGTTACTTCAGCATATTGAATGTTTTCAGTTGAAGGAGTTTGAGGAAACAGCAGAAGTACCAAGTCACTTTGATGTTTCTCTGGCCCTTCACCCCTGAAATGGGTCATAAAACCCTCAGGTATATCAAGTTAAAGGTCTCCTCCTTATATGGAGGAAAGGGATATCCTTATTAGAGGGATGAATGGAGAGATCTTGCTAAGTTTCTGCCAGGTTTTTGCACTTATACTCCGACCTACTGGAATTTTCCACATAAGTCCATTCTCCATGAAATCTAGCCTACAAATACGCAAGTTTAACCTTTTCTTCATGCCTTCATCTCCTTATGAAGGCTCTTATGTCCCATCAAACTCATATTAAATAAATTTGTATCTTCTTCACCTGTTAATTTGTCTTCATAGGTTTAATTTTCAGACCTAACTAGGGACACTAAGAAAAATTTCTTCCTCTTCTGCATTACAAATAATTGTAATAGGTTACAAAATATATATCACAACAATATATGATATTTTCCAATAATATTTAAAACATCATGAGAATTAAGCTCACATTTGTAAAGACAGCATCTCTAGAACAATTAGGCCAAACTTTAAAACCACCCCCAAGTGAATGGTTCTTCTTATGAAGGTGGCATTGTTAGGAATTTTTTTATATAAATGTTTCATATGCTCGAAAGATACAAATTCCTAACTTTCTCTTTTCTCTGCTGCTCCCTCATGGGCTGTGGGCAGGAGCTGTGTGGGAGTCTTATTGCGTGGCCAGAATTCCTTGTGAACAGAAAGCCGGGGCAGTTAAATGCACATTCATTTAAGTTGGGTATCTTGGTTCACAAGAGAATGTGTGTACTTTATGATGGACCTTTATAGTTCTCCAAGGACAAATTCTAGGGTAAATGGTCTGACAAGTGAAAAGGTCCCAAACATTGACCACAATGGATCACTGCAGCCTGGGACAGTGGAGACTACAGCGTAAGGTTATCTAATGTGTCATTCTTCCAGAGCTGTCCAGAATTCATAAATAAACAAATTAAACATCCTCCCTCCTCTTCTAGAAGAACAGCACGTGTGAAAAGAAATCCTTCTGCTCTTTGAATGCAGCTCTCTTCTGCAGATATTTGAAGTCCCAACCAGAGCAAGGGAAGAATTCTCTTCCTTTTGTTCATGGGCATTTCCCGAATGCCGGCAATGAAGGTGAGAGTTTTAGACTGAAAACACGAGTCTGCAACAACCTTGACCTTTAAAACCGAAGGTTGGCAAAATCCATTTTGATCTGAGTTCACCTGTCTGCCTTCCTTCCTCTTCTGAAATGTCAGTCTTACAGAAGAATTTGGTTTTGTGAGATATGAAAAATCTTTATAGGCAAAATGAGCATTTAAATACAACCCCTTTCCCTCTCCTGTCAGATTATTTGACCAGCAAGGGAAAACAGTGAATTTGGGTGTGTGTGGCTTTTTCTTTTACTCTGCTAGTTTAAATTTGAATTAGGAAAAGTACCTTCACTTTCCCCGAGAGGAGTAATTAATTCAAAAGAGGCTTTTCTTATTCGGGTCAAGATATTTTTAAAACAGGTGAGCTGTTACTGATGATGATAGGATATTAAGAAAAATGAAAAAAAAAAACCTTTTGTGATTGAAAATGGATTAAACTGAAAAATAAAAGCAATATTAGTAAGAGTACAGCCTAATTTGGCCTAATTAAATCTCAATTATGCAATGAAATCATGTTTTGTTTTTGTTTTCCTCCTAACATTTATAGTAAAAACTATCCTCTTGTTCTCTCCAGGTCAAGTACTTTTTAAGTTCCTTTTGTATTTTTTGTTTTTGCATACTGAGTATACTATTCTGCCTTATCCATCTCATCCAGTGTCTACTTCATTTGTTTATCCCCTATTTCTGCATACCTGTAATGCACCTTTATCTTTGTTCTTTGCATCTCTTATATTAGGCCCACTCAGCCCCAGGGCTTACCGTTTTTATGATTCATGGGCATATTTTTCCTAACCTCCTACAAAAAAGGTCTTGGAATAATTTTAAAATAGGTATTTCCATTGGCAAGCTGGGTTGGAAAATAACTCCCTTATTGACTCATCTTGTATGATATAATCTAATAATAAGACCTGTTCTCAGAGGAAATATCCAATAGATATTTAGTGTTAAAGCAGACTTTACACAGAGTACTCAGACACAGTAAATAGAACTGTCCGGTTAGTTTCTATTTACCACTAGAAAAAGAAAAGTGTGATAATATTTTTCTTCCTATGCTAACATTCCACAAGTCTATGAACTTATGATTTGCACTCTCTTTAGACATACTCTTAGACAATAATTAAATAGGCACTCATTTATAGAGCTCTTTGCCATTTTTCAGGTAGTTAAATGTAGAGTTACAACTCTGCTTCCTTAGAGTAAATGAATAAGAGCAGTTTCTTTTAAAGATCAATAAATTCTTTTATCAATTATCATTTTCAGAAAGCTTACAGTATTAAAAAAAAAAAAACACTGTAAATACATGCTTTCCTCCAGGCTTTCATGCAACTGTATGAAAAGGTACCTAAGTTATTTCTATAAAACTGGGCTGGAGGCAAGGTGGGTAATAGAAATGAAAGCATGAGGTTATACTTACATGTTTGATAAGCAGCAAGGCTTGATAGAATCCATGCAGTTCTGTTCTAATACTATATGTTCTTAAGCTCCCTATGCCATTAAAAATCTTAGATCTTCATCTTCCATTAACTTCCAATTGTGATTTTATCCTAGAAAAAGCATGTGAACTACAGGAGAGGAGAGAAACTGGAAGTTGCATTTGCTGAATATACACCACAAACCTGACACTGTGCTCAGTACTTTACGTACTTGTTTCATCTGTCCACAAAATAAGTCATTTTGTTGTTGCTGTTGTTCAGTCACTGACTCTTGCAACCCCATGAACTGAAGCATGCCAGGCTTCCCTGTTGTTCACCTTCACCTGAAGCTTGCTCAAACTCAGGTCCATTGAACTGATGATGCCATCCAACCATCTCATCCTCTGCTGCCCCCTTCTCCTCCTGCCTTCAATCTTTCCCAGCATCAGAGTCTTTTCCAATGAGTCAGTTCTTCACATCAGGTGGCCAAAGTACTGGAACTTTAGCTTCAGCATCAGTCGTTCCAAGGAATATTCAGGACTGATTTCCTTTAGAATTGGCTGGTTTGACCTCTTTTCAGTCCAAAGGACTCTCAAGAGTCTTCTCCAGCACCACAGTTTGAAAGCATCAATTCTTTAGTGCTCAGATTTCCTTATGGTCCAACCCTCACATGTGTACATGACTACTGGAAATGCCACAGTGTACTGCTCTTCATCCTATTCACAGCGTTGGTTGTCCTGCTGTTTTCACATTGTCCGCACTGTCCACTGAACCCAGAGTAGGCGAGGTGCGAGCTAAGAGGCTGGAAGAAGACTCAAGGAGCCATAGGAACTGCAGACACATTTATTCCCTTCTGGCACAGCAGCTGTAACAGCAGACATAACACAACATAATCACACACAACCTCTCTCCTGGCTGACACAGCGGCCGTAAGTTTTCTCCCCTAGCTGAAGTAGCAGCCGTATCAGTAGACACACTCTATTCTCTCCTTTTGTGGCTGACCCAATGGACACAGCCCTGATGGAGCCGTAAAATGTCACAACTTTCTTAGGTGGAGCTCTTATATCCTTAGAGGCATCAAAGTAGCTCCTGACCAAGTGAGTATCTCATGATATGCATACGCAGGGCTATAAATGATCTCAGCTGTTACATAGTCCTTATTTACAAAATGTGGGATGAGAGAGCCTGAACATGCCACCTTGGCTAATTTGCTCTCTCTCCACACGTAGCTTTGACTATACAGACCTTTGTTGGAAAAGTGATGTCTCTGCTCTTTAATATGTTGCCTAGGTTTGTCAGAGTATGTATATCTTACAAACATGGGAACTGAGGCTTAGAAAGCTGAAGAACATTCGACACTAGGAAATAGTATTCATACAGTGGTAGCCACTGAAGAATCCTTTATGATTCTAAATATTAGAAAAATATCTTAATATTCATCTGTGGGAAAATGTTAAATCAACTGGGATACACTCATTCAATGAAATACTACTGCAGAAATTTAAAAGAATAAGGCAGTATTTCAAAGGGAGAATTTTCAAGATTAATTTTCCTACCAAAAATTTAGAGAAGAGTTAACACCTATCCTACTCAAACTTTTCCAAAAATTTGCAGAGGAAGGTAAACTGCCAAATCACCCTAATCCCAAAACTAGACAATGATGTCACAAGAAAAGAAAACTACAGGCCAATACCACTAATGAACTTAGATACAAAAATCCTCAACAAAATTCTAGCAAACAGAATCCAACAATGTATTAAAAAGATCATACATCATGACCAAGTGGGCTTTATTCCAGGATGTAAGGATTCTTTAATATTTGCAAATCAATCAGTGTGATACACCACATTAACAAATTGAAAGATAAAAACTGTATGATTATCTCAATAGATGCAGAGAAAACCTTTGAAAAAATTCAACATCCATTTATGATAAAAACCCTCCAGAAAGCAGGCATAGAAGGAATATACCTCAACATTAAAAAAAAAAGCCATATATAATAAGCCCACAGCAAACATTAGTCTCACTGGTGAAAAATTGAAAGCAATTCCCCTAAGGTCAGGAACACAACAAGGGTGCCCACTCTCACCACTACTGTTCAACATAGTTTTGGATGTTTTAGCCATAGCAATCAGAAAAGAAAAAGAAATAAAAGGAATCCAGATGGAAAAGAAGAAGTAAAAAACTCTCACTGTTTGCAGATGACATGATCCTCTACATAGAAAACCCTAAAGACACCATCAGAAAACTGCTAGAGCTAACCAGTGAATATAGTAAAGTTGCATGATATAAAATATACAGAAGTCCCTTGCATTCCTATACACTAACAATGAGAAAATAGAAAGAAAAATTAAGGAAACGATTCTATTCACCATTGCAATGAAAATAATAAAATACTTAGGAATAAATCTACCTAAAGAAACAAAAAACCTATATATAGGAAACTATAAAACACTGATGAAAGAAATCAAAGATGGCACAAATAGATGGAGAAATATATCATGTTCATGGATCAGAAGAATCAATATAGTGAAAATGATTATACTACCCAAAGCAATCTATAAATTCAATGCAATCTCTATCAAGTTACCAACAGTACTTTTCACAGAACTAGAACAAATAATTTCACAATATGTTTGGAAACACAAAAAACCTCAAATAGTCAAAGCAATGTTGAGAAAGAAGAATGGAACTGAAGGAATCAACCTGCCTGACTTCAGGCTACACTACAAAGCCACAGTCATCAATACAGTTTGGTACTGGCATAAAGACAGAAATATAGATCAATGGAACAAAATAGAAAGCACAGGGATAGATCCATGCATCTATGGACACCTTAACTTTGACAAAGGAGGCATGAACATACAATGGAGAAGAGACAATCTTTTTAACAAGTTGTGCTGGGAAAACTGGTCAACCACTTGTAAAAGAATGAAACTAGAACACTTTCTAACACCATACACAAAAATAAACTCAAAATGGATCAAAGAGCTAAACATAAGACCAGAAACTATAAAACTCCTAGAGCAAAACATAGGAAAAACACTCTCTGACATAAATCTATGACCCACATCCCAGAATAATGGAAATAAAAGCAAAAATAGACAAATAGGACCTAATCAAACTTAAAAGCTTTTGCACAGTGAAGGAAACTATAAGCAAGGTGAAAAGATAGCCTTCAGAATGGGAGAAAATAATAGCAAATGAAGCAGCTGACAAAGAATTAATCTCCAGAATATACAAGCAGCTCATGCAGCTCAATACCAAAAACATAAATGACCCAATCAAAAAGTGGGCCAAAGAACTAAACAGACATTTCTCCAAATAAGACATATAGATGGCTAACAAACACATGAAAAGATGCTCAACATCACTATCAGAGAAATGCAAATCAAAACCACAATAAGGTAATATTTCACGCCAGTCAGAATGGCTGCTATCCGAAAGTCTACAAACAATAAATGCTGGAGAGGGTATGGAGGAAAGGGAACCCTCCTACACTGTTGGTGGGAATGCAAACTAGTACAGCCACTATGGAGAACAGTGTGGAGATTTCTTAAAATACTTAAAATAGAACTGCCATATGACCCAGCAATCCCACTGCTGGGCATACACACCTAGGAAAGCAGCATTGAAAGAGACACATGTACCCCAATGTTCATCGCAGCACTGTTTACAATAGCCAGGACATGGAAGCAACCTAGATGCCCATCAACTGATGAATGGACAAGAAAGCTGTGGTACATATATACAATGGAATATTACTCAGCTATTAAATAGAACACATTTGAATCAGCTCTAATGAGGCGGATGAAACTGGAGCCTATTATACAGAGTGAAGTAAGTCAGAAAGAAAAATACCAATACAGTATATTAATGCATATGTATGAAATACAGAAAGATGGTAATCATGACCCTATATGTGAGACAGCAAAAGAGACATAGATATAAAGAACAGACTTTTGGATTCTGTGGGAGAAGGTGAGGGTGGGATGATCTGAGAGAATAGCATTGAAACATGTATATTACCATGTGTGAAATAGATCGCCAGTCCAGGTCAATGCATGAGACAGTGAGCTCAGGGCCAGTACACTGGGATGACCCTGAGGGATGGGATGGGGAGGAAGGTGGGTTAGGGGTTCAGGATGGGGGACACATGTCCCCATGGCTGATTCATGTCAATGTACGGCAACAAATACTATAATATTGTAAAGTAATTAGCCTCCAATTAAAATAAATAAATTAATTTAAAAAAGGAATTTTCAAGATGTCTTACGTGAAGAAAGAAAGAAGTTTTTTAAAAAAACTTGCATAAATACTTATATAGTTATGTGAGAATCTCATGGAAAACTATATCGAAAGTGATAATAATGGTTGCCTTCAATGACAGGGGAGCTAGGGAGAAAGACTTAAGTTTTCTTAAGTTTTACTTATATACACTGCTGAAAAATTTACATCTTTATCTGATGCACATATTATCTCTTCAACAATATAGTGTTTAAAAAATACTCTGCCTAGCTTTGAAATTTTTCTTTGCTTTGACCCTAGCCTAACTTCTTTCCTGTCAGAAAATATATTTTAAGAAGCAATTTACAAGGAAACAATTTACAAGACCATACATTTCTTAACCTGAAAATCAGTTATATTTCAGTGTGATAAAGCAAACATAACATAAAATTTATTCTTTTAACCCTTTTAAAGTGTAAGGTTCAGTGGCATTGTGTCCATTGTTTTTTAACCATTGCCACTATCCAGCTCCATAAATGCTTCACTTTCTCTAAATGAAGCTCTATCCATTAAATAATTATTTTCCATTCCTCCTCCTTCCAGCCCCTGTAAATCACCACTCTACTTTCTGCCTCAATGAATTTGACTTCTCAAGATACCTCAAGTGTGTGTAATCATAGATTTTTCTTTTGGCTTATTTGGTTTATTTCACTTAGAATAATGTCATTAAAGTTCATCCATGTGGTAATATTAATATGTGTTAACATGCATTCTTTTTTCAGGAATGGACTTGCCACTTTCACTGAATTAGTGAACATTGGGTTGAAGGTTAATTTTGCCATAGAGGGGATTTTTGATTGACCATGTTGCTAAGTTACAACCACCTTCTTAAAGGTTGCTGCTGCTGCTGCTAAGTGGCCTCAGTCATGTCCGACTCTGTGCAACCCCACAGACGGCAGCCCACCAGGCTCCCCCATCCCTGGGATTCTCCAGGCAAGAACACTGGAGTGGGTTGCCATTTCCTCCTCCAATGCATGAGAGTGAAAAGTGAAAGTGAAGTTGTTCAGCCGTGTCCAACTTGAAGTGATCCCATGGACTGTAGACTACCAGACTCTGCCATCCATGGGATTTTCCCAGGCAAGAGTACTGGAGTGGGGTGCCATTGCGTTCTCCATCTTAAAGGTTAGGGTCCCTTTAAGAAATGTTGAAAGTGATGTTAGTCAGATACCCTCAATATATTGAACTGATGAGGCTCCCTGCTAGCCACATCTACAACATATATTAGCACCTCACAGGTGAAAACTCTGAAAATATTTTTCTTTTAATGATTAACAATTAAAAACATAATCAAATTAAGAAATTCTTCCTCTGTGTGAACATTACCTACAATATTTTTAAAGTATTTGGTTAATATTATTTAATACAAAATATGAAATACATTTGAAACAGTGCCTTACGTTAATAATACTGGTATCTTTAATGACCTTGTAAGCCAAAATATCATAACTGAGATTTATTGAAGTATTCATCTTTATAACAGTGTTTTTCTCATGAAGAAGCAGAGCTTCCACATTTTTGTTATATTGTAGTTTAAAATTGCCAAAATTTAGTTAGTACTTTTTACAAGTGTACTGTGCACATATAAATTATACCATTGATTTAAAATGACACCCCTTTGGAAACTTAGTTTCATTACAGTGCTATTAGGATTATACATATTTTACCTGGAGTAATCTTGACACATCTAACATATTTGGGTCAAAAATTTTTAAGGAGAGTGATGAATTTTTTTAAAAAAATGTATTTGGAGACTGAGTAAGTTATAGAGCAGTTGGAAGTCAGAAAGAGTTCAACTTTGGGCCAGACATTGCTTTTGGAAAAGATACAAATGAGGAATTCTTTGGCTCTCCAGTTTCTCTGTCAAATTCTGTTACTCACTTCAGGTCTGAGTTCATCACTCTATGTTTTAATAATTAGTTTTATTATATAAATATGTGTTTCTATACATCTAGCTTCTTGAATAGGTGCTTCATTGGGTAATTTTATATTTTAAATTGCTTTATATATTAAATAGAATCAACTTTCAGCAGAACCTTGGTAGAGCAGCTCTCAAATCAGAAATTGATGTTGAAAATACAGCTCTCATACTTATCAGTTTGTCCTTGAGACAGTTACACATACTTTAAGTCTCTGTATGCTGAGGAATAAAATAAGAAAATTTAAAATGAGTCCATAAAGAATTGTTATGAAAATTAGATGAAGCACCTGGTATGGGCAGGATGGTGAAATCAAGAACATAGTAAGCTTTTGCCAAATATTGGTTTTCTTTATTCCTTGTGTGTTGTTACTGTGTCATTTTTGGTGGGCTCTCTAAAAGTGTTACTTTTATTAAGATATGAGACATTTAAGAACTGACAAGTACTCTTTATGTCACCAAATTCAGTTCTTTAGCATGAAACTTCTTAAAATTTTCTACATTGATTTATAACCTTTGAGGGAAAAAAAAAATGTCTCTTAATTCTCCATGGTTTCTGATCACTTAGGCTTTTCTGGTCTGGGGTAACACAGCATGCCACATGTTTTCCTAACAAATTGCATTCGGACACTTTCCGACACTTTCATTATTTTAACTCAGGTAATAATTAGTCACTGTCAGAGGAAGGACTTAGGCTGTGCAAATCAGAATAAATTTACCTTGCCTTAGCAGCAGTCACAAATGAAGCAATAAATTAGAAACAGCAAATTGTTACAGACTTAAGAGATCACAAATCAAAATTGTTCCCTGAAATCCAGGAAAAGGCAGAATACTGCCAAGATTTCTTTGAGAGCTTAATTTTTCCAGATAACTTTTGAGTCGAACCAGTTTGTGACAAATCCCAGAGACGATGCAGACACTGATCACAAAGATGACTCTCTGGGACTTCACTCCTGTAACACAAGCTATTTCATAAGCCTTCTTATTAAAAAGAAGTGCTTTTTTTTCTTATGCTGTCCATAAACTCCTAAATCTTTCTGTACACACACATACACAGAAACACATACACGTAGACAAATACACACACATATACAGAAACCCACACAGACATGCAGAGAAAATTAAAAACTCTTCTGAAAAGTTCATCTGAGTATACAGAGCCTTTCCTGATATACTAGTAGTCCAAATAGTAAAATTTGAGCTCATGAAAGAGTCTTGGACTTGGCTGAACAAGTTCCCAGAGGTGGGTAATTAAGTGAATTAATGTCACTGAGGGACAATGTGTCTAGGAGCATGTCATGACCACCTTGCACTCAGCCTCATCTTGTTCCACTTTTTATTTTGGATCAGAAAGATGATATAGATAGCATGCTCATCGAATTTTCTTACACAAACCCAGAAAGGATCTTGAACACAGTGAATGGAAGAATGTGAATGGATGTGAATGATGAGCAAAAATATACAGTCATGTCACTGGAACAAATGTAAAGTCTTGCACTTTTTTCCTAAGAAAACAAAAGGCCTGAAATAACTGGATGTGAAAACTGTGGCTTAATCAAAGCCTCGCTGGAAAAGACTTGTGACTTTAATTGTGAAATAGAGCCATGGATGTTAACTGTATGATGTGGTACGCAGTAAGCTAATACAGCGTTGCTTTGATTATAGAAACAGGTACAGTATTTAAGAAGCGATCATCTTACTTGAAATCAGGTAACAACTAGAGTGTTGTGCTTATCTATCATGCTACATCCTAAGAAACACATAGAAACACTAAGACATGATGGCCATGGTGAAAAAATATCCATCCATTCATAGGAAAAGCAGAAGTCGGTGATACTCAGAGAAGAGAACCTCTGGGTCAGGGTGGATATTCCTGAAAATTGTTGTCCTTTGCTGATAGAATCACCATGTAGAGTGAATAATAGACACGTTCAGTTTGGAACAAAGATAAAGACTTTGGTCCCAAAGGATGGAACTATAATCAATGGGAATATTTCTATTATAATGACTCCTGGATGAGGAGCACATAATTTTTCCCATTCCAGCTGCCCCTCCCACCAAGGTTATCAGTAAACTTATCAAAGATTTGCTAACTAGGGAAAAGCCTGTATCATCAAGGCAAGCAGAGACTGACACGACAGAAGCTTTGCGTGAGCTGCTGTATGTGACGCAGATATAAAAGCAGACTGAAGGAAGACTTTGAGAGTCAGGATTCTCCTTCCTGGGAACACAGCCTCACAATAAGTAGAAAAGCTCTCACAGAATCCACTAACATACTTTGTGGGAGGTGAGCCACCAGGGCAGCCACAGGCTGTGTCCACCCAGGAATGCCTTTCAGAATTGATGCCGATGGGCTTCCCTGGTGGCTCCGTGGTAAAGAATTCGCCAGCCGATACAGGAGACACAGGTTCACTCCCTGATCCATGAGGATTCCACATGCTGCGGAGCAACTAAGCCTGTGCACCACAAATACCAAGCCTGTGTTCTGGGAGCCCCAACTACTGAGCCCATGTGATGCAAGCACTGAAGCTCGCCTGCCCTAGAGGCCGTGCTCGGCAACAAGAGAAGCCACGCAATTAGAAGACCCGGATCTTCAACTAGAGAGTAGCCCCTGCTTGCAGCAACTAGACAAAAACCCTGTGGGCAGCAATGAAAACACAGTACAACCAAAAATGATTAAATAAAGGTTATAAATTAACAAAAGAACCAATGCTATTGCAAGAGGCTCTAGATGTCATTCTGTGACTACAGAAGGAGAGCCATGAGGTTCACAGCCTGCACTTAATTATGATACAGGTCTCCCCTCGGTGCTGTGGGAAGTAGTACCAAGGAGAAGGGCTTGCCAGGTGGCTCAATGGTAAAGCATCTGCCTGCCAATGCAGAAGATGCAGGTTCAATCCCTGGATCAGGAAGATCCCCTGGAGAAGGAAACAGCAAACCACTCCAGTATTCTTGCCTGGGAAACCCCATCAACAGAGGAGCCTGGCAGGTTTCAGTCTATGGGGTTGCCAAAGAATTGGACATGACTTAGTAACTAAATAACAACCAGGGAGAAAGCCCTTAAATCCACTTTGTGTAGCTGAGAGTAGGTTTATAAGAAAGATAGATGTGATTTCTCCTCCCTAGGTGCCATTTTACCAAGAAGACATCATAGGATTTCCCAGAGTTCTGTCTTTGAACATACTCCTTCCAGACTTCTGGATCAGGGAGCAGGTAATATAAAGTTAGTGCCACTAGTGGCAAAGAATCTGCTTGCCAGTGCTGGGGACATAACAGGCATGGGTTCGATTCCTGGGTTGGGAAAATCCCTTGGAGGAGGGCATGGCAACCCACTCCAGTGTTCTTGCCTAGAGAATCCCATGGACAGAGGAGCCTGGTGGGCTGCAGTCCATAGGGTCACACAGAGTTGGATATGACTGAAGCAACTTAGCATGCACACAATATAAAGTTACATCGACCAGCTCACTGGTCTACAGCCTGGGGAAAATCTTAGTTGAAAATAGCTGGGCATTATAAAATGAAAGACATGCTTGAAGATATAACAATTGAATTTTAAAACTGGGAGAGATCTTGGACATCTATTGTTATGCTTTAAAATGGTCTTCCTTGGAACACCATTGTAATAAGTAGCCTACACAAGCATGTTCCCCATCAAATTTGGGAGCTGCCCCCCTCCAGAGAGCTTCCCTTTGAGAGTCAAAAGAACACCTGCACACTAAAAACCAACAGATTCTTCTGTCAAGAAGCCTGCTGAACCTTGTATAATCAAGGTGACTCCCAGATACATGGGGCCAAGTTCTGTAGAGGATTCTTTGGAAAATATTGCTGGAGTCCCATCACCTCATTTCGCAGATATCTTCAGATGAGATGAGCTAAAGAAACTCCACATAGTCTTTACTGACCACCATATTAGAAAAATTGTTCAGTTCAGTTCAGTTCAGTCACTTAGTCGTGTCCGATGCTTTGTGACCCCATGAACTTCAGCACGCCAGGCCTCCCTGTCCATCACCAACTCCTGGAGTTTACCCAAACTCATGTCCATTGAGTCGATGATGCCATCCAACCATCTCATTCTCTGTCAGCCCCTTCTCCTCCCGCCTTCAATCCTTTCCAACATCCAGATCATGAACTCCTTATTGCCAAATTCAGACTTAAATTGAAAAATTGTTAGGCTCCTTTCTGGAGCTTTTCATCATTCCTAGTATTTGTGCCTGTTTTCACTTTAAATTATTTACTCAATCACTTAAAATGATGTATTCTACAGTTGCCTTCCCCAGTGAAGTCCAATTTCCTGTGAAGGCAGAGGTCATGACTCTGTTGCCCATGACTATTCCTAGTTTTTAGCATACATTTTGCACTGAGTTTGCTGCTGTATAATGTTGAATGACTACTTGAGCAATGGTATTCTGGTGAGAGTCTGCAGGCAGGGTCTGTGTTATACCCAGCTTCCTTTCCAAATTTGCAAAACTATGGCAAAGCTTTCCTCATCCAATTGGAATGGATTAATCTTAAAATGAGGTGACCCTTCATATTTTTTTGCTGTTGTTCAGTCACCGAATTTTGTCCAACTCTTTGCTACCCCATGGACTACAGCATGCCAGACTCCTCTGTTCTTCACTATCTCCAGAACTTGCTCAAATTCATGTCCATTGAGTTGGTGATGTTATGTAACCATCTAATCCACTGCCACCCACTTCTCCTTTTGCTTTCAATCTTTCCCAGCATCAGGGTCTTTTCCAATGAGTAGGTTCTTTGCATTAGGAGGCCAAAAAATTGGAGCTTCAGCTTTAGCATCAGTTCTTCCAATGAATATTCGTGGTTGATTTCCTTTAGGATTGACTGGTTTGAACTCCTTGCTGTCCAGGGAATTCTCAAGAGTCTTCTCCAGCACCACAGTTCATAAGCATCAGACCTTTCATATTATGAACATTATATAGCCAGAAAGAGTACTCAGCTTAAGGGAGTCTTGTGATATAGCTGTATAAGCTTTGAGGAGTCAGAGCCATATCTAGGCTGAAAGGATACTATGAATCAATATGTCTTCATAAGTGTTCACTGAACAAATAAATGATTATACAAAGAAACAAGAACCCTTGAAACACCAGTTCCACCTAAGATGGCAGTTTCTTCAGATGGTAATGTCAAGGAATAGGTACAATTTGTTCAGAGTACATTTGCACTCTCTAGTTGAATATCACATATCGGATACCAGTGCTGACAGTTTTCCAAGATTTTATATAGATGGCATGTATGTCTGAGTATGTTCATACTTTTATCCTCCAAGTCCTTAAGCATTCCACCAAGCTCCATTCACTTATTGTATCTGTTGTCTCTTTCCATCCACTGCTTTTAGCTATGTCAGCAATGGTATTTGTAGCCCAGCAGAAAGCTTCCTAAGTCCTGAAGTCAGAAAATTTGGGTTTTGAGTCCTAAATTCTTCCTCTTACATGCTCTGTAAGTAAGAATAAGGCACTGGCAACTCTGAGCATCTGCTTCTTTCTGCTAAAATATCTGCAGTAAACTTTGCCCTGCCCCAATTATGAGGCTCTTGAGGGACAGTCCTTTGTTACCTATAAGCCCTCTGCATATCGAAGGTTTTCAAAATTGTCACTTAAAACTATATTCATAGGAGAAGCTCTATGAAAAAGTGGCCCAATGCCCTTGAGAAAAACCACAGACTATATCCTTCTTTTAGATATTTATAGTGCACATTATCAATTAGAGGCTTAAAAACATTACAGCAAATAAATCTGTTTGACTCAGAGAATCTCCAAAGAAATTTCATCACAAACCTTTTTTCTCTGTTTAAGGGAATAAATATTAATGTCTGACAGACCACAGTGTCCCACAGAACACACTTTGGGAAATATTTCCCCAGGCCAATGTAAGGCGATATTATTGATAATGTGCCATGCCTCCCAGAAACCTGTTTGTGCTTTGTTTTATTTTGTTTCAAGGGACTTTTCCTTCTTGAACTGATTTGAGTGAGATGCAGTGGGATTATCAGGTACTTTGGCAAAGGGAGAAGTTTGGGAACAGAGAACCTTCTGGCAACTGGAGAAAGTAGACAACTGATGCCTTTTCTTGCATGCAAGGCTAGTCGTGTAGAGGTCAACACAAGGGGATGGCTCTTTTCCATCCCCTCAATGCAGCTCAGGCTCTCATTCTCTCCCACAGACCGTAACAACCTTCTAACCAGCTTCTACATTACCTGTCTTACCCTTTTAACTGCTGCAGGTCATTCTAAAAAAAAAGGGACCCTATGACCCAGTATCCTGCTTCTGACTCTTTATCCAAAAGAATTGAAATCAAGCTCTTGAAGAGATACTTTCATTCCCATGTTCCTTGCAGCATTGCTAGCCATAGCTTTATGTAAATAGCCTAAATGTCCATCAACAGGTAAATAAATAAAATGTGGTATATATGTAACAGTAAAGTATTATTCAAGCTTTAAAAAGAAAAAAGCTCTGCTATTTGTGACAACATGGCTGAACCCTAAGGATTTTATGCTAAGTGAAATAAGCCAGTTGCAGAAGGACATATAGTGCATGATTCCACTTATATGAAGAATATAAAATAGTCAAACTCACAAAAGCAGGATTGGAATGATGGGAACCAGTGGCTGAGGGAAGGAGACATGGGAGGTTGCTATTCAATGGGTATACAATCTCAGTTATGGAAGATGGTTACATTCTAAAGGTCTGCTGTATACCTTTGAGCATTTAGTGAACAATACCATACATATATGTAAAATTTCTTAGGGTTAGACCTCATGCTCAGTGTTCTTATCAGGATAAAAAGAAAATTACCCTTATCACTTCATTGCTTGCAAATCCAGTGACCCCATCACCACCTTTTTTTTCAGATTTTAAACTTTTATTTTGTATTGGATAGAAGGGCATGGCAATCCATTCCAGTATTCAAGTCTGGAGAATCCTATGGACAGAGTTGCCTAGCGGGCTATAGTCTATAGGGCTGCAAAGAGCTGGACATGACTGAAGCAACTTAGTGCTTATAGCCGATTAACAGTGCTGTGCTTAGTTTCAGGTGAACAGTGAAAGGACTCAGCTATACATATGCATGTATTCGTTCTCCACCCAAATCCCCCTCCTATCCAGGCTGCCACATAACATTGAGCAGAGTTCCATGTGCTATACAATATCCTTGTTGTTCATCCATTTTGAATATAGCAGTGTGTACACGACCTTTCCAAACTCTCTAACTATACCTTCCCTGTGGCAACCGTACATTCATTTTCCCCCATCACCTTTTTATTTCTTTTTTTTGTTAATTTTTTCCTCCCGTTTATTGTTTTTGTCATATAATGCCATGATATCACCATGGGTTTACGTATGCTCCCCCTCCAGAAACCCCTCCCTCCCCCCTCCCTCCTCCCTCCCCCCCGGGAAATCTCGATGCACCAGCCCCGAGCATCAATCCTGGGCTGGCGATTGATTAGACATATGATAATTAACATGTTTCAATGCCATTCTCCCATATCATCCCACCCTTTCCCTCATTCACAGAGTCCACGAGTCTATTCTATACATCTGCGTTCCTTTTGCTGTCTCGTATGTTGGGTTCTCGTTACTGTCTTTCTAAATTCCATATATATGTGTTAATATACTGTATTGTTTTTTCTTCTGGCTTACTTCACTCTGGATAATGGGCTCCAGTTCGGTCCATCTGAGTAGAATTGATTCAAATGAATTTTTTTTTAATGCTGAGTAATATTCCATTGTGTATATGTACCACAGCTTTCTTATCCATTCATCAGTTGATGGGCACCTAGGTTGCTTCCATGTCCTGGCTATTGTAAACAATGCAGCGATGAACATTGGGGTACAGGTGGCTCTTTCAATTCTGGTTTCCTCGGTGTGTATGCCCAGCAGTGGGATTGCTGGGTCATATGGCAGGTCTATTTGCAGCTTTTTAAGGAACCTCCACACTGTTTTCCATAGTGGCTGTACTAGTTTACATTCCCACCAACAGTGTAGGAGAGTTCCCTTTTCTCCACATCCTCTCCAGCATTTATTGCTTGTAGATTTTTGGATTACAGCCATTCTGACTGGTGTAAAGTGATACCTCATTGTACATCCTCTCCAGCATTTATTGCTTGTAGATTTTTGGATTACAGCCATTCTGACTGGTGTAAAGTGATACCTCATTGTTGTTTTGATTTGCATTTCTCTGATAATGAGTGATGTTGAACATCTTTTCATGTGTTTGTTAGCCATTTTTATGTCTTCTTTGGAGAAATGTCTGTTAAGTTCTTTGGCCCACTTTTTGATTGGGTCGTTTATTTTTCTAGAATGGAGCTGCAGGAGTTGTTTGTATATTTTTGAGATTAATTGTTTGTCCGTTGCTTCATTGGCTATTATTTTCTCCCATTCTGAAGGCTGTCTTTTCACCTTGCTTATAGTTTCCTTTGTTGTGCAGAAGCTTTTAATTTTAATTAGGTCCCATTTGTTTATTCGTGTTTTTATTTCCAATATTCTGGGAGGTGGGTCATGGAGTATCCCGCTTTGGATTATAGCAGAGAGTGTTTTGCCTATGTTATCCTCTAGGAGTTTTATAGTTTCTGGTCTTATGCTTAGATCTTTGATCCATTTTGAGTTTATCTTTGTGTATGGTGTTAGAAAGTGATCTAGTTTCATTCTTTTACAAGTGGCTGTCCAGTTTTCCCAGCACCATTTGTTAAAGAGGTTGTCTTTTCTCCATTGTATTTTCTTGCCTCCTTTGTCATAGATAAGGTGTCCATAGATGCGTGGATTTATCTCTGGGCTTTCTATTCTGTTCCATTGATCTATATTTCTGTCTTTGGCCATCACCTTTTTAATGGGATGAGATGAAGCCTAAATTCCTTAGCAAAGAATCTTTGACTTTTCTCAATCTGACTAGCCTATCTTTTCATTTTCATCTCTGTTCTGACCAAGTCTACATCTTACCTACACTAAACATATGACTTCCCTGAATATGCCACACCTTTGCATGATTCCAGACCTTTGCACATTCTGCATCTTCTACAAAGAATTCACTCTACCAAATTTCTATTTTTAGTACACGCCTTCAAAACTAATCATAAATGTTCACTCATCTGTGACTGCTCTAGGCAGTTAACTTCTTTCTTCTCTGGAGTTATGACACTACTACATTGGATTTGGCTGATGTTATATATCAACTCTTGGCATTGAGCTGTAGAGACTTAAGAGTTTGTCTTGGTCTGCTCAGAAGCTAGAACTAAATGCCATGGATAATGTGGCTCAAATCAAAAAAATTGTGTTTTCTCACAGTTCTGAACCTAACAGTCCCAGATTAGAGTGCTAGCATGGTGAGCTTCTTGGTGAGGGCCTTCTTTTTGACTTGAAGACCACCAGTTTCTCTCTGTGTCCTTACATAGTAGAGAAAAGTGCTCTGGTTTTTCTTCTTATAAGGGCACTGATCCCATAATTAGGGCCTCACTCATGGTCTTGTCTATACCCAATTCTCTCCCAAAGGCCCTGCCTCCAAATATCATTGCATTGGGGGTTAGGGCTTAAATGCCTGACTTTTTGGCGGGGGGGTTGGGGGTACATATTTAGTAACAATTATTCATCCATGTGTCCAAGTGTGTAGTGCATAGCACAGCAGATGACATGTGATTGACACTTAAATTTTTCTGGATAAATGCATGGACAAACCAACCACCCAGCATAATTCTAATGAAGAAGCTGGAATGGTGAGGTTGCAGGGTTATACACAGGAGGCTGAGACGTTTCATCAGTTCAAAGGCAGGAGTAAGAAATGTTAAATTGACAAAGAAACCCATGTGATGGGGTCTGGAGCAGAAGGAGTTCAAACAGAAAAGGGTCTCTCCCAAATGCTGAAAGCAAATGACACCAAATGGCTTTACCAGACACGTTGAATTTATCCATCCAATGCAGCTGATATATTATTTTTGTGTTTATGTACTTTTGGAATCTTAGTATAAATATTTTTGACTTTCCCTCTCTTAAAAAGAAAAAAAGGATATCAGGCAGCTGGCAACAGCATCTTCAAAGAAAGAAATTCTTTAGCATTTCAGTCTCAGAATTACAATATGCTAAATCTAATTGGTTAATTCTATGAAAAGAGTTTGGTGGGGTTGATGATTTCAAAAGAAACAGAAAATAAATTCCTTTAAAATCCTTGGAGAAATGACACCTCCAAGGTCACTAAGGGATCTAGGTTAAGTCTTGTTTATTCAACACATATTAATTGTCTACAACATGACACACTCCTAGGTACTGGGTACAAGCAATAAACAGTCTATGCTGAAGGATGGGCTGTTTGTCTCTCTGGCGATGGCCTTTCCCTATTAAAGAGACTGACATCCATTTGTTACCTCCTTAAAGAGCTGAAGGAGCTGTTGATTGCCAGCTTCTTTGCTCAAGAAACAGCCATATTTGCAAACACAAATGCATATTTGCACTCTGATGAATAATGAAGATTATTTATTGCATGTGCTTGAAATAATGGTTGATTTTGGAGTGTCATTCATAAAACCTGCATCAAAAAATATGTTATGGCCTAACGTTTTCATTGCAGTTCAAGTAAAATAGTCCTTGGAAATTGTCTTGCTACCAAATTGCAATCATAAAGGCAGGGGTTTAGACTGGGAGAATCACTTTATATTGTGAACTCCTGGATAATATATAACATAAAGAGTTTAATTGAATCATTCAGTTGGGTTTTTGCCCAGAAAAGTGGGAACTGAAATGCTGATACAGCATCAGCTTCCAATGACACCAGTCAGCACTCCTTAGATTGGATGTAAATAATCCTATTTGTGGATATGCAATAAGAGAGGGGTATGCTTGTCTGTAAACTTGCTAGCAAAGGTAATTAAATAATTCTATCTTGTCTTAATATATATGAAAAAAAGCCCTGATCTCAAAGTAAAATTTGATATGTATTTTCCTTCTAGCTACTAGGAAAAAAAAACTGAATTTTTAGCAATCTTTATCTTACTTTGGAACTGCAGATGCAAGATAGAAAATACACACAGACACACACACACACACAGACACACACACACACACACAAACTCAAAGCTATGGTAACTAAAAGTTACCATAGCAACAGTAATTTTTGTTCCTGACCCTCCTTTGGAGAAGTTTGCTGCAAAACAAAACAAAAGTTCAACCTGATTGGGCCATGTGATTCTTCTTTCCTGGGATTAGAGATGGGAATTTGGTTCAAGTTCTTTATTTTAAAGTTCATCTTGATTTAAATCCTGAACTTCTCAAGTCCTGTTTCCTGAGCTCCAGCCTTAT
This sequence comes from Antilocapra americana, assembly GCA_007570785.1. Classification (NCBI taxonomy): domain Eukaryota; kingdom Metazoa; phylum Chordata; class Mammalia; order Artiodactyla; family Antilocapridae; genus Antilocapra; species Antilocapra americana. Next base: position 500,372 of record ML663013.1, on the reverse strand, counting down.
CACAGCATTTTGAAGAAAATAAATGGGGTCACTTAGAACATTGTAATCGAGTCAACACACAACAGGAATGAAATCCCTCTCAAAAACAAACAGGCTGTTCCAGTAAAGCTGTTTGGGTGGGGGAGGGGGTTCATTTGCTTAGAAAGAACTGTTGTCAATGAGTGTTCTCATTGTTTTCAAAATGGGCTCTCCTCACTTGGCTAAACATTAAGTCAATGTATAAACAACAACAACAACAAATCTTATAGAAACACAGAAAGAAAGTTGCAGATTAGAGTATTCATTTGGAAATCCATCTCCCTGGCATCTTACAGGATGGCACACAGTATTAAGCAATGCATCTCAGTATTATCTTAGACCCTTTCTCTTGATTCTCTACCTTTTTAAAAACATTTATTTTATTTTAGTTTTTGGCTGCACCATGAGGCACACTGGCTTCCTTGGTGGCTCAGAGGGTAAAGCGTCTGCCTACAATGAGGGAGACCAGGGTTTGATCCCTGGGTTGAGAAGATCTGCTGGAAAAGGAAATGGTAACCCACTGCAGTACTCTTGCCTGGAAAATACCATGGTTGGAGAAGCCTGGTAGGCTACAGTCCATGGGGTTGCAAAGAATCGGACACGATTGAGAGACTTCACTTTCACTATGAGGCACATTGGATCTTAGTTCCGTAGCTAGTGATCAAACCTACAACCCCTATATTGAAAGTGCAGAGTCTTAACCACTGGACCACCAGGAAAGTCCCTCTACCTTTTTAATAACTATTATTTCGCAATCTCTGTTCTCACTTCCTCACTGATTGAGTGTTTGAATACTGTTATTCCCAGGGGAGCCATCCCTCATCCTTTTCCCTCCTCATGCATTTTCCTCCTCAGGTACATGAACGTTTAATCAAGTCTGACTCTTTATGACCCCCTGAACTGTAGGCCACCAGGCTTCTCTGTCCATGGGATTTCCCAGCCAAGAATACTGGACGGTGTTGCCATTTCCTTCTCCAGAGAATCTTCCTGACCCAGGGATTGGACAATCATCTCTTATATCTCCTGCTTTTCAGGTGGATTCTTTACTGCTTGAACCATCAGGGAAGCCCTTTCCCTCCTCAGTGGGTATTATTTTCCCAAGTAAGATTCATTTCAGTTTAGTCACTCAGTAGTGTCCAACTCTCTTCGACCCACATAGACTGCAGCATGCCAGGCTTTCCTGTCCATCACCAACTCCCGGAGCTTGCTCAAACTCATACATCATTGCATCAACTCATACATCAAGATGGTTGATGCCATCCAACCATCTCATCCTCTGACATCCCCTTCTCCACCCACCATCAATCTTTCCCAGCATCAGGGTCTTTTCCAATAAGTCAGTTCTTCACATCAGGTGGCCAAAGTATTGGAGTTTCAGCTTCAGCATCAGTCCTTCCAATAAATATTCAGGACTGGTATCCTTTAGGATGGACTGGCTAGATCTCCTTGCAGTCCAAGAGACTCTCAAGAGTCATCTCCAACATCACATTTCTAAAGCATCAATTTTTCATGCTCAGTTTTCCTTATAGTTCAACTCTCACATCCATACATGACTACTGGAAAAAACACAGCTTTGACTAGATCGACCATTGTTGGCAAACTAACATCTCTGCTTTTTAATATACTGTCTAGGTTGGTCATAGCTTTTCTTCCAAAGAGCAAGCATCTTGTAATTTCATGGCTGCAGTCACCATCTGCAGTGATTTTGGAGCCCCTAAAAATAAAGTTTGTCACTGTTTCTCCATCTATTTGCCGTGAAGTGATGGGACCAGATGCCATGATCTTAGCTTTTTGCATGTTGAATTCTAAGCCCGCTTTTTCACTCTCCTCTTTCACGTTCATCAAGAGGCTCTTTAGTTCTTCTTCACTTTCTACCATAAGTGTTGTGTCATTTGTATATCTGAGATTATTGAGATTTCTTACAGCAATCTTAATTTCAGCTTGTGCTTCATCTAGCCTGGCATTTCTCATGATGTATTCTGCATATAAGTTAATAAGCAGGGTGATAATAAATAGCCTTGACATTCACTGTAATTCCTACAATTCACCATCAAGTGTATATTTCCAGCCAATACTGTTTTCCAAAATTACACTCTGATTCTGAGCTGATCATCTTCACCTAACATCTTACCTATATAGAAAACTTACCACTGTCTTCCTCAAATTCTTCTCCATCTCTGTTATTTGCTTCTCACTCAATTTTGTATATAAACTTGTACATTTAAAATTATATAAAACTTTCCCTCAACCTCTGGGTTTTCCTTTCAGGCAGTATCAACTTCTATTGACCTACTTCACTAACATGTCCAGAATTCTTACCTTCTCCATGTGCCTTGGGATGCAGCCTTTAGTCTGTCCCTCATCATCTCTTTCCTTCTGGGGCTATTTCCAAAGATTCTTGAGCTGTATTCCCTGCTCTCTCTTCCATACCATTCTTTTTACTGCCCCACCCAAATAATCTTTTGAATAAAAGTGGAACCATGCTTGGGAAATCCCATGGAGAGGCAAGCCTGGAGGGCTCCAGTCTATGGGGTCGCAAAGTGTGGTACAGGACTAAGGGACTAAACAGCAACAACAGTGCTTAAAACTCTTCCAGGACACTCCCTTTGCAGGTACTATTGGAGGGCTGTTGTCTTGATCTGATATCATTTCATCCTTTCACTTAACTTTCTACTCTTGCACATGTGTCCCCTCCTGCACATGTCTTTCATTTCCCCCATGTCTTAGTTTAGAAGTCTTGACCTAGATAGTCTCAGGTATAAGCTGATAGGGAATCATAGGGACTGTGGTGCTGGAGAAGATTCTTGAGAGTCCCTTGGACTGCAAGGAGATCAAACCATTCATTCTTAAAGGAAATCAACACTGAATATTCATTGAAAGGACTGATGCTGAAGCTGAAGCTCCAATACTTTGTCCACCTGATGCGAAGAGCCAGCTCATTGGAAAAGACCCTAATGCTGATAAAGGTTGAGGATAGGAGGAGAAAGGTGCCACAGAGGATGAGAGGGTTGGATGGCATCACTGGCCCAAGGGACATGAGTTTGAGTAAAGTCTGGGAGATAACAAAGAACAGGGAAAACTGGCATGCTGCAGCCCATGGGATCACAAAGAGTCCGACATAACTTAGCAAGTGAACAAGCAGATTGTGATAGACTAGAAAGAGTGTGTGCAATCTGAAACATTTAAGCATTTTAAAAAACACTGCTAGGCAATCAAACTCCACCATGGGCTAGATGAGCCCTTCAGAAGGCACTGCAAGCCCTGCTTCTTCTATGGCCACACTCAAAGACACACTCTGTGAATGAACCTATGTCTCTTAAAAGTCTGAACCTGTATGTTTTGTCTCCTCTACATTCTTTGCCAGTTATCTATACAGGTACACCCTTCCTCCAGAAAAGGGCTATTTCTCTTTTCATTTTATCTGGATAATTTCATAGATAAAGGGGACCACCCAAAGTCTTTCCAGTCCAAAGCCTCTCAGTCAATCTGAGTCTCTGCCTCTCTGAGACCTTGACTATACCAGAATAGATTGGACAGGGTGATTAAGGGGGGGTGTATTATTTATGAACTTACAAATGACAATAATAAAGCTTAAGATTTGTGTGGGGCTTGACAGCTTCTTAAGCACTTTCCTACTTGATAGTCTCAAAAAAAAGAAGGCTTTAAGAGGCATAAAGAAAGTAGTAGGGAAGGGAAGAAACTTATTTGCAGGCAGCAGGTAGATGACTGTGTTGCTGGTTTAGTGATTTAAAAAACAACAACAAATTAAACCATCAGTCTCTGCTATAGAGGTCTCTAAAATCACTTCCAACTGAATGATCACCTGAACTCCACGTTATAGATTGACTACAGGTACAATGTGCCCTAATTTGTTTTTTTTAATTGAAGGGTAATTGCCTTACAGAATTTTGTTGTTTTCTCTCAAACCTCAACATGAATCAGCCATAGGTATACGTATATCCCCTCCCTTTTGAACTCTAAATTTGTTTTTTGCAAGCACATACCAAGGTTTTTTTTTTAATTATAGCTATATCATGCTTCTATGAAGTTTTCATATTTGAATTTATGGAATTGTTATATTGAAATGGAATTGTGTTACACCTTTAAACCTCAAGTGGCTACTAATATTTTATTAAATACAGCTGCCACTAGGCAATAAAAATTTCTAAGGGGCCAAAAAAAGAGTGCGGTGTTTTTCATATCTGCTTTCTTCTTGCAGAAGCCATATGCTAGTAATACGTATATGCTGTCTGGTGTTCAATATATACTCCAGCTCTGTATATAGTTAGCCTACAGCATTACACACCACCTGCATAATTTCAAAACATTGAACACTAGATGTCACAAAACAAAACCCCATGCTCTGCTCTCTAACACAAAAGCATTTACAGTTGGTTAATGAGATATACAGAAAGCTGTTGCAAAATGAAGGAAGTTAATTTCATTATACAAGTTTAGGAAATGATGGTGGACTTTGCAGGACAGATATTCCACAGCCGTAATTAGCTTTAAGATAAATCCATTTGGTATGCATTTGGCTTTTCATTCGGACATACATTTTCACTCTTATGTGCAGAGTCTGAAAGGTTTATATTACATAAAATTAGGGCTGTATAAACTGTGTGCTTCATCTCTTTCTCTAATGCAACTGTGCCTCCCCCTCTCAACACAGTCATCTAAATGAGAGCCCCCATTGCATGCAATGCACGTCAATAAATAGGGAACATGAATGTGAATCAATATTGTGTTAGTACTGGGATTAAGCAAGCTATTTTCTCCTCCTTTTTTTTCCTTCTGGGGAGATGAATATGAGTAAATAAGATGAGTGCTTGTCTGAAAGTGTGTTGGAGGATTAGGTTTTGTGTTTTCCTGTTGAGGACAGCGTGCCAACTGCCAGGCCTTGGCTGGCTACCTGCACCAAGCATAGAAAACCCCATGCTCACCCTTGTAGCTGCAGGCCTGCTGCTTTGAAGGACGTGAGGAGGTAGGCCTCCTCTCGCCCAGAAAAACCAGGTGCAGTTCCTACTGCCAGGAAAGGTTACGCTTCGTATGACTTCGTTTTCTCTCCGCAAATTAAAGGACAATTTATGAGTGTCTAGACAGGAATTAATCGGAATAATATTGGCTGCTTTTGACCCGAGAGTGCTATTACAATAAAGTATATACAACACAAATATAGGATAAAATCATTTATATAGCCTATTATCATGCCAGCATCCAGAGACACCTTACAAGAATAAAATGATTTACAAAAGAAAACATGAACAAAAACATCTCTCTGATGATGGATGGTTTTGAAAAGCCAACTTAAGCTGTTCCTGAAGTTATAGTTAGAGAGAGCTTCTGTAAGTGCTAACAAGATAAGGACATTTTAAATGATGGTAAATAATAAAACAGATTGGTGGGGGTATTGGGGGCACAGATCCAGGACAGAACTAGTTTCCACAATTTGTAAGAAGTTAGTATATGAGAATCTTCCAAAACCCCTGTAAGTACTAAAACGGAGAATATACACACGTTCAAGTCTAAATATACTTAATGCCTATGAAGGAGTAACAAATTTTGTACACACACAGAGAGAAGAAAAAGGCAAATTTTTTCTATAGAAAAAAAATTATGAAGTACAGAAACAGATAAAAAGTATTTTCATGTGCAAATGAAATATATTATTACTCAAAAAATTAAAAATAATGTTCTTAAATTTGCCAGGTAAATGTAGAAAATATTTGAAGGATTAAGCAATTCATAAAGAATTTCCATATGTTATGTGTTTGGCCCTCCCTGCACATATTATATTCATATCCTTCCCCCCAAACAACTATTTAAACAGCGTCTATTGTGAAGCACTACCTGATTCAGTTGGCTATTATCTAAATTTAGGTAGTTTACTGAGTGAAAATGAACTCCAATTTTCCTTAATCTTTTGATTCAGTACAACTGCTTTTTCTCAATACAAAGAAAATATGATGTTGAACAGTTTATTCCCCTAAAATAACTTTCTTAATTACTTGATTATCTAAGTAGCACAAGCCTATTATATAAAACTTGGAAAATGCAGAAGAATTTCAGGAAGAAAACAAGTTTTCTACATGATCTCCAGTACCAGAAATAACCACAGTTAATATCATGGTATATTTTTTATAAATGGAAACATTTTCAAATTAATTCTAAATTAATTCCAGTCTCATTCTAAACCGGAAAAATGAACTGCTCCTATAAAAACTCCTGGTGTGTCAAGCAGAGTTGAGAATTATGCTAACTATTAGGTCAGTTTATTTCCCCTCAATATTTTTTTTTACCTATCCTGATAATTATTATGAGACTCTTTAAACTGAGCTATCATAGTTTCCATTCTGCAATTTAGTTTAGGGAAGAGAAACAAAGCTATGTTTATTGAAACTGAATGTTAACATTTCTGTATTTGTATGTTATATTATATACTTCAAGTTGTAAAACATTTAGCTATTTTCTTTCTTGCATGAATAATGTTAATTAATAAATGTAATCTCTTACATACACAAAAAAATACACACACATATGTTACAGGTATGTATACATAATTTGTCTCCTCTCTATTTCCTTAGCTGTGCAGTAGTAATATTTCTACTGTTTTATATCTTCTTGCTTGCTCAAAAGAGAAAAAAAATTAGGGCAGAAGACAGGAGGTTATATTTCTGTTTTTGTTCCTGCAGCCCAGGTCTAAATGGGTTTAATCACTGGGTGCTGGCTCTGGGTGACGAGGGAGCGACATCCTGGGTCTTGCTTCAGTGTGGATTATTTCAAATGGTTTCATGGTAAATCGCTGTTCTAGTGGGAGAAAGATCAAGGCCAAAATCTTCACAAAGAAAATATAATGCAAATGCGAATACTGTCAGACAAAAGGCTCTTAATTTGGACTTTTATAAATCATTTTGTCACTTAAATTTGTGAATCCACACCTAAAGACGGGAGAAGAACACCTCTGGACATGAACACAATTCATCTTCTTCCTCGTCTCAGTCATTATGTGATTGCCAAAATCCATTCCAGAGACCTTCTAAATTGTTTTTTTAATCCCATAAAGACATAGACCCAGTTTTCAGGTCAATTTTACTTTATTGCAATAATTTGTTTACTTCTTGACTTATTTTGTTATTCCATTTCTTTTGATGGTGGTGATTATCCACTATGTCCACCAATTTTGTTTTAGCTTTTTATTGAAATATAGTTGATTTACAATGCTGCGTTAATTTCAGATATATGGCAAAGTGATTATATATATATTTTTTCAGATTATTGTCTCTTATATGTTATTACAAAATATCTAGTATAGTTCTTTGTGCTATACAGTAAGTCTTTGTTGTTTATCTATTTTATGTATTATAGTGTATTTATGTTAATCACACATTCCTGATTTATGCCTCCCTGCCTTTCCCCTTTGGTAACTTTATATAGTTTGCTTTCTATATCTGTGGTCTGATTTGGTCTACTATTGCCTTTTAAGAAAATTAAATAGAAAATTTGAATTAGTATTAGAGAGCTAAGGGATAAACAAATCTATTAACTCTTACCATCATCTAAACCTTGATCTGGACTTTTGATAACTTTGGGACTACAAATACAGACAAAACAACCCATCATTGTGGTTTGTTGCTGTTGTCGAGTTGTTCCAATTGAACTTACTTAAGTTACCTCCCAGTGAAAGGGAACTTGTTTGCCTCTTCCTCCAGCAGTTTAGCTAAGCTGTCTTTCTTTAAGTTTCTGAATCATGTTGCATCCTTTGTCACAATAAATTAACTTTAGCCTAATAAACCTAGAACAGACCCCCAAACAGTAATCTGAGGATACAGGTATATTTAGAAAGTCTTGCAACTCAACTCAAAGGGGAATCTTCAATATCTCAAAATGAAAAGAATGCATCATTCTGCTCTCTCAAAATGGTTGGTTATCTATGATGACTTTTTTAAAAGTATGAGTGATTATATTTCTCATTGTAATAACTCTATGTAATAACTAATTTGGAAAAATTCTCTGGTGGCTACTTTGTTTGTTCTAATTAACTACTACATTACTAAGGTTTCCTTTGTTTCCTTTTGTCCTCTGTACCTAATCCTAACATGAGTTCTCATTGTCTAATATGGGTTCTGTCCTGACAGGGGCAAGCAGTCCTGCTCACATCAGGTGCTGCGCAGCCACAGTAAACTCACCTGGGGTACACTCTAAATGAGTTCCTAGGAACACTGATGATTAAAGAGAACATTCCAGAGCTCATAGCATTGACTGGGAACTCTTGGAGGCAGATTTGCAAAGTGGTTAATGGGATGGGCTCTAGAGTCAGATAGCTTCAAGGTAAACCTTCAATGTGCCAGCTAGGTGGGCTTGTGCATGGTGTTTAATCATCTGTGCCTTGGTCTAAAAATGGGGATGATAGATAGTAACATATATTAGTAAGATATTTATCTATATTCAAAGCGCTTAGAATGATGCTTGACCTATAAGTTGGTATCTAAAAACTTCTAGCTCATATTATAAATAGCTTCTGTATCTCAGTCTCATACAGGTCTAATTCTCTTTGAGCTACATTCACACATTTTTAATACAGGTTCTTCCGTCTTTAAGATAATAATAGCCTGAAATTACTGTTAGACTTACCTGAATTGGGATCTCAGTTTTGCCCTTTACCCAATCAATATGTGACCTTGAACCTAGGAACTTAACTCTCCGAGCTGTTAACTTATCTCTGGTGAAGCATAATGCCTCCCTCTCCAGGATATTGTGAGAATTAAATGAGATGGTATGTGAAAAACTCCTAGCACTTAAAAAAATGTTGACTTGAATTACAATCTGCTTCATATTTCCCCACATCCTTCCCCACATGTGTAAAGTTGGAAGCTATCCTGCCTATTTGCATACACACTTTTTTTTCAGGGTTGTTCTTCTTGTGTTAGCCTATAAAATCAACCAAGCATTGCCTTCTTAAATCATCTCCAAACCAACAGAGAGATATTGTTAGTCGCATATTCAACAGCCACAATCACTTCCTGTCTGACTCTTTTTTCTTTTTCTGATGCAGTAATCTACCCAACCCCAGCCATTAATAACAGCCTAACTATATCACAAAGACCTTGGTGACTTATCCAAGTGTCACTTGCAGCTAGAAGTGGACAGTTACACAAAGGAAAAACTTGTTAGGAGGTTCCACAGAAAGATTTTGAAATGATGAAATGAAAGACTCCTTTTGTTTCCTGGCTTTCACTTTTGTCTTAAACGTATTTGGAGAAGGTTGAGCTGCCAAGAATGAGGCAGCCATTTTGGAATCAAGGGGCAATGCTGAGAAAGCTGGAACAGAGTATTGAAAAGACCTTAATGACATCCTGGAGCCGCTACCCTGACCAGAGAAGCACCTATCTTTGGTCTTTCTGGATGGGGAGACAAATAAATGCCTTTATTACTTTAGCCATCATTAATATCATTAATTGGCTATGCTGTTACTTACAGCTGATATAACTGTCTCTAAAATTTTTATTTGATCAATTGTGTTCCGATTTCTTATTTCTGCTTGCTAAGTGACATGTCATGGATACATATATATATATATGAAAGTGGAAGTGTTAGTCACTCAGTTGTGTCTGACTAATTGTGACACCATGGGCTACAGCCCGCCAGGCTCCTCTGTCCATGGAATTCTCTAGGCAAGAATACTGGAGTGGGTTGCCATTCCCTTCTCCAGGGGATCTTCCCAAACCAGGGGTCGAACCCAGGTCTCCTGCATTGCAGGCAGATGCTTTACCATCAGAGCCACTAGAGAATTTTGGATATATGTATGTATGTGTGTATATATACATATATATATGTATATATATCATTAAAACATATCAAGATGTTTCCAGTGTCAGATGAGATATTGTATTTGCCTAAACATATCTTCCACTTCCTAGGTGAGTAGAATTAATGTTAATGCTAATATAACAATAAAAGCTACCAGTTATTGCTCTTCCTCTCTTTCCAGGTTTGTTTTTAAATCTTTATCTGAATTATTTAACTCAAGCCTAATAGGAGTCTTTAGAAGGAGGCATTTTTTCCCCATTTAACAGATGAGAAACCTGAGATTTAAAAAAAAAAAAAATCTATTTCCCAGCTTACCCTCTTGAGTTCACATATGCTGTTTCACCCCTTAACCTTTTTCTTGTTAGCCCCACTAATTCTTACCCATCCTGCAGACTGAACTGAAGCATCACTTCCTTGGAAAGGCCTTTCACGACCCCAGGCTAGATTAGATTACTTGTGACACACACATTATTAGCAGCCTGGACATCTTCACAGCCTTTTACACATTTGCAATCATTTAATGGCTTGTAATTATTTTCTTTTCTTCCCCTCTGTGGCTTGGGGGGAGTCATTTTGTCTATCCTGTTCATTATTGTAGCCATTGGCCCCCTGCTTTACTTTTTACACTAGTCATTGACAATGCTTTTGTGTTCTCAGCATTGTTTGGAATTCTAAAACTTTTCGCAACAAGTGGAAAGGAAATGAGAAGACTCAGACAACCTTGAGAGAGCCTAACCACATCCATGAAGCATCTACTCTTATCCCTCTGGTTACTTGTTTTCCCTCCACACCATCTAGCTAGCTGATCCAGTAGGTCATTTTGGCTCTGTAAGCAGCCCTTTGCCTCTTTTCTGTTTGATCATCCCTTTTTTGTTTTGTTTTTGTTTTTAGACCTTAATCATAAATATGAGATCATTAGGTAACATTTAACTTTGCTCCTGATTCCTGCTTTACTAAGTATACACATGTTACCTTCCCTGCTGATTCCTTTCCTGGATTAGGAGTAAGACTGAAGAATTAAGTAAAGAATGACTGACCCTCTACCTCCAGTTTCCCCTTAGTAAATTTATAGGTGGACCACACAGGCAAAAGAACATCCAATTGCAGATGGACCATGTGAGCAAGACAACATCCCAAGGAAGATGGGGAGAAGTTATCAGATCTGCATGCAGTGGAAAGATGACAAAGAATCTGAAAGTGAAGTCACTCAGTCATGTCTGACTCTTTGGGATCCCATGGACTGTAGCCTACCAGGCTCTTCAATCTATGGAATTTTCTGAACTCCTGCCTTGATGATTGACTGAGATTGTTTCTCCTTCACCTTTAAAAATTGTCAAGACTGACCAGAATCTTTAGAGTTTGACTTTGTACATAAGTCCACCATCTCCTCAGATTGCCAGGTTTTTCTGAATAAAGTACCTTTCTTCCCTACTGATGCTTTACCCTGCTATTTATTGGCTATTGAGTGGTAAGTGATTAAACTTGTGTTCAGTTACAGTCTGACATACTCAGGGATTCTGCCAACTAAGTTCTAATATCAGCCAGAGGCACCATCGATAACTCAAGGCTTTGTGCCCACTTGCATCTTACATCACATTAGCTGTTTAGCTTAGTAGTTCACCCAAAAAGCATCTCCATACAGTACTGTGATGAAAGCTGCTAATTGTCATCCAGTCACTTTTTTGCATTCTTTCTTCACTAATATGATCCACCCTGTATCTTGGTTTTGGGTAGCAAATGGCCACCCATGTAAAAGCAACATTCTAAGACTTACTTGGACCTTGTGTAGATATGTACCTTTCTTGCCAAAGGGATGAAAGCAAACTATCATAAAGAAAATAACTTCTTTCCTTCCCTGCCCTCTACACCTTCACTTTTCTCCTTCCCTCTTTCCTATGGATTGGATTAATAATGAGGTCATGGAACTTGTGAGCCAGGTTTGACCACACAGTTAGGGGCATTGAATTAAGCAACAGCTGAGCAGCTAGATTTATTACCCTGGAGGAGGCTGGAATTCTTCAACCCCATTTAGCAGAATCACTCAGCACTCACCCAGACTTCCTGCCTTTCTCTGAAATACTCTGTGAAAGATACTAATTTTTATCTTTAAGTAGTTTTGCTTCTCTTTATCATCAAAGTTTAGGCTCTATACCAACAATGCAGATAAATATATAGTTATAATGAAGAAAACCTTGACGAATCAACAGAAATTCGATGGAACCTCTGGAGAGCTTGCATAGCATCAGTGCCATGTGCTATGACCCATGGGTCTAGACTCAACACTCTAAGTTACTTAAAGGGACTGCATACATTGACATCATCAGCAGTTCCCTAAAACAGTACCTCTCAGGTGACATGCCAATGACTCCTCTAAAGCTAGACTGGATGGGGAAGCAGCACACTTGAGCAAAGAAAGAGAAGAGACACTCCAGCTGGAATCAGGATGCTCAAATGTAGGTGCGGATGGGTAGATCTGACAGTTCTTCACTGATGCTCATATTTGCTTACGCCCTATCTTTCTAACAGATTCTGCCAAGTTCTGGGGGAAAGTGAACTGAAAAAATAGTCAAATAAATCTGTTGTAAAGAAACCAAGATGAGTTTCCTAATTTTTTTGCCCAGTAGTATGGTTGTAATTTTGGTTGGCACTTTTCCTTGCCACAATGGTGGTAGCAACATGGGTGACCAAGGACATGAAAAAAGGAAAAAAATCATGATGGAGAGAATGTTACCATGTAACTGACAAACCTTAGATTCAACCATATTTTCAGGACAAACCAGGAATCAATAGGGCAGAAATGTGGAGAGTAAAAAATGGAGACTGTTGAGGAAAGAGAGGCCACTAGAAATGGCAGAAGAAAGAGTAAAACCAACTTGCAAAGGAAAAAAGGACTTAACTCACAGTCGTTAAGGATGTTGACGTTGGCTAGGCCTCTGCCAGAATCAGGGAAGTGCTTATATTCGGGACCAGAAACGCAGTCGTGTTGCTTGTGGGAGGCTTTTGTGGCTGTTCTTATTGTTATCCTCACCCATTTAGTTATATTCCCTCCAGGATGGTGTGAGCTGGGAAACCTGGACTCCATTTATAAAATATAAATATCTACATGTAAAGCAAATGTTCATTATTTATCATAGAGGTCTGCCTGGGAATCATAATAAACAATTAGATAGTAAGCAGTGGGGGCAGGCACAGAAGTGGACCAAGCATGTCCTCCTCTGTCAAGGAAGGAAAACATTCAGGGGTCAGACCAGACCCCTCTGGGGATCTTTCTTCACAGTTACAAACTAGACAGACATACCTTTGTCTCAAAGCACATTTCAGAATTCCATGATGGTCCAAGTCAATTTTTAGGGATCTTAAGTTGAAATAAACATACTGATATTTGTATTCTCAACCTAACATATGCAGAGCATCAAGAATTGGACGTTCACCAAAGAATTCAGACGTATGGACAAAAAAAAATCAGGAAATCATTTCCAGAATATGTACAGCAATTAACAAAATCTAGATGTGAGGCAAATAAAAATCAATTAGGCTAAGAAACATGGGGAAATAAGAAGAGCCAATCAAAATGTCTATGTAAGAGGCAAACTGAATAAAGAATGTACATAAATGATTGATTTGAAAATCATAGAGAAAATAATGCCGTGTCCATTTATTTTGCATGTTTACTTATGGTATATGTATATGCTTTCTCTCCATAACTGTATTATAAGCTCTTCAGAGATTTATGCTTTATTTACAGTTCAGGGTTATCATTTCAGAAGTGAGGAATACATGACTTGGAGGATTGTGTGCAGCAGCAAAGGCTTGTCACTTCAGAACTCTAAATATTATGTGCATTCCTTATTTCTTAAATATCCACCATTTGAGGTCTTGGTTGATACTTAGTTGGGGAGGTTTTTCATAAAAACATGAGACATAATTATGAAGAGAAGACTCAGTGTGTGTGTGTGTGCTGTGTGCGCAGTCCCTCAGTCGTGTCTGGCTCTTTGGAACCCTGTGGACTGAAGCCCACCAGCGTCCTGTGCCCATGGGATTTCCTAGGCAAGAATACCAGAGTGGGTGGCCGTTCCTTTCTCAGGGGATTTTCCCAGCCCAGAGATTGAACCCATGTCTTCTGTTTCTCTTGCATTGGCTGACAGACTCTTTATCACGGACCCACCTAGGAAGTCCAAGTGTATGTATAGTTGTTATATTTTAGGGACTCAATAAATAGTCAAAGGTTGTCTCAAAAAAGACAGCCTATAGTCTTGGAATATATTGGATCCATCAACTGAAACAGAACACCTCATACATTTTCACAAGTTCTCTCTTTTACTCCTCACAATATGTTAGGAGATAAGAGATATATTACCTCCTTATTGTAGGTAAGGAAACTTCCATTTAGCACTATCTTCATGTAAGCTTTACCATTTTCCTGAAAGTTTCAGTTTAGTTCAGTTGCTCAGTCATGTCCAACTCTTTGAAACCCTATGGACTGCAGCATGCCAAGCCTCTGGGTCCATCACCAACTCCCGGAGCTTGCTCAAACTCATGTGCATTGAGTTGGTGATGCCATCCAACCATCTCATCCTCCGCCATTCCCTGCTCCTCCTGTCTTCAATCTTTCCCAGCATCAGGGTCTTTCCAAATGAGTCAGTTTTTCGCATCAGGTAGCCAAAGTATTGGAGTTTCAGCTTCAACATCAGTCCTTCCAATGACTATTCAGAACTGATTTCCTTTAGGATGAACTGGTTGGATCTCCTTGTAGTCGAAGGGACTCGCAAGAGTCTTCTCCAACACCACAGTTTAAAAGCATCAATTCTTTGGAACTCAGCTTTATTTATAATCTAACTCTCACATCCATACATGACTACTGGAAAAGCCATATCTCTGACTAGAGGGACCTTTGTTGGCAAACTAATATCTCTGCTTTTTAATATGCTAACTAGATTGGTCATAGCTTTTCTTCCAAGGAGCAAGTGTCTTTTAATTTCATGGCTGTAGGCACCATCTGCAGTGATTTTGAAGCCCAAGAAAATAAAGTCTGTCACTGTTTTCACTGTTGAAAGTTTAGCAATCTTCAAATATAAATGATGAATAAATAATTTAAATATATGAAAAGGCCAACATTCAAGTAACACAATAACATCACAAATAATATTGATTTATCTAGAGTTCTTTTTTTCCTTCTATTTTCATATCTGAAAACAGAAACTCATGTCATCTTTTTAAACTTGTCATGAAATGAAAATACATTTGGGTTTCATGTAATAGAAGACATTGAATTCCTTTTGTTAATTTATTACTTTATTTTAATTGGAAGATAATTACTTTACAATATTGTTATGGCTTTGCCATACATCAACATAAACTGGCCACAGGTATACATGGGCTCCCCCCAACCCAATCCTGAAAACTTCTCCAACCCCTCTCCTCACCTTATCCCTCTGGGTTGAATTTCTGAAAGAAATCCTGAGGCTTGGACTAACTTCCATGGTTTATAACTGTTCCAGGAAGGCTGAACTGGGATTTAGACTTCCAGTTGATCTTAACTACTTGAAGGTGCAAAGAAAACACATCATTCAAACTCACAGTGCATGAATTAATGGCTTTCTGTCACCAACCTCTTTTTTCCCCTACTCATTGGGTCAAGGGCCCATGGCCTCTTCTTTCCTCTCTGGCGAACTTTTTTGAAAACATAGCTCCTGAGCTGCTAGCATCCGTATTTTGTCTCAATCAAGATGGGTCTGCTTGTTCAGAAAATATTTCTTTAAGTAGCTGAGAATGATTTGGGTGCTCATCAGTTGAGAATATAAACTGGTTCACTTTAATCTTGGTCACGGAAAAGTAACCACTTAATTTATTGTCCAAACCTAGATACATTTGAGATTGAAAGGAGGTGCTAAGAAAAATTAGTCTGGGACCACAAGCATATTTGTCACAAGCAAAGGGGGCTATGAGTCTTGGAAGTCAAGTTAGGGATTATATTCCTTATTCTCAGAGCAATAAGAAGACCCTGGATTTTTTAAATAAAGTAGAATAATCAAATGTATGTTTTGAAAGACTAAATCTCACAGATCAGTACTCAGTGGAGAAACCTAAAGTAACTGCAGGTAAAACAGAGCAGTCCAACAAATATGGTGGTAGCTGAGATTATAGTGAGGTAATGGGAATTTATGTAAGTGCCCATATTTAAGAGATCTACTGAGATTATCAAACAAATGAATATGCAGATGGTTTAGATGGGCTTAGTAGATGAGGGAGATGGAGAAGCCAAGGATGACTCCTTTATGATTTATTGAAACAGATTGATGGTGGATCTATTTATTGCGAACTGGCAGGGGACTGAAATGATGGATGGGGCAGTGAGGAGTGAAGAATATAAGTTTAATATTAGGCATATACATGTTAAAGGCTTTCAGATACTCAGGATGAAATTTGTATTAGAGTTCTCCAGAGAAACAGAATATATGCATAATAAGTTATTATAAGGAACTGATCATGCAATTATGAAGCTCAAAGATCTTCATGGTGAGTGGATAAACTGGGAACCCAGGAGAGCCAATAGTATAGTTTTAGACCCAAGGCCAGTAGACTTGAGGACCAGGAAGACTTAATGGTATAATTTAAGTCAAAAGGAAGGAAAAAAAAACCTTGTCAATTCAAAGATAGAAAGACAGAAGGAGTTCCCTCTTACCCAAGGGAGAGTCAATCTTTTTGGGCTATTCAGATCTTCAACTGATTAAGTAAGGCCCACTCACATTAAGGAGGGCAATCTGCTTTATTCAGTCTATAAATAAAATTTTAAATGTTAATCTCATCCAAATCACCATCACAGAAATACTCAGAATAATGTTTGACCAAATATCTGGGCACCCACTGAAATATGTCAAGTTGATACAAACTAATCACCAAGACAGCTCAATAGAATACACAGATTTGAATTCAGAGAAAAGACAGCCTGTGGATTTAATTGAAAAGTTATTCATGCAAGGATGATATCTAAAGTTTTGGATCTTGACAAAATTGCCCAAAGAAGAAAAGAGACTTTAGTGTTCTAGTCCTGGATCTGCTTCAATTTGCTGAACTCTCCAATCAACATCATCATTCCTTATGAAAATACAAATCATATTTCTTCCCAAATTATAAATATTTGCCTAGATTAGTACAAGAGGCTACTCGATGATCTTCCTAGTTTCACTCTGGCCCATCTTCCAGTCTCTTTTCAAGACAGCAAGCAACACAGAGCCCTCTGAAATTAAAAAAAAAAATCTTTGTTAAGCTCTTCTGCTCAGAATACTTCAGTGGTTTCTCATCTCACTGAACCCAGAGTCCTTCCAATGACTCACAAAACATCAGTCCCTCTGGTCTCGTCTTTCTTTCCTTTTCTATTTGCTAATTCATGTTCAGGCATACTGTCCTTCATGTTGTTGCTCCAAGATGTCAGCAGTGCTCCTGTTTTTGTTCCCTCTACTTGAAAGGCACATCTTCCAGGAATCTGCAAGATTTATTCCTCATCTTCCCCAAGTCTTTATTCAGTTGGCACCATTTTAGGGCATCTTGCCCTGACACCCTTTGAAACTATTTCTACCTCCCCAGTCTCTCCCACCCCTATTCTCCCACATTCTTTATCCCTTTCTCTGTTTCAGCTTTTTATTCCAATATTTTTATCGTATGAAACATTTTACGCACATATGCTTTGCACACTTCTTTACTCTTCTGTGTACATACATAGATACTGACTGATTTTATTTATTTATCTTGCTTATTCTCCATAATCCCCACTGGAATATCACTTCAACAGGAAAGGGTTTAGGCATTCCACATGTCTGTATTTGGATGCTTAGAAATGTGACTCTGCATATAGTAGGAGCCTAATAAATATTTATCAAATTTTAAAAAAGAAGTGGAATGAGTCAATAATCAACTGAAATAGCCCTTGTGTTACCATGTCAGATATTCCAGGTATTTGTGTAGCATGCCTTTATGTTAAAAATGAGCCTGTTATTATTTCCAGATTGAGGGTTGGGCAGAGGAAGATGCTATAAATCAAACTTTCAGGCCAATATACAGTGTGGCTAAGAACAGATGTCAAATTTTCTAAGACAGTCCTTTTGCCTCTGCTGTGGGTCCTCAAATACTTCAGAGAGGTCCTTAGTCACTTTTCAAGGGGTGACCTTACTGCTACTCTACCATATCTGGACACTTAGTCAGTTCAAGCTGCTATAAGCAAAATGCTACAGTCAGGGTGGCTTATTGTTGCCATTTAGTAGCTAAGTTGTGTCTGACTCTTTGGTGACCCCATAGACTGTACATTGCCAAGCTGCTCTCTCTATGGGATTTGACAGGCAAAAATACTGGAGTGGGCTACCACTTCCTTCTCCAGGAGATCTTCCCAACCCAGGGATGGAAACTGCATCTCCTGCATTGACAGGCAGTTTCTTTACCTCTGAGCCACCAGAGAAGCCCTGGGTTGGCTTAAACAACAAATATTAATTTCTCACAATTCTGGAGGCTGAGAAGTTTGGGGTCAAGGGGCCAGCAGATTTGGTGTCTGGTAAGGACCTGGCTTCCTGGTTCAGTTCAGTTGCTCAGTCATGTCTGATTGTTTGCGACCCCATGAATTGCAGCACACCAGGCCTCCCTGTCAATCACCAACTCCCGGAGTCTACCCAAACCCATGTCCATCGAGTCAGTGATGCCATCCAGCCATCTCATCCTCTGTCTTCCCCTTCTCCTCCTACCCTCAATCCTTCCCAGAATCAGGGTCTTTTACAATGAGTCAACTCTTCGCATGAAGTGACCAAAGTATTGGAGTTTCAGCTTCAACATCAGACCTTCCAATGAATACCCAGGACTGATCTCCTTTAGGATGGACTGGTTGGATCTTCTTGCAGTACAAGGGACTCTCAAGAGTCTTCTCCAACAGGGATGGTCATATTCTCATTGTATCCTTGGCAGAAGGAGCAAGGAAGCTCAATGAGATCTCTTTTATAAAGGCACTAATATCATTCATGAGGATTCTACCCTCACCATCTAGATCTAATCACCTCCCAGAGATCCCACATCCAAATGCCATGACAATGGGGATTAACTTTCAACATATGAATTTTGAGGTGGGTAGTCTATGGTACCTTGTATCCCCATCCCTCTCCTGAGCTATCCCTCTATGGAATTTGGACATGCAACATGTAGTAGGTGTCCTTTAAAGATATACTCTAACCCAACAAGGCACTTCCCTGGTGGCTCAGATGGTAAATAATCTACCTTCAATGCAGGAGACCTGGGTTTGATCCCTGGATTGTGAAAATCCTCAGGAGAAGAGAATGAAACCCACCTCAGTAGTCTTCTCTGGGGAGTTCCATGGACAGAGGACCATGGTGGGCTATAGTCCATGGAGTCACAAAGAGCCAAACACAACTGAGAGATTAATACTTTCACCCAACAAGAACAGAATTAGAGAATAAAGAGAGAGGACACAAGACCCAGGGCTACTGAGTGTTCAAGACTGAAAGAGAGAAGAAAGAAAATGAAATCCAGAGGGCTGAAAGCAGCCTCTGTCTTTCTCCTGATTTTTCTTCCAATGTGATCCCCATGAGTCCCCAGGAAACCCAATATGGTAGTTTCCCCCCACATAATTCTCTCCTGAGGCATTTTCAGTTACTCTACTTCTATGACAGAGGTTTTTGGGGGTTTTTTTTGTAAATTAATTTATTTATTTTAACTGGAAGCTAATTACAATACTGTAGTTGTTTTTGTCATACATCGACATGAATCAGCCATGAGTGTACATGTGCCCCCATCCTGAACCCCCTCTCACCTCCCTCCCCATCCCATCCCTCAGGGTCATCTCAGTGCACCAGCCCTGAGTGCCCTGTGTAACAGAGATATTTAAGGAACTGGAACAATGGAGTCCAGTCTAACCATTCATTCACTTATAAAATAAACAGTCATTTAAGTTCAGTCATTCAATCATATCTGACTCTTTGCAACCCCATGGACTGCAGCACGCCAGGCTTCCCTGTCCATCACCAACTCTAGGAGCCTACTTAAACTCAGTCCATTGTGTCTGTGATGCCATCAACCATCTCATCCTCTGGCATCCCCTTCTCCTCCTGCCTTCAATATTTCTCAGCATCAGGATCTTTTCCAATGAGTTGGTTCTTCTCATCAGGCGGCCAAAGTATTGGAGTTTCAGCTTCAACATCAGTCCTTCCAATGAATATTTAGGACTGATTTCCTTTAGGATGAACTGGTTGGATCTCCTTGCAGGCCAAGGGACCCTCAAGAGTCTTCCCCAACACTACAGTTCAAAAGCAATAATTTTCCAGTGCTCAGCTAGTCCAACTCTCACATCCATACATGATTACTGAAAAACCATAGCTTTGACTAGATGAGCCTTTTACTCAGAAATATTTAAGAAGCCTATATTATATGCTACTATATGCCAAGAATGGGAAATTCATCAGGAATAAAGAAACAGAAAAGCTGAACATGATGATGCTACTCCCTTAAAATTAGAATTCATGAAAGTTTACACATGACCACTGAGAAAGATGCCATCCTTTTTGACAAGACCCAAATATACCCAAATACCATTCTTAAACAGTCTTGTCTCTTCTATTTAAATCAAGGAAGAAAGTTTGCCCCAATCCTTATTGCTTTTTCTTGAGTACCATTTCTTCTGTGTCCAGACAAAGCATCCGCCTATGAAGAATACCCATTTTCCAAGCCATCCTTCTACCCTCCCCAACCCCATGAACTACTCAAGACAGCCGCCAAGCTAGAATAACATTTTGAGCCTGCTCTACAGGGCGCAAACCCTTTTAAATAGCTTAGGATATTATCTCTTTCTCTTAAGTGGTAACCAGGTGACCTGAAAAGGCACATTGAGCTTCCAAAAGGTGCTTAACCAAGAATGAAGGAGGTACTTTGGCTGTAAGAAACTCTGGACATTAAATAATAACTTGCCTTAAATGCACTAGTAAAACATTTCACATTAAAGTTTGGCAATCAGAGGACTGAGCCCAAAGATGACTTCTTCAATTTCTTTTAGGGGAATTGGAATGGAGATTTTACTTTGCTCCTCTTCCTATCACAGAGGGTGATCTCCCTGAAGATTTTATTGGCAGCCTCATCCTGCCAAAAGCATCCACTGTCCACATGGCTCTTGCCTGTCCTTCCAGAGAACCACAGTCCCGTGAGAAAGCACGTTCACAGTGCTGCTCTGTGGGAAACACCAGGAGAAGGACTCTTCCCAAATCTGTGCGAATTGAGTAACTGGAAGCAACACTCACCAGCTTCCTTGTTTATGTTACTCTCTGTAAAAATATTGGAAACCCAAAACAAGTCAGTAGCATGTTGGCACTGAATTATATCGGGACAAACATTCCTTTCAAAAGAATTGCTGGATGTCTTTTAATTGTTGAGAAACCTGGAGACTTGTGCAGTCTATTCTGGTTGTCGATTCATGATCTTTAAAAGCATTTTTTAAATTGACTGGTCCCACCTCATCTTCTTCCAGCCAAGTTTTACAGATGCCATCTTAAAAATCAATTCAAAGAACAGCCATAAAACTGAAAGCTTCCTCCTTGAAACGTGGATGGCAGAATGCAATTTTGTTTAATTTTAATTGACAGAGATGTCAGCCAAAGAGAATATTTTAGAATATTAGTAGGAACAGTAAACTTGTGCCATGACATTTTTATCGTATAATAGTATAATTCCCTGGAAAAAAGAAATCTCCACTGTCAGGATTTACACTAAAGCCATACACATTTTTTTTTCCCACTCTCTAAAGGAATGACAAATGTATTGCTAATTACACAACTGCTTTATTATGTGGAGCTGTAACTAAAATCTTTTCTGGATTTTCCAGCAAAATTGAGCTTCTTCCGAAATGATTAATTCTAGTGAATGGACTTGAGTAGAAAAAATTGATTCCAGCTGAAAGAAAATTAGCTCCCTGCCCACTTCAATTGCAGAAACTACTAAAGACAAACTTCCAGGACTGGGCTATATTATTGAGTTTTATTGGTGTCAAAGTTTTCCAAGGAGAGATGTGAGAAGCCAAAAACTTAACTGTCTTAATTTTATTATAGTTATAAACATAACCAAGAAGTTCAAGGATGGTAGAAACCAGAATTTTTGTTTTTGTTTGTCATGTAGTTAGTTGCTCAGTTGTATCCAACTCTTGCAACTCCACGGACTGTAGCCCACCACACTTCTCTGCCCATGGGATTTCCTGGGCAAGAATACTGGAGTGGGTTGCCATTTCCTTCTCCAGGGGGTCTTCTGGACTCAGGAATAGAACCCACATCTCCTGCATTGGCAGGTGATTCTTTATCACCCGGGAAGCCCAGAAACAGGGATTACTTTGGGTTTTTAAATCTTTATCTTTGGGCAAATGCCTCTTTTTGAACTTAGGTAGCATCTGGTACATACTTCAGCTTTAGAATTTATTACATTTTGTTAAAATAATGTCCTTATCTATAGGTCTTCACCATTAGACTCCACTAAGATGTCTCAATTAACTTTGTACCCATGATGTCTCACATAAGTATAGATGCTCAACAAAAGTGAGCTGAAGTAGAGGAGTAATTTTAACTCAGTTCATATAAACCAAGAGATGGCATCTCTGCAACTTTAGAATCAAACAGAGAATGCTGCTTTTCCAAAAATGGTTCCTGCAATCCTAGGAATAAATCTTTGGTCCTCAACAGGAATGTGTCATGCTGGAGAGGAATATCCTTCATCAATTTCTCCTGGTTTCTTAGGGCTAAAAGAGTATCTAGAATAACAATAGCAAAAAACTTCAGTGAACACAGCAAAGCATTTATGCAGGATATCTCCAGGACATTGGCCAAGGCAAAAGAAACTTGGAAAGACTGCAGATCATCAACTCAGACATTTAGTCACAAGATTTGAAATCAATTTTAGTACAGTCCATTTATTTCAGCAAACTTCATTAAATCCCCTTCTTTATTAAAGAGTGATTAGAGAGGAGTAGAGGTGGTGTGATGCAGGAGAGACAGATAGGTACACCCCATTGCATAGATTACAATTGCATAGATTACATATTAATGAGATCCTTTACACAAATTTAGCACTGTGATAAGCTTAGAAAAATGCTTAAGGAATGGGAATTAAAATAATACTAAGAGCTAAGCATAAAAAGAGGAAATATATGTCCAATACCAGTAGCAGTACAAATTGCTGAGAACCAGAGAAAAGATTAGTTATAAGAAGATAAAAGGAATCGTCCTAGCATTTGGCATGGTTCTTGGAGGAAGAAGAGGATTTCAAAAAGGAGCCATAAGGGTGAAGGGGGTTTTAAAAGAAACCTTTTAGTAAATCAAGGCAGGACAGCAGAGAAGCCCATGGTGAGTTTGGAGAATGGAGAATATTTTGACATTATTAAATTTTGACTGATCTATGTGTAATAGGTGGTTTGGTTGAAATGATATAATGGTGTTTCCTCATGATAGGCTATGAATACTATAATAGCTCACAAGAGTTACACCAAAAAGTTAATGTATACACCATCTTTATTTACTTCTTAAAACTGCCCATCACTAAGCTGCTATCTATAGACAGCCTTTCCTTACCAAGAAAGACAATGATATAAGATAGTAAATAAGAGATTTTGCCTAAAAATACATTGTTCAAGATGTTTGAATTTCATCTATTTAAAGCAATGTTTAGGAGTCTCATTCAGTCGGTATTTCTATTTAATTTCAACAGGCTGAATTTATATCTGTGTTTAACAAATGGTGTCCTGAGATGCATGGTTTTGTTAAGGCATTAACTGGTGTTTCCCCACAAAGAGTTAATGGTCATATACATTATAAAGATGCTGTGAGGGCAATCTTTCTCAAGGAGATTCATAGTGAACATCTGCAAATAAAAAGCTCTGAACATACTGCAATCAAAAAACTATCTTAAGTATATTTCATCTCAAATTCTTTCAAACTGTTTTCACCATGAAAACTGTGTGTGTGTGTGTGTGTGTGTGTGTATGTGAGCATGCACACGTGCGTGCACATGGACATGTGTGTCTAGAATAACCATTAACATCTCACTGACTTAGTATTTTAGGGAGCATATTTTGGGAAATTTCCATAGCTATTATTGAGCTGTTGCAGTTGTAACCCTGGATAGAATTAACCGACTTTGAACTCCCTGCAAAGCCTTATGGGACAACAGATACTTCCGGGGCTTTGCTGATCATTTGATCCTTGAAGTGTACAGAAACAGATTTCTCTCACCCAAATTATATTTAAAATCATTTTGGAATGTTTGCTACTGAATCCATCCAACTTGATCATTTAAAACATTTTCATGTGTTATATACTTTCACAGCCGAAATGTTTTCACATCCTAGATGGAAGGAAAAAAACCTTGCTATGTCCTGTTTGCAGAATTTGATAGATAAAATGAGTAAATCTTCCAGCTTCTTTCTAACGTGTTCAGCTTAGGACAGCCTGGCCTGAATACAGTGCTGATACCGTGATGCAAATGAATTTTTACACAGGAGTTTAACTTTTATAGTGGAACTCCTCAAAGGTAAGAGTGATGAAGGTGAAGGAGGCTTTAATCACTTGAAAGTTATACAGAAAGGAAGCAAGGTACTAGCAAAGTTCATTGTCTTGCCTAAGTCCTGTAGCTAAACCATGATAAGGCACTGCAGTGGAGACCAGATGGCCCATTTCCTCTCACTGTTCTTTCTCCAAACACACAAGATCTCATACTCCCAGCAAGAGGAAATGACTTGGGGATGAAGGCTTCAGAGGAGGAAAAAAAAAATAGAGGCTTATGATAAAAATCACTTCTAGGAGGAATGAAACTGTTATTGCCAAGTCAACCAGTGATAGAGACGACTTTGGAGAGAAAGAAGTTCTATCTTCTATCCACATGTCTGTTAAAGAATATGTTTGCAGGTAAGTTCTTTGGGGAAATAAGCCAAACAGCCAGGTAGAGATGAAATGAACACCCAGGAGCCCAAAGTCAAGGTAAATAATTGGATGGGTTTTAAGATTTGTGTCTGACGGCAGAAGACATCGGTGATCTTTGTCTCTGCATTCATTCTCTGGCCTCCTGTTCACCAGCAGTTCATCTCCATTTTTTTTTCTTTTTTATTATCCAGCAGGAGAAATACAGTGGTGGGAGGGGGGAGCTGAGGGCCAAGAAGGGGAAACCAAGGGCAGTGCCGCCGATGCTCTGTGATCTGGGAGCGTGTGAATTTTAGGTCAGCTAAATCAGGACACAAAGCTCCAGCTGCTAAAACCACAAAGGCCCACATATAGTTTCCCTGGCTCAATTGATTCCCAGCTTCAAATCTGCAGAAGAGAGAGCCTTCCATGGGGGGGACCTTCTTCTTCCCCAATTAGTGCCTTTTCACAGCGACAGGATGGAAAAGGTTTTACTCGGCAACATTACTGAGCATCAGTAATATGCAAAAGATCTGTGAAATCAATTCCCATTATTTCAAAGGACGCTGCCTAGTAAAAATAATGCATAGTAAAAACACTGTAATGAAACTACTGCTTAATCTGCCGTGATTATCTAAGATGAACCAGCAACTGTTTCATCCTTATTTTGAAGCATCTGCTCAGTGGTACATAAACTGCGAGTGCCATAGTCAGGCTCATGCTTTGGTGGTGGAAAATGAATTTGGAGGTGTCTTTGGGATAGAAGTTCTAAGGGATTGAATACTGGGCTGAAGACCATTAGAATATTTCCATTCTCACCTCTCTTATTTGTTTAATGTATTTCTAGTTCTCTGAGTTATATTTTTATTAATGGAAAAATTTAAAAAGCTCAAAGAATGAATGGTAGTGGCGTATTCTTTTAAAGAAAAATACTAGATTGATCATTATGCAAATGGCACACTGCCCACATTCCTCCTCCGCAGTTTGCCCCTCTGCCCCTTGCTAATAACAGTCAGCCTTGTTTGGCCGCAACTTGGCAAAACTCTCCTACATTTTTGCCGCTCTATATTTCAGCCATGACTTTTGTCATATTTTGAAGAGAAACTTGCACCTGGCCAACCAACTCACATGCCAAGCTCCAGCCCATTGAGATTTAAAATGGATTTGAATCGATTGGCCTATGAAATTTCAAATGGATAAAAAAGGCAGCAATAAAAAGTCACAGTAGAGTTGGCTCGCAGAGGTGAAAATAAAATAAAGATACCCTGAGAGGTAGCAATCACTTCCAGTATCTTTAAAAACACAGAGTATTTTTGCCCTCTGCAAAGTTAAGGAAAGAAAAAGTAGCTAATAACAGGTGTCATGAGAACAGAAGGCATTCTTTGAGCATCTCTGATGCAAAGAAAGAGTTTTTGTTTTTATTACTGTTATTACAACTTACAATTAACCTGATGCACAGGTATTTCCTGGAGGCTTCCCTGGTGGCTCAGATGGTAAAGAATCTGCCTGCAGTACAGGAGACCAGGGTTCAATCCCTGGATTTGGAAGTCCTGCCGGAGAAGGAAATGACTACCAACTCCAGTATTCTTGCCTAGAGAATTCCACAGACAGAGGATCCTGTAGATCTACAGTACATGGGACCACAAAGAGTTGGACACAACCCACTCACACTACTACACTCCTACAGGTATTTGCTATTGGACGATGTGTTATTAGCTGTGTGTGTGCTTGCTTAGTTGATCAGTTATGTTGACTCTTTGTGACCCCATGGACTGTAGCCCACCAGGCTCCTCTGTCCATGAGATTTCCCAGATAAGAATACTGAAGTGGGTTGCCATTTCCTCCTCCAGAGGATCTTCCCTATCCAGGGATTGAACCCACATCTCTTGCGTTGGCAGGAGGATTCTTTACACTAAGCCAACTGGGGAGCCTGTGTTATTAATTACCTTTAGAGCAAACACATTATGAGAAATAGAGCCCTTCTTTTCTCTAGGAATTTGTGATTCCCCAAGAACTCTCCTGGGCATCTCCTCAATTCTGATGCTTTCTTCTCTACTGGAGAAGACAAGCAGAGAAAGTCCATGCATTTGTCAGTTTGGGTTCCTGGGGATAATTGTACCATGGAGGCAGCAGGCATCTGGAACTGTTATGTCATGAAGTTTAGGCTGACCCTTGATTCAGCCCCCAAATGCCAAATGGCATCAACTTCAGTCAAACTAGAATGTGCTTATGAATCACTTCAAATCTTGTTTAAAATGCCAGTCTTGGGTGAGGGGATCTAGATTCTCCAAATTTCTAACAAACTTCGGTGCCTGTGGTCAGTCAAGGGATGGACGTTGCTCATCCATAGACCGTACCCTGAGTACCATGGTTTAATACACTGGGTCCTTCCTTTCATTCAAATGTCACACACTTTAAAACAAACTTCTGAATGTCATAGAAATCAAGGCCCAAGCTCAGAAGAATGGAAAATCATGGCTCCAGAACCACGGATACAATCTGATCAAAAGAATATTTTTAAGTCAGACAAAACATACTGCAAACATAAGTCAGTGAAAGCAAGAAAGAGCTGAGACTCATAAAAAACACCAACGGCCGGGAGGTGGAGATCCAGTCTCTTCTTACATGTTCAAAGTCACCAGCTGATAATGACATCAGTTTCAGTATGTTCAATTTTATTTGTTGATGTTTTTGATCTAATTCTGTTTAATGTGTACACATCTTTTTTTGAAAGCAAGTTCAAATCTCCTTTCTTTACAGAAGAAATCCATAGATTGAAAGACAAAACCATCACAAAATAAAAATTTATTCTTCTTCCTTGCAAAACAAAAGTGTGGTTAATATTTGGGACATTCCACGTAGTCACATTGTGACGGGGTGGTTGATCATTGACAAAGTTATTGGAAAATCCACCCTTAGCCCTAAAGACATCTTGGCTCATTATACGGATGCATTCTGACAAATGGAGCTCATGGCAAGCTGAACTGTGACTTTTTAAAGATTTGTTTGAATTGCAAACCGGTAATGTTAATATTTTCTAATTGGTATTAATAGAAAATACATTCCACATGGCATACTTACTTTAGTCTACAAAAGAACAAAAAGGGTTATTTTGTACTTAAAACCATTGCAGAAGGACTATTCCTGTGGATTCATCTCTTAGCACCTGTTCCATTCTGCAAGTAAAGTCATCCCTTGGTGTAACCTAATGTGGCAGCCACCCTGCAATAATGGGCTCACTTTGTTATCTTGGTTTCTGGGTCAATGTTGCCTAAACCAAAGCATCTCATCAATTACAAGCCTGCTCCCCCCCCCTCTGGATAAAGGATTAAAAAAAAGTGAGAAAGAAAAGAAAAAACTGTTTCAGTGTAACATTGCTACCGAATATTCCTATTTCCCTTTATTTTGCAATGCTATTTTTATAAAGGGAATCCAATTTTTAAACAAACATTCATATGCACACTTGCAGGAAGGTAGAGATTCTATCCCTGCTACACAGGGGAGGTACCAGTAAGGCAAAAAGTACAGATGTAGTCTTCAAATGTACAGGCTGTGAGTGATGTCCAGGTCAAGTTATATATATAACCTGTATTTTTACTCCTGCATAGAACTGAGAAACTAGGGTTTCCCTGGCAGTCCAATGTTTAAGACTCAGAGCTTCCAATGCAGGAAGAGCTTCCAATGCAGGAAGGTTAGTTGTAGGTTAAATCTGTGGTCATGGAACTAAGATCCTACATGCCACACAGCACCACAAAAAAAAAAAAAAAAGATTAGAATTGAAAAACTAAAATGGATTTTTTTCCCCTAGTTTATCCGTGGCTTATCTATTGGGATAATGTTTCTGTACATATGAGTTGGCAGAGGGATGGCAAGTAGCTTATGGGGATAACTTAGGAATCTGACCAAAATATTTTTTTTTAAAGTCCTAGCTTATTCCTTTTATTTAAGAATGTAAATCCAAATTGAATATCATCCACTCAGGTCACAATCTACTTATTTCGTCAAATGAACTATCTCAAAGTACCCTGTTGAAAATCAGGTTTAACCCCTTAAAAGAGATATAAGCAAAAAATACGTAAGAGCAGTAGAGAAAATATTCCTTCCTTCCACATTTTAGAGAATTCTTTTCTGGAAAGGTCCTTAGCTTTCAGAATGATGCACTTTTTATTCCTCAGGTAAACTGCTCTGTCTTCATTTTACCAAGCATTCCCCTTTCTGTATAATTTCAAGTATATCTGCGTTTTAGAAGAGATTTTGCAAATGCAGTGTTTTACACACACGGCTGCCAAAGACTCTAAATCTGAAGAATGCTCCTTTTACAGACAGGGATAAACAACTCGATTTGGAAGTGTCAATAGAAGCCTGCATTGTAGGTTGTGAATCGTTCCAGTGTTATTTTTACAAGTGATATGTTTATTTTTGTGATCAGTGAGAGGCTTGGTCTATGAGTCCCAGCTGAGAATCCCAAGCACTTCCTCAGTTCTCAAGAAATGGCGAACACCTGGGAAGGGAGTCAATGAAAACTACAAACTCTCAGTCCCAACACATGCAGACAAGATGCCCTGAGAACTGG
This sequence comes from Antilocapra americana, assembly GCA_007570785.1. Taxonomy (NCBI): domain Eukaryota; kingdom Metazoa; phylum Chordata; class Mammalia; order Artiodactyla; family Antilocapridae; genus Antilocapra; species Antilocapra americana. The sequence continues at coordinate 471,059 of ML663013.1, read as the reverse complement.
GGCTCGGTTGCCAGTTCGGAAACAAACAAAATTACAATCAAAACGAGTATTTCTGTCTGATCATCCTTCACCTCGTGTCTTTGACTTAAAACAAGCAGATCAAGAAATAAACATCCCCCCAAAGCACCACCCCCCTCCCACCCCTCCCCAGGCCATTAGTATCTCCAAAGTAAATAAGAAGTGGTACTGCCGGGGCGTGAATTGCTGCCTCAATTCCGGGGAGAATCCTGATTTTAGCACCACTGTACCAAATTTGTCATTTAGGGAAGCTCCTGTTCCCTTTATTGAGTTCCACTGTAGCGAACAATTTCTGCCTGCATCCCTCGTGTGTCCTTTTGGTTTTATTATCTTTCACTGTGAATTGAGCCTCCACCATCAGTTTCACGGGAAGCCTAATTTCGCTCACTGCTTATACATACGAGGAGACACCCCTCCCACCCTCCCCCCTCCAATGTTCTTATCAAATGAAGAATTGTGGATAAGGGTTAGGTGCAGATAAACATGAGTGTAGCACTTCCAGAAAGGTCGTGACCCCCCCATAAGGTGCTTCTTGTTATGCCTGACCTTCAGATTTTCATCATCAGCCCGCCTGACAACTTAATAATGCAGAGGAGCCGGATTCATTTCGCCCCTCTGAGAAAGCCAGCACGGGACGCCCTTTTCCCTGATTATTTCTCTGCACTCCCGGCTGCCCTTTATAAGCCAACCAGAACTCCATCAATCACGCTCCTCTCTTCCCTCGCCTCTTCAGTACCCTCATTCCGAAGCCTCTAAAACCTGCCCCGTTCCTTTTGTCTGGGGCTGCTGTGGGTACACAGTGATTCCCCAAAAGGGGAGTGATGGAGAAAAAAAAAAAACACCTTTAGCAAATCACCACTCCACTTCCTGTGTTTGTGAATTTCTGTCGGAACCGGTGAATTTCTTCTTCTTTCTTTTCATTCTTGTTTTGTTGTTGTTGTTGTTTGTTTTTTAAGAAATGCTTTCAAAAGTTCTTACCATCATTTGTGTGTGTGACTGTCATCTCCATCTCTCAATGAGCTCTGATCAGCGCTGGGGCTTAAAACACCCTGACTGAAGGTTAGAGGTTTCTTCTGGCCTGGTTTCTTCATTATTGTGGGTATTGTTGTTGTGAGAGTTTTTATTGTTCTGGAAGTAATAAAAGGAGATGAGACTTGTTTCGTACCTTTCTTCCCGAGCCTCTCTTCTCCTGGCTGCGGAGAGAAGAGAGAGAAAAACAGAGATGCAGATTAAAACATAGAAGAGATGGTGGAAAGAGAAAACGGACTGGGTCTGTGAGAGGAACGGGGCGTTTGTTTCACCTTTGTTGTTGTTTGAGTCACTAAGTCGTGTCTCTTTTTCGATGCCATGGACTGTAGCCTGCCAGGCTCCTCTGTCCATGGGATTTTCCAGGAAAGAATGCTGGCGTGGGTTGTCATTTCCTTCTCCAGAGGATCTTCCTGACCCAGGGATTGAACTGGTGTCTACTGCATTGGCAGCCAGATTCTTTACCACTGAGCCACCTGGGAAGCCTCAGCTTCACCTTGATCAGAGTGATAGTGGGTGCAAAATTTGCAGGGGAGAGCAGAAGTGCTTTGAGAAGGTGATAATACAGATTGGATCTGGACTCTTAAGAGCTGTAATAAACCTTTTCTATAAAATATGCATGGAGTTCACCTTTCACCTTGTAAGCATTCTCCAGCTAGAGACGAAGTGGTTTCAGAGGACAGGATAGAGCAGGTTCTCACCAGCGGGGTACAGATTTCGTCTGGCTGGCACTAGGACCATGGATTGTGGCAGCTACCTTTGCTTTCTCAAAAACAGAGTGCATCTCCCCTCAGCCAGACTCAGCTGCACGAGGAACTGTCAGCTGATGCAGCCAGACCACGGACATGCCAGGCTGCCAGGGAGCTGGGTGGAAACCTGTGCCCAGCTGGACTGGGGTGCCAGTGTCAGCCCAGTTCCCATTAGGCTGCTGCACTGAATTAGAACTTTTTGTAAGAAAGGGAAAGGTAAAGAATAGACTGTGGAAAATACAATACATCCCCTTGATGGACAAGTAGCCATTAAAGAAAGAAGCAAAGAAACAAACAAGAAAAAAAAGAGATCTTAAATCATCTTTGACAATAGCAAAACCAAGAAGTCAGGGTAGAAAACACATCACATAATGTTTACTCAAAGGGGTATATTCATCCCCTACCTCCCAGTAAAAACATGCAAAATCCTATGTTGAAATAGGAAACAAGTTACCAGTCTTGCTTTCTTTCTTGAGTAGGTCACCGGCAGCCTCACGACAGTGGATCTCTCAGGAAACAGAAGAATTAATCTGTTAATACAAACATTGATTGTGGGTCTGGTATGCATCTGGTCCTAAGTGAGACACTATGGTGCTCAGAATCTGATATTAACTTGAATTATAGGTGTGAAGGGGATCTAAAACCAAGATTTCTGATGTTAACATCTTACTTTGAACATCTGTGTCCTCAAATTAATAGAATTAGATTGGAATATGGGAATGTGACCTGACCTCAAAGAATTTAGTGTACCTGTTGTGAAGTCATATGAACTCGCTTCAGTCGTGTCTGATTCTTTGCAACACAATGGACTGGAGCCTCCCAGGCTCCTCTCTCTGTGGGATTCTCCAGGCAAGAATACTGGAATGGGGATCTTCCCAACCCAGGTATCAGACTCACGTCTCTTATGTCTCCTGCATTGGCAGGCGGGATCTTATCCGCTAGTGCCACCTGGGAAGCCTGGCTGTGTACATGTGGTGTTGCATGTATTCATAAATATATTTTAGAATAAGGAAGTCACGACGCTTATGCTCTGAATTATTTCAGAGATGAAAGCCAAATTCTCTCTACTGAAAGACATTAATTTGGTACCCTGGGAGATTAGACACACCAGGAATGATCATCACTGCCCTTCTCCATGTTTATCCTGTAGTCCTCAGGCGAGGTAGACTGCTCGGAGGTGGAGATACCCTCGCACAGACAGATTTAAAGTGGAAGATGCTGAATTTATCTTAACATTTCTTGATTTTGACAAGTGCCAGATGTGCAGGTAGAGCTATCTGTGGCTGGACAGTTGTATACATGAAGGCTGGGGTGAGATCAAGACTAAACAGATTAGTAGAGAACATGAGAAAAGATAGAAGAGTGTGAAGAAGGAGAAGAGACACAAAGAAAGAAACCTGGAAAACACCAAGGGTAACTGAGAGGCCTATGTGTGTAGCCCCAGATAGGTTCAGAAATAGGAAATGAAATTGCTTTGTTTCTATTTTGCTTCCTTTTTTAACATCCCTCTCCACCTTCCCCATCTGTTAGGGCAAAGGCTTGCTCACAGATATTTCTGGAATATAGTAGAACCTCAAATAAATGTGCATTTACAAACAAAAATGAATAAATAGGTCAAAGGAAGGCCTGGAGAGTGTGATGTCACAGAAACATGGAAGTAGAGCTTACATCTTATATCCTTAGAAGGGTTTGAGAAATAGAACACCAAGAGAATGCGCAGTTAAAGAAGTGGGAAAAAAGAGATCTGATTTGCCGATTGGTAGTTGGACAGAGCAGTGAGAGCAGAAATGGGGTTGTTGAGTGTCGAAAGATGAAAAAGGCAACAATATGGAGGCTACCGAATGTAAAATTTCTTTTCAACAAATGTTTGGATAAAAAAGTCTTGGCAGCCAGACTTGTGGGTAGATTGGCAGCAGATGCTTTTCTCCCTTTTCAAGTATTTACTGGCTGTGGTCAGAGCTGAGCATCTCAAGCAGACTTGTTATGCTTTGCCCAGGTAAATGTAATGATAACTTATTTATACCTATAAACCCATAAGGAGCTAGGCTTTTAATTTTGTGATTGTTGTTTAGTGGCTAAGTCCTGTCTGACTCCATGACCCTATGAATTGCAGCACACCAAGCTTCCCTGTCCTTCACTATGTCCCAGAGTTCGCCCAAACTCATGTCCATTGAGTCAGTGATGCCATCCAACCATCTCATCTTCTGTCACTCCCTTCTCCTCCTGCCCTCAATCTTTCCCAGCATCAGGGTCTTCTCCAATGAGCTGGCTCTTTGCATAAGGTGCTGAAAGTATAGAAGTTTCAGCTTCAGCATCAGTCTTTCTAATGAATACGCAGGGTTGATATCCTTTAGGGTTGATTGGTTTGATCTTGCAGTCTAAAGGACTTTCAAGAATCTTCTCTAGCACCATAATTTGAAAGTATCAATTCTTCAACACCTTTCATTATAAAGTGATGTGTATTAATTATATAAAATACAAAGAGAATGAAAGTAAAAACTTCATCTTTTTATCCATGTTTAGTGTCTTGTTATATTTTCTAATATTTTTCTCTACATGTTTTTAAAAAGGAACCATTCTATATGTGTAGTTTTATATCTATATGCTGTCATATATTTTTTCATGCACCATGTTATTAAATGTTTTTAAAATGGGACTTTTAGTTGATCTCATATCCTATGGAAATACATCTTTATCTTTCTCTTTATATAACATATCACATATCATATAGTCTATATATGGTGATGGTGATTTAGTCGCTAAGTCGTGTCCAACTCTTGTGACCCCATGGACTGTAGCCCGCCAGGCTCTTCTGTTCATGGGATTTTCCAGGCAAGAATACTGGAGTGGACTGCCATTTCCTTCTCCAAGTCTATATATGGTTTATATAATATAATCTATATATAATTTATAATTATCTGTATATAATTTATCTGTACATATGTTATATATGTAAATACACTATATATAATATACATACATGTAGTTTCTTTATTTTTCTGTTTAGGGATATTTAGGTTCATATAGGATGTTTGTTGGAGAAGGAAATGGCAATCCACTATAGTATTCTTGCCTGGAGACTCCTGCGGACAAGGGAGCCTGGTGGGCTGCCATCTGTGGGGTCGCACAGAGTCAGACACGACTGACGCGACTTAAAAGCAGCAGCAGCAGCAGCAAAATGTTTGTTATCCTTTGTCTGCCCAGCAGCTTTGGAACATCCTTCTGATATTTGAGGGAATCCTCCTGCACACGTCCTGTCTCTGAATCACATTTTTTCTTACATCCAATCCTCTTGTTAGCCACCCCAACTTTCTCTCCTTCACAGCCTTCATTCCATCTGCCCAGTGTTTGCCAGAACTCCTGGCAGAAATGTCTACAAAATCATGTCTGCCTGACATTTTTTGATGGAACTTCCTCTTATCTTTGAAAAAGATGGAACTTTACTCTCATCACCTTCTTAACCTGGTGGCTGTGTTTCAAGGGCAAAGTCGTAGATCCAACAAAGCTTAGGAAATCTTGATACCCACTATTTGCATGAGAAAACACATTTTCAAGGCAGAATCACTGACTTAATTCTGAGCTACTGGGTACGAATAACTTCTTAATTTGGATACCGCCTTCCTGTCTTAAATCTATGAAAGAATGTCTCTCAGAGAATCTAAGATTATAAAGCACTGAGAGCACATTTTCTTACTTCTTTGTGTGTTAGGTGTGCCTTGCACATCTTTCAGAGACACATCATTTCAGAGATGAAATGACTAGGCTAGGCCTCAAGTCACATGCAAATTGTAACTTAGCGTTTTGAACAACATTGTGATCATTGCTTCTTTGGAGGAGTTTGCCTTGGTTGATTGGAGTAAGAATAAAAAGAAAAGTCCTTTGTGAGGTTAAAAATCATGATCACAATAATAAAAAGTATTAGTGTAACATGTAAATTTTCATATGTGAAACCAATCTCCAGCCCAGGTTTGATGCTTGATACAGGGTGCTCAGGGCTGGTGCACCGGGATGACCCAGAGAGATGGAATCGGGAGGGAGGTGGGAGGGGGATTCTGGAAGGGGAACACATGTATACCCATGGCAGATTCATGTCAATGTATGGCAAAACCAACACGATAATGTAAAGAAAATAAATAAATAATTTTTTTAAAAAAATAAAACTTCTTTCTATCATCTTCCATGCTTTGACTTTCCCCAAACTGAAAGTAATAAGCTTCAAAGAATTTGCTTTGTAAAGTTCTATTCTGTGAAAAAAAGGAAAAGCCTGTCATTTTGAAATTTAGAAGACTCACCTAGTGAAAATGTAATGTGCCAAACATGAGATGGTGTTGGAAGTGTGTTCTTCTCCAGTTTGTCCTACTTCTGGCTGGAGGGAGATTTACAGAAGAGGAGAAGGTTGATCACTCTGCATTCCTGCAGAGTGGGTTCCTTGTACTCTCTTGGGTATGCGATGGAGTCCTGACCTCAATCTCTCCCTTCTCTGGCTTGTCAGGAGCTCTTCTTGGCAGAGAATCAATCGGTAAGCCTGACTAGATTAGGATGCAAAATATTTAATTTGAATCTATTACCGAGAAGAGTTCTCTCCTAATCTGAACTATAGGGATGAGTCATTGATATTCATTTCTAAATAAATTCCATTCTCATTATTGGGGAGAGCAGGTTATTTTGGTAACTCAAGTGAGATGACCTAATTAAAACTTGATATAAAAATTCAGCATGCCATATAGTACTTCACCTGTCCAAAGTAAACACAGACAAGCACGATTTATTTTACTGGAGCATCCCTCATGCAAAATTACCAGTGAGTATATCACAACAAATTACAGGCCACTGTATATGCAAATTATTACTCTTTCAATTATTTATAGAGAGCTGTGAGTGTACACAGTTCTTTATAGAGCATCAAACACAGAAGACAGGGTCTCTGAACGAGGAAATCTGAACAGCAGGGGCACATCTCATGGAATGATATGGTTGGGTGGCAGAAAAACAAAATGAAATTCACTTGCAGAAAGTTAAAGAAGAAAAAGAGGGGAAATATAGCTTAAGATCTTCAGAAAAATCAAGAGAAAACTAGTTACCAGAACAAGGATGGGCTCCTTGCCAAATTAGCATGTTTTTATTTTCTTGATTTCCATCCCCCACTCCCAACCACTTGCCATTTTAATATGTTAGGTTCTAGACTTCCTTTTTATCTTTATTTTTCACTCAAACTTATGTGCAATAACAGGCATCATAAGTGAAGTTAAGAACAAGCAGCAACTGAAATGCAATATTTCAACTTACCTAACAGTCAAGGATAAATATCTGGAGTATATAAAAATCCTAAAGATTAATAAGAAAATTACAAAGTACTCAACCCCAATTCATCAACAAATTATATAAAAAATGCAATTACCATAAAAAGAAACATAAGTAGTCAATTACACATATGAAAAGATGCTCAATATTACCAGTAACTGGGGTAAATGCCAACTGAACAAAGATAGCCCTCTGGAAAAAATTTTAGAATTTAGTAATATATTGGAAACAGCAAAGGGAAATCAATAGTCTCAAACAGCTGGTTAGAGTGTAAGACTCATGTGTCTATTTTGGAGAAAACATGCAGTCTTTATTAAAATTGTTTCTTAAAGGGCACATTCAGTGCCCTAGCCATTCCACATCTCGTTGACTACCTACTATAAGAAACATACTTCCACTGCACACAGGAGATATGTTTAACAATGCTTTTTCTATATAAAGGAGCAAAACTTGGCCATTTGTAGAGATGTCGATTGGCCTAGAGAGTGTCATATAGAGTGAAGTGAATCAGAAAGAGAAAAACAGATATTATATATTAATGCATATATGTGGCAAGTAGAACCTATTTACAGGACAGGAATAGAGACACAGACATAGAGAACAAACATATGAATACCAAGAGGGAAAGAGGGTGAGAGAAATTGGGACATTGGAACTGATATATATATACTATTGATACTACGTATAAAATGGATTACTAATGAGAACCTACTGTATAGCACAGGGATCCCTCCTTAATGCACTGTGGTGACTTGAATGGGAAGAAAGTTCAAAAGCGAGCAGATAACTGATTCATTTTGCTGTACAGTAGACACGAACACAACCTAGCAAAGCAGCTATACTCCAATAAAAAATTAATTTTAAAAAAAGAGCTTCTTGGGGCTGTGAAACTGTTCTGTTTAATAAAATCTTGGGTACCTGATATTAGTCATTTGTTAAAATCCATAGCATTTACAACACAAAGAGTGAGTCTTAACGGAAACTGGATTTGGTGTAGTAACAATATGTCTATATTAGTTCACCAGTTATAATAAAAGTACCCCACTAGTGCAAGATGGTGGTAATAGGGGACGCTTGGGGGTTGGGAGTGCATATATGGGGACCCTCTGTCCTTGCTTTGTTTTTCTGTAAGCCTAAAACATTGCTCTTAAAATTAAGTTTACTAATTAAAAGAAGATGGGAAATGTTTAATACTATTGCAGATATGGTGATGTTAACAATGACAATGCTGACAATTAGGATGATCTACAAGGGAGGGGTGTGAATGTGCGTGTGTGTGTGCACGTGTGTATGTGTGCATGAATGGGTTTAACCTATAAACAATGGTGGTAGTGAATATATCTCGCTTTTATACCTTTCTTATCTTTTATTTTTAAACATAGAATTGGCTTTTCTCCCATTAGAGAGTAAGTTTCTTGAGAGATAAAAGGTTTTTCTTACATCTTACTAACTTTCAGTCAACCTAAGCAGAGAAATGTTGATGTTAAGTTATTGTCTAAAAGAAGATTATAATTCTGATCAATGCATTTCACTTTTATATAGATCAGATATATCTATATATCAGATATATCTATATCAAAAGTGAGCCAGAAAATAACATTTGTTAAGAGTAATATTAGGATAGTTTAACTCTAAAGAGTATTAAAGTATTAAGTATTAAAAAAACAAAAATGTATCTTTCATAATTCATGAATTTTCTATAACAAATTTATGTATTTTTTTGTTTCTAGAAACACTTCGTTATCATGGTCTCCCCATTTCACTTCCCTCCACCCACATCTGTAACAAACTCTTCCACATTTGAGATTCTTTAATTATGATAAAGAAAGTGCTGGATTATTGTTTTGCCCCTTATTTGTTGATTTTCATTCTTGGCATTGTACACCTTGTGTTCCCCTCTTTCCAGCCTCCTCACTTAAAAATCTTAACTGGATGCCGTAGCACTGCTCGCTTTCATGTGCTCTCATCATCTAAGTCTTTATGTCTGTCCTTAGTTACCGGGTAGTCCCTCCATGTATTCAAAGAACAGTATGTAGAGACCCAAAGGTAAAGTTCAGATGCTGAAAAAGCCTCTTGGATTTTAGGTTAGGTTTCTGAATATTGACAGTGACATGAAGAGGTCACCCTCATAAGATATTTGAACTCTGGAGTTGGACCAAAGGACTGCTGAAGGATTCAGTTCAGTTCAGTCACTCAGTTGTGTCCAACTCTGCAACCTGATGAACCGCAGCATGCCAGGTCTTCCTGTCCATCACCAAATCCCGGAGTCCACCCAAACCCATGTCTATCGAGTTGGTGATGCCATCCAATCATCTCATCCTCTATCGTCTGCTTCTTCTCTTGCCCTCAATCTTTCCCAGCATCAAGGTCTTTTCCAATGAATCAGCTCTTTGCATCAGGTAGCCAAAGTATTGGAGTTTCAGCTTCAACATCAGTCCTTCCAATGAACACCCAGGACTGATCTCCTTTAGGATAGACTGGTTGGATCTCCTTGCTGTCCAAGGGACTCTCAAGAATCTCCTCCAACGCTACAGTTTAAAAGCATCAATTCTGGGGGTGGGGGGAACTAAGATGGTGGAGGAATAGGACGGGGAGACCACTCTCTCCCCAATAAATACACCAAAAGAACATTTAAAAACCAAGCAAACTCCATAAAACAACATCTGAATGCTGGCAGAGGACATCAGGCATCTGGAAAGGCAGCCCGTTGCCGACAAAAGAAGGTAGGACAAAAAAAAAAAAAGTAAAAAGAGAGGCAAAGAGTTAGGGACGGAGATCCGTCCCAGGAAGGGAGTCTCAAGAAAGAGAGAGGTTTCCGAACACCAGGAAACATTCTCCCCAGCAGATCTGTGGCAAATCTCAGAGGGCAACATAACCAGGAGTAAAAACAGATAAATAATTAAGCCCCCTAGATTGCATCTCTAACTGTAATCCCAGCGGAGCAGCGGCCCAGGCACCCCATCCCCCACTAGCCAGCATGGACCGCTCAGGGAGGGGCGGGGCAGGCCATGTGCTTAGGGAGAGGACTGGGACTGAATGCCCGGGGCGGCCCCGGCGAGTCTTCCGCTGCCAAACTGCGGGCAGAATTAGGTGCTAACCAAGACTTCTGGGGACTCTGGACAGACGCTGCCAGCAATCAGCGCTCCACACACCTGAGAAGGCGTGCCCCGAGAAAACCAAGCGGCTGGGCCGGGGGAGGGGAGAAGTCGCAGCCCCCAACCACGCTGGGTGGCAACCGAGAGCCTGAGCAGAGGGGGCGGGGAAAGCGCACTCGCCAGGAGCAGGGATAAACCCCAGAGCGCTGAATAGACACTGAAGAGACCAGCAAACAGAAGACGCTAAAATAAGCAGAGGGAACCACTTTGGAACAGACAGGAGCAACAGATTAAATCCCTGCAGTTGGCACAGACTGCATAGAAAGGAGCCTATAGGCCGTGAGAAGTACAAGCCGGACCAAGGAACTATCTGAAAATGAACTGACCCCTCACTGTACGCATCAGCACCAGAGAAAGCCTTAGTTATAATTTTGCTAGGATCATATTTTAAATTTTTTAAAACTTTTTTATACTAATTTTTATTTTTTATTTTTATTTTTAGAATTTTTAAGTCCCCTATAACCCCGTTATTTTTTTTCCTTTATTTTTATTTTCCTTTTCTTAATCTCCTCTTTCTCCCTTATTTTATTTTCCATTTTATTTCTTCTCTTTCCTTTTATATCTCCTCTTTTTCCCTTTTTATTTTTAATTGAATTTTTTTTCTTATTTTATTTTATTCTTTATTTTTCTTTCTTTCTTTCTTTTTTTTTTTTGTAAAAGTATTTTTGAGAATCCAATCTTTATTCTAGATTTTTAATCTTGGCTTATTAGTATTTGGTATCAACTTTGTATCTTTAAGAATCCAAGCTTCAGTACCCATTGTTACTTGGGAGTGAGATCACTGACTTGACGGCCCTCTCCCCATTCTTGACTCTACTTTTTTTTTTCCCCACCAAGTCACCTCTATCATCCTCCTCCCTCTTATCTTCTCTATCCAACTCTGGGAATCTGTTTGAGTGTTACGAGTTGTGAAGAACACTGAGATAACTGATCAATGGCTGGATCTGTCTCTGTCCATCTGACTCCCTCTTTTCTCTCTCTGGTCACTTCTGTCTCCTTCCTCCCTCTTCTCCTTTCCGTATAACTCTGTGAACATCTCCGAGGGATCCAGGCTGTGGAGAGCACACAGGGAAGTGATCACTGGCCACTTCACTCTCTCACCATCTGATTCCACTCTTCTCCTTCTGTTCACCTCTATCTCCTCCCTCTGCTCCATGCCATATAACCCTGTGTACCTGTCTAGGTGTCCCTCACGGTGGAGAAACTTCTCATCATTAAACTAAATGTTCTACCATCATTACTACATAGATGAAGGAGTCCTGAGGCTACTGGAAGACAGGAGGCTAAGCCCAGACCCTGAGAATTCCAGAGAACTCCTGGATCCAGGAGTTAATTAATCCATAGGAGCTCATCAAACCCCTCCATACCTAAACTGAAACCAAGCACCCCCTAATGGCCAACAAGTTCCAGAGTAAGATATACCAAGCAAATTCTCCAGCAACACAGGAACATAGCCTCGAGCTTCAATACACAGGTTGCCCAAGGTCACACCAAGCCCACCAACATCTCAAAACACTTTACTGGACACTTCATTGCTCGTTAGAGTGAAGAAACCGAGATCCACCCACCAGAAGACCACACAAGCTTTTCCAATCAGGAAACTTTGACAAACCACATATCCAACCCCACCCATAGTGAGGAACCCCCACAATAAAGGGACAACACAACAAGATAAACAAGATGAAAAGGCATAGAAATACCCAGCAGGTAAAGGAACAGGATAAATATCCTCCAGACCAAACAAAAGACGAGGAGATAGGAAATCTTCCTGATAAAGAATTCTGAATAATGATAGTGAAAATGATCCAAAATCTGGAAAATAAATTGGAGTTACAGTTCAATAACCTGCAGGCAAGGATTGAGAAAATGCAGGTAAGCTTTAACAAGGACTTAGAAGAAGTGAAAAAGAGTCAAAATACAATGAATAATGCAGTAAATGAGATAAAAAAAAAAACCCTGGAGGGAACTAACAGTAGAATAACAGAGATAGAAGACAGGATAAGTGAGGTAGAAGACAGAATGGCAGAAATAAATGAAACAGAAAGGAAAAATGAAAAAAGAATTAAAGAAATGAGGACAATCTCAGAGACCTCTGGGACAACATTAAACACACCAATATTTGAATCATAGGAGTCCCAGAAGAAGACAAAAAGAAAGACCATCAGAAAATTCTTGAGGAGATAATAGTTGAAAACTTTCCTAAATTGGGAAAGGAAATAATCACTCAAGTCCAAGAAACCCAGAGAGTCCCAAATAGGATGAACCCCAAGTGGAACACCCCAAGACACATATTAATCAAATTAACAAATATCAAATACAAAGAGCAAATATTAAAAGCAGCAAGAGAAAAACAACAAATAACTCACAAGGGGAATCCCATAAGGATAACAGCTGATCTCTCAATAGAAATGCTCAGGCCAGAGGGGAATGGCAGAACATACTTAGTTATGAAAGAAAATAATCTACAACCCCAATTACTGTACCCAGCAAGGATCTCATTCAAAATTGAAGGAGAAATCAAAAGCTTTCCAGACAAGCAAAAGCTGAGAGACTTCAGCAACACCAAACCAGCGCTCCAACAAATGCTGAAAGATCTTTCCTAGACAGGAAACACGGATAGTGTATATAATCTCGAACCCAAAACAATACAGTAAATGGCAACGGGATCATACTTATCAATAATTAACTTAAATGTAAACGGGTTGAATGCCCCAACAAAAAGACAAAGATTGGCCGAATGGATACAGAAACGAGACCCCTATATATGTTGTCTACAAGAGACCCACCTCAAACCTAGGGACAAATATAGACTGAAATTTAAAGGCTGGAAAAAGATATTCCATGCAAATAAAGACCAAAAGAAAGCAGGAGTGGCAATACTCATATCAGATAAAGTAGACTTTAAAATAAAGGCAGTGAAAAGAGATAAAGATGGACATTACATAATGATCAAAGGATCAATCCAAGAAGAAGAAATACAATTATAGATATTTATGCACCCAACATAGGAGCACCAAAATATGTAAGGCAAATGCTAATAAGTATGAAAGGGGAAATTAACAATAGCACAATAATAGTGGGAAACTTTAATACACCACTCACACCGATGGATAGATCAACTAAACAGAAAATTAACAAGGAAACTCAAACTTTAAATGATACAATAGACCAGTTAGACCTAATTGATATCTAGAGGACATTCCACCCCAAAACAATGAATTTCACCTTTTTCTCAAGTGCACACAGGACCTTCTCCAGAATAGATCACATCCTAGGCCATAAATCTAGCCTTGATAAATTCAGAAATATTGAAATCATTCCAAGCATCTTTTCTGACCACAATGCAGTGAGATTAGATATCAATTACAGGAGAACACCATTCAAAAATTCCAACATATGGAGGCTCAACAACACACTGCTGAATAATCAACAAATCACAGAAGAAATCAAAAAAGAAATCAAAATATGCATAGAAATGAATGAAAATGAAAACACAACAACCCAAAACCTATGGGACACAGTAAAAGCAGTGCTAAGGGGAAGGTTCATAGCAATACAAGCTTACTTCAGGAAATGAGAAAAAAGTCAAATAAATAACCTAACTTTACACCTAAAGCAACTAGAAAAGGAAGAAATGCTGAAGCCCAGGGCTAGTAGAAGGAAAGAAATCTTAAAGATCAGGGCAGAAATAAATGCAAAGGAAACAAAAGAGACCATAGCAAAAATAAACAGAGCCAAAAGCTGGTTCTTTGAGAAGATAAATAAAATTGACAAACCATTAGCCAGACTCATCAAGAAACAAAGGGAGAAGAACCAAATCAACATAATTAGAAATGAAAATGGAGAGATCACAACAGAAAACACAGAAATACAAAGGATCATAAGAGACTATTATCAGCAACTATATGCAAATAAACTGGACAACCTGGATGAAATGGACAAATTCCTAGGAAAGTACAACTTTCCAAGACTAAACCAGGAAGAGATAGATAATATTAATAGACCCATCACAAGCACAGAAATTGAAACTGTAATCAGAAATCTTCCAAAAAACAAAAGCCCAGGACCAGATGGCTTCACAGCTAAATTCTACCAAAAATTTAGAGACGAGCTAACACCTATTCTACTCAAACTCTTCCAGAAAATTGCAGAGGAAGGTAAACTTCCAAACTCATTCTACGAGACCACCATCACCCTAATTCCAAAACCCAACAAAGATGCCACAAAAAAAGAAAACTACAGGCCAATATCACTGATGAACATAGATGCAAAAATCCTTAACAAAATTCTAGCAAATAGAATCCAACAACACATTAAAAAGATCATACATCATGATCAAGTAGGCTTTATCCCAGGGAAGCAAGGATTCTTCAGTATTTGCAAATCAGTCAATGTAATACACCACATTACCAAATTGAAAAATAAAAACCACATGATTATCTCAATAGATGCAGCGAAAGCCTTTGACAAAATTCAACATCCATTTATGACAAAAACCCTCCAAAAAGCAGGAATAGAAGGAACATACCTCAACATAATAAAAGCTATATATGACAAACCTACAGCAAACATTATCCTCAATGGTGAAAAACTGAAACCATTTCCTCTGACGTCAGGAACAAGACAAGGGTGCCCACTCTCACCACTAGTATTCAACATAGTTTTGGAAGTCTTGGCCACAGCAATCAGAGCAGATAAAGAAATTAAAGGGATACAGATTGGAAAAGAAGTAAAACTCGCTCTGTTTGCAGATGACATGATCCTCTACATAGAAAACCCTAAAGAATCTACCAGAAAATTACTAGAGCTAGTCAGTGAATATAGTAAAGTTTCAGGATACAAAATCAACACACAGAAATCCCTGGCATTCCTATACACTAACAATGAGCAAACAGAAAGAGAGAAATTAAGGAAACAATTCCATTCACCATCGAAACAAAAAGAATAAAATACTTAGGAGTATTTCTACCTAAAGAAACAAAAGACTTGTATATAGAAAACTATAAAACACTGATGAAAGAAATCAAAAAGGACACAAATAGATGGAGAAATATACCATGTTCGTGGATTGGAAGAATCACTATAGTGAAAATGAGTGTACTACCCAAAGCAATCTATAGATTCAATGCAATTCCTATCAAGCTACCAGAGGTCTTTTTCAGAGAATTAGAACAAATAATTTCACAATTTGTATGGAAATACAAAAAACCTCATATAGCCAAAGCAATCTTGAGAAAGAAGAATGGAACTGGAGGAATCAACCTACTTGACTTTAGGCTATACTACAAATCCACAGTCATTAAGACAATATGGTACTGGCACAAAGACAGAAATATAGATCAATGGAACAAAATAGAAAGCCCAGAGATAAATCCCTGCATCTATGGACACCTTATCTTTGACAAAGGAGGCATGAATATACAATGAAGAAGAGACAGTCTCTGTAACAAGTGGTGCTGGGAAAACTGGACAGCCACTTGTAAAAGAATGAAACTAGAACACTTTCTAACACCATACACAAAAATAAACTCCAAATGGATCAAAGATCTAATCATAAGACCAGAAACTATAAAACTCCTAGAGGATAACATAGGCAAAACGCTCTCCGACATAAACCAAAGTGGGATCCTCTATGACCCACCTCCCAGAATATTGGAAATAACAGCACGAATAAACAAATGGGACCTAATTAAAATTAAAAGCTTCTGCACAACAAAGGAAACTACAAGCAAGGTGAAAAGACAGCCTTCAGAATGGGAGAAAATAATAGCCAATGAAGCAACCGACAAACAATTAATCTCAGAAACATACAAGCAACTCCTGCAGCTCCATTCTAGAAAAATATACAACCCAATCAAAAAGTGGGCCAAAGAACTTAACAGACATTTCTCCAAAGAAGACATAAAAATGGCTAACAAACACATGAGAAGAACTCAACATTACTCATTATCAGAGAAATGCAAATCAAAACCACAATGAGGTTCCACTTTACACCAGTCAGAATGGCTGCCATCCAAAAATCTACAAGCAATAAATGCTGGAGAGGATGTGGAGAAAAGGGAACCCTCTTACACTGTTGGTGGGAATGCAAACTAGTAGAGCCACTAGGGAAAACAGTGTAGAGATTCCTTAAAAAACTGCAAATAGACCTGCCATATGACCCAGCAATCCCACTGCTGGGCATATACACCGAGGAAACCAGAATTGAAAGAGACACGTGTACCCCAATGTTCATTGCCGCATTGTTTCCAATAGCCAGGACATGGAAGCAACCTAGATGCCCATCAGCTGACGAATGGATAAGAAAGCTGTGGTACATATACACAATGGAATATTACTCAGCATTAAAAAAAAATTTATTTGAATCAGTTCTACTCACGTGGATGGAACTGGAGCCTATTATCCAGAGTGAAGTAAGCCAGAAGGAAAAACAACAATACAGTATACTAACGCATATATATGGAATTTAGAAAGATGGTAACGAGAACCCTGCATGCGAGACAGCAAAAGGAACGCAGATGTATAGAACAGACTGGTGGACTCTGTGGAAGAGGGTAAGGGTGGGATGATTTGGGAGATTGGCATTGAAACATGTTAATTATCATATGTGAAATCAATCTCCAGCCCAGGGCTGATGCTTGGGGCTGGTGCACCGAGATGACCCAGGGGGAGGGAAGAGGGAGGGAGGAGGGAGGGGGGTTCTGGAGGGGGAGCATATGTATACCCATGGTGGATTCATGTCAATGTATGGCAAAACCAATACAATAAAGTAAAGAAAATTAAAAAATAAAATAAAATAAAAGCATCAATTCTTCGGTGCTCAGCTTTCTTTATAGACCAACTCTCACACCCATACATGAGCACTGGAAAAACCATAGCCTTGATTAGATAGACCTTTGTTGACAAAGTAATGTCTGCTTTTTAATATGCTATTTAGATTGGTCATAACTTTCCTTCCAAGAAGTAAGCCTCTTTTCATTTCATGCCTGCAATCACCGTCTGCACTGATTTTGGAGCCCCCCAAAAATAAAGTCAGCCACTGTTTCCACTTTTTGCCCATCTATTTCCCATGAAGTGACGGGACTGGATGACATGATCTTAGTTTTCTGTATGTTGAGCTTTAAGCCAACTTATTCACTCTCCTCTTCACTTTCATCAAGAGGCTCTTTAGTTCTTCTTTACTTTCTGCCATAAGGGTGTGTCATCTGCATATCTGAGATTATTGATATTTCTCCCCGCAATGTTGATTCCAGCTTGTGCTTCCTTCAGCCTGGTGTTTCTCATGATGTACTCTGCATATGAGTTAATAAGTAGGGTGACAATATACAGCCTTGTTGTACTCCTTTTCCTCTTTGGAACCAGTCTGTTGTTCCATCTTCAGTTCTAACTGTTGCTTCCTGACCTGCATACAGGTTTCTCAAGAGACACGTCAAGTGGTCTGGTATTCCCATCTCTTTCAGAATTTTCCACAGTTTATTGTGATCCACACAGTCAAAGGCTTTGCCATAGTCGATAAAGCAGAAATAGATGTTTTTCTGGAACTCTCTTGCTTTTTCAATGATCCATCAGATGTTGCCAATTTGATCTCTGGTTCCTCTGCCTTTTCTAAAACCAGCTTGAACATCTGGAAGTTCGTGGTTCACGTATTGCTGAAGGGTGGCTTGGAGAATTTTGGTCATTACTTTACTAGCGTATGTGATGAGTGCAATTGTGTGGTAGTTCGAGCATTCTTTGGCATTGCCTTTCTTTGGGATTGGAATGAAAACTGACCTTTTCCAGTCCTGTGGCCACTGCTGAGTTTTCCAAATTTGCTGGCATATTGAGTGCAGCACTTTCAAGCATCATCTTTCAGGATTTGAAATAGCTCAACTGGCATTCCATCACTTCCACTAGCTTTGTTCGCGGTGATGCTTCCTAAAACCCACTTGACTTGACAATCCAGGATGCCTTACCCTCGGTGACTGATCACACCATCATGATTATCTGGGTCATGAAGTTTTGTTTTGTACAGTTCTTCTGTGTATTCTTGCCACCTCTTCTTAATATCTTCTGCTTCTGTTAGGTCCATACCATTTCTGTCGTTTATTGAACCCATCTTTGCATAAAATGTTCCCTTGGTATCTCTAATTTTTTTGAAGAGGTCTCTAGTCTTTCCCTTCTGTTGTTTTCCTCTATTTCTGTGCACTGCTCACTGAGGAAGGCTTTCTTATCTTTCCTTGCTATTTTTTGGAACTCTGCATTCAGATGGGTATATCTTTCCTTTTCTCCTTTGCTTTTCACTTACCTTCTTTTCACAGCTATTTGTAAGGCCTCCTCAGACAGTCATTTTGCTTTTTTGCGTTTCTTTTTCTTGGAGATTGTCTTGATTCCTGTCTCCTGTACAATGTCACAAACCTCCATCCATAGTTCATCAGGCACTCTGTCTATTAGATCTGGTCCTTTAAATCTATTTCTCACTTCTACTGTATAGTCATAAGGGATTTGATTTAGATCATATCTGAATGGTCTAGTGGTTTTCTCCACTTTCTTCAATTTCAGTCTCAATTTGGCAATAAGGAGTTCATGATCTGAGCCACAGTTAGCTCCCAGTATTGTTTTTGCTGACTGTATAGAGCTTCTACATCTTTGGCTTTAAATAATATAATCAATCTGGTTTCAGTGTTGATCATCTGGTGATGTCCATGTGTAGAGTCTTCTCTTGTGTTGCTGAAAGAGGGTGTTTGCTATGACCAGTGCATTCTCTTGGAAGAACTCTATTAGCTGAAAGATTCAAGCTATTACAAATTGACTTGGCATAGGAAGATCCTCCAGAACAGTAAAGAAAACCAGTGTAGTGTCACTTACAACAGCAAACCGTGTACTTGATTCAGCACTTATTACCTTTGTTACTGAGGAGGTGACAAAGCCTGAGAAGGTTGTAGATCTGACAAGGAGAGCAATGCTTTGCCAGTCAGACTGCCATGCTTTCTCTTGCTCAAACACATTCATGAAGACACGTTCTTTGCCATGAAGTTCCTCTGAAATCTTGAAATGCATGTCTTTATTACGATGTGTTTGTATTTCAATTTTGAAATTCAAGGACAGCTGCTTAAAAAAGAAAAGGAAAGATGTGATGGAAGTGATTGCACATTCAGGCCAGACAGGTCTCTTGTTAAGAGTTTAAGTTTGTCAAGATAAACTTTTGTCTCTCTTAGAGATGAAAAGTAATTGGGAGAGAAGAAGATGTACAGAGTTCTAGAATAAAGCTTATTGTTTCCAGCTGCTGCTGTTTAGTTGCTTCAGTCATGTCCAACTCTGTGCCACCCTATGGAATGTAGTCCACCAGGTTCCTCTGTCCATGGGATTCTCTAGGCAGGAGTACTGGAGTGGGTAACCATGCCCTTCTCCAGGGGATCTTCCCTCCCCAGGGATTGAACCTGAGTCTCCTGTACTGCAGACAGATTCTTTACTGATTGTTTCTGGCTACATAGAATTTAGAGAAATGTAAAAGAAACTTATTAACTATTGACTGAAATGTTTGTGAAAAAGGACGTTGTATTTCAAAGAATTTCTAAGACATAAGAAATAAATAAGATTAATTTGATCACCAAAGCAATAATTTTTGGAGCAAATTTTAAATAAATGCATAGTAAAAAAGCAGATATATGACAATTTTGTGTAGACAATACAATTTTTAGGTGAGAGTAGAAATATGGTGAGACTAAAATTGCCTGACAAAACTTTTTTTTTCCCTCTTAATCAAAGGGCGAAAGGCTGAACTGAAGTACATAGAAATAAAACTAATAATAACTGAGTGTGATTGTGAAGATAAAGGGACCCTGAGAAATGAGAAGACTCAAACATCCAGAATCATAACTTTGTATTTGAGACATTTTATTAATAATATGTGTTAAGTTATATAATGATGCCTTCTCATTGAGATAAAAGTGGTATAGGGAAGAAAAAGAATGATATTCCATTCCCCACCTCTAACCCTATCCCTTTGAAATCAGTGCCGCCCTGTGGATTGTATTCTTCCACATATTATCATGATAAAGACTAAAAGTATTTTAAATATTCTTAGACCAAACTTGGAATTCCTTGCTAATATAGATCATGTATTATTCAACCATATATCCTCAGTAAATAAATAATGATTGAATAAACAGAGAAATGAATGAATGTTTATCACTGTTTGATGGTAAAATCTCTTGAGGCAAGGGATCATGTCTTATTAATCTTTGCATTCTAATTAACTAGAACCTTGCCATGTTATAGTTATAGGTAATTAATTTTTTTGACTTGTTGACTAAATGAAGGAAAGGTGGATGAATTTCAACCTTAAATTGAAATTGAAAGGGGCAAGTGAAGGAGAAAAATATACAATAAATAAAGAAATGTAAGGAAAGAGAAGAAGAAAGTGTGAAAGAATTAGAAAAAGAGGAAGTTGGAGGAACAGATGAAAACAGAGACAAAAGAGACCTGAAGATAAATCCCTGTAGTTAGAGAACACATGTAGTAGTGGGGAAGTTAAAAGAAAACTCCCAGCAGAGAGAATTTCCTAAGTCTCAATGATCTACTTGCCAAGAACCATATTTAACTCCTCTTTCCTTTTCCTCCACATCTTTCATGCTATTTGTGTATGCTCAGTCGCTTCTAGGGACTGTAGCCTGTCAGACTTCTCTGTTCATGGGATTCTCTAGCCAAGAATACTGGAGCGGGGTAACATGGGATCACCTCCAGGGGATCTTCCTAGCCCAAGGATGGAACTGCGTTTCCTGCAGCTCCTGCATTGCAAGCAGATTCTTTACCACTGACCCACCAGGAAAGCTCTCTCTGATGTTTTGCCAATTCTTTATTTTCTTACAAGCCCTTCATCCCATTTTCCTGTCTAATCATAATTCATTATGTTAATGGCTATGATATTAATTCTCCCTGCTATATTACTTAAGTCATAGCAGTGCACTCATAAGCACACATGCACACACTCATAAGCTTTTATTATATATTTTTAACCTTTTTGAATTTGTTCATTCAAGATAGGTAATTTATCATTTGTCTAACGTAGTGTACCTTTTCCCATTTTCACTAAACTCTGAATGTTTTTGCTCCAATATACTCTATGCAATACTGTACATTATTCAACTATAAGTGTGTAATATATGCAGCTATATGTGAGTGCTTCCTCTGAATGCCAAGAATATTAATAATACAATTTTTAGAATGTAATGCCAATTTGAATTAATTCTCTTAAAACTTCATGATAAAATTGAATGTATGATTGATCCATTTATTCCTTCATAAATATAGTCAAGTATCTATATTGTGCCTAGAAATTATGATAAGCAAGAAAATAAACATATTAATAGCCCCTACCTTGATGGAACTTAAAAGAGACTAGTGAAAAAGACAAATAATTTCAGTAATATATTATGACTATTACAATAGGTGAAAAATGGATGCCTCAAAATAACATCAACACGTGTCAAAATGTGAATAACAAAAAACTAAAACAAACAAAAACTTATTACATTATCTTGGAAAGAATTTCTACTGGCTATAAACTCAATTAAATTGAACTGGGAAAAATAACAATTGTGTGTTTCATGCTTTGTCTCATGGTCATGAAAGTGAAAAAGAGAGTTAGTTGCTCAGTCATGTCCAGCTCTTTGTGATCGCATGGTCTGTGGCCCTCCAGGCTCCTCTGTCCATGGAATTCTCCAGGCAAGAATACTGTATTCCATTCCCTTCTCCAGAGGCTCTTCCCAACCCAGGAATTGAACCTGGGTTTCCCTCACTGCAGGCAGATTCTTGACCGTCTGAGCCACCAGTGGTCCTAAAACAAATCAAAGACTTTTTTTTACAGATGCCATACCATCTACTTCATATCAGAAATCCAGTTTTTGTTCCATGAAGAAAGTTCTGTATAAATGATACTTTTTGATGCCCAAAGTTTCCTCTTCTGCCTTTCTGCATTTCATTCAGAGTTAAAAAAAAACAGCATGAAAGGAAACAGGATTGGTGATGAAGTACAAGAAAATTGGAATTAAAGTTCTCATGGAATTAAATCTCACTCCTGACAAAACACCATATATTTAACTCAGCATCCTGTGCCAAGGAGGTGAAAAAAAGCCAGAAAATATCTTGTCTGCAGCTATCTTCCATTCAATAATTATAACATCCGTAATTCCTTTTACAAACACTATGGCTATTGTAAAATTGTCAATCTTATTAGCCTTTGTGGTAAATGTGAACTACTAATTTCATTGTAATTTTAATTGGCAAGTTTGATTACTAACATATGAAGGAATTTTTATATGATTATTAAACATTTCGGTAGTTTCTTCTTTGATGTACGTATTTGAGTTCTTTGTCCATATTTCATAGTTTTGTTTTTTAAGATTGACTTTTAGTAGTCCTTAATATATTCCAAATAGGATTATTTGTTAGTTATGTTTATTTTAAACAGATTCTTCCTTTCTGTACCTTCCTTTTTCACTCTCAATGGTTTCTTTTAAAGACTATAACACAATTCAGCTAATGTAATAATTTTTCTTTATCAATTTTTAATTTGGGGCTAAAGGTTTTGGCTTTTAAGAATCCTTTTCAGTTACCCCTATATTCCTACATTATCATTTTAGTTTTATTGTTTAATCTTTGACATTAAGATCTATAGTTTACAAGAAGGGTGAAAGTCAAAGTGCCATGTCAGAAAGACAGGAAAAGTGCAAAGAAATGAATCCCCAAGAAGTAGGCAATAATAAATATGAGTATAAATTAACAATATAGAAAATCAACATACAATAGAGAAGTTAACCAGAGAAGGCAATGGCAGCCCACTCCAGTACTCTTGCCTGGCAAATCCCATGGATGGAGGAGCCTGGTAGGCTGCAGTCCACGGGGTTGTGAAGAGTCGGACACTACTTAGCAACTTCACTTTCATGCATTGGAGAAGGAAATGACAACCCACTCCAGTGTTCTTGCCTGGAGAATCTCAGGGACAGGGGAGCCTGATGGACTGCCGTCTATAGGGTCACACAGAGTCAGACACGACTGAAGCAACTTAGCAGCAGCAGCAGAGAAGATAAACAAAGTCAAAAAATAATTCTTAGAAAAGTCAATAAAGATAGAGAAGACAAAAATTACAAATATTAGGAATAAAAGAAACTAATATCACTACAGATCCTAAGACTTTAACATGATTATGCAGTGATATTACAAATATGTTGTTGTTAATAAATTTGAACTGACACAAGTTGAAATAGACAATGAGCATAGTCCTTTAACTACTGGGGAGCTTGAACACATAGTTGAAAATATTGCTTGGACTTACATCTTATTGAAATACTGCCAGCACATAACGTAGACCTGTAATTATTCTAAATTCCTAATGAATATTTTATAAATGGCTAACAATCTCAGAGATTGTTATTAGGAATGCAAATAACATTTCTGAATGGAACTATAACAATATTTTTTTAATTGAAAAAAATGTACTTGAGAACATAATTCCTTTTAAAGGCATTTACTCAAAAGAGGTAGCCAAAGAGGAACAAAATATTTATCCTTTTCAAAAATATTATTATAAATTAAACAAACTCAATGTATAACAGAGAATGGATTAAATCATTAATATGTATATTAATATGGGATAGATACACTGATTTTTCTGTGGTAAAAATATTCATCAAATAGAATGTATAGACAATAAAAAACATGAGATATTGTTGAACAAAAAATTTACAAAAGAGCAAGTATATTATACTCTCAACCTTTCACTTTTACTTAGAATTACAATGTCTATATTTATAGGGAGAATATATGGCAGTACATGCCATAGGCTGCCATCACAAAATGTCTCTCCTTTTAGCCCACCCAAAGATTTCACTATTCAGTCAAGTACAGGTTTTTCAGAACACGCTAGCTCTGAATCCTTTTTTCCTCCCATTTTCTTACAGAAATCAGAGGTTTCAAAATGAGTTTGGAGCCATTTTTCAGGGTTAGGAGATGAGGGGGCCAAATGTTTGCCTAATTTCCATCCATTTGAACTCGATCTGCCCGCATTCTGGATTTTTACAAGGACAATACACATACTGAGAAATGAGAAGCTACATAGCAAAAGCAAGGAGAAGGAGGCTGTCCCCTAATCTGAGCCAGGCATGGCCAGGGTAAGACGTGACTGACTCAGAAGAGTCTTGCTCAGAATAGTCTTAAATCAGAGCCAGTTACTGTCCTCCACCTATGTACCTCTCCTTCATAGGTAATTTGTGCTTTAAATGTATCAATTAATCCAGACCCTGGAAGGGACATATATCTTTTGTTTTGGTTTGCTCTCATGCCTCATTACAGCTATTATCACTACATCAAAGAAGTAGGTACTGTATATGAGGGATAATTAAAGGTTTTAAACTCAGTGATGCTCAGCAAGAATGAGATATTGTTGTGGAAAAGATGGCAGGAAAAAAAGTTGAACTATAAAAAGTAAAAAAAAAAAAATCTAACTAGGAATACAGATTATATTGATACCAGGGGCCCTAAATCCTGAGAGACACAAAAGATTAAAGATTAAAGGGTTACAAAACAGTTCCATCATGATGCTTCAATTTGAGTCTAACTGCCTGTTTATTTATCTGTCTTTGTAATGGTCTATGATCTCTTGAGTGCATGATCTACGTCATTGTCATCTGTATAGCTTCCCACTGAGCAAAATGTCTGGCACAGAGAAAAACTGTAATAAACATTAAGCTGAGAACACACATGTATGAATAAGAACTAAAGAAAGACAAAGAAATAAAAACATCATTCAGGAGAAGTAAAAACAATTGAGCTCTCTTTTATGCACATATTAGAGACTTTCAGGGTTTAAGAGTCCAAGCCCATGGGTAAGCATGATGTTCTTACTTCTGGGGAAAAAATGAATTTAACAGCATTGCCCATTCATGTTTTAATCAAATGTCACTGAGACCCATAAGAAGAGGGAATTTCTCATTACTGAAAATGAGTAAGAATTCTCCTTATTTCCATCACAAGAGCAACTAAATTAATTAATTAATTTATTTTTTGGCCACACCATGTTGCTTGCAGAATCTTAGTTCCCTGACCAAGACCAAATCTGGGCCTCCTGCAGTCAGCACAAAGAGTCCTAACCACGGGACCACCAGGGAATTCCCTAAATTAATTTTATCTCAAAAAAAAAGAAGAAGTATCAACTATTGGGTTACTAGTCAAAACTGTCCAGATTTTAAGATCACCAAAGTAAATTCAGAATTTCTTGTGCATGCTATGAAGTCCTTTGTGAATACAGAATTCAGTATATGAGACAGGCTATTAAGTTTACTCCCATTTTGAACCCTAACATTCTATCAATTACAGCATAAATTCCTCAGTTTAAAAATAGCTGTATAATAGAAAAATAACAGTTATAGAAAGATATCATCCAGAGCTTCCAGATTAAAGTTGAATATTTATTTGGAGCCGTGTTTGCTTACCTTAAATACATAGGTAAAGACCTGATAGCTCTATTTTGGGTATTACAAACAAAGAGTATATTGGTGGAGAATATATCCCCCCAAAATTAATTATGTGCACACATGAGTTCATTACTATTTCTTATAAATCTATTATTTAGGAATAAAATTAACTTTGAACTTTCTGAATATATTTTTAAATATCAACATACATTTCATATAAGTAATTCAGTAATTGTTACATTCTTTTTAATTTCTTCATTTTATATATTGCTGGTCCTTCTCTGCTACAAATTTTGCCCTACAAGTTTTTAGGGATACAAAATTTCATGACAATATCATATCTGGTATAAGTAATGACATTTTCTCATTCTAAGTACAATTGGGAGAATATTATACACTTTCAGCATTATTCTTATCCCAGGACTTTGGGGAGATGTTACCATTGGTAAGAAGCAATATGCACATTGCATTCAATTTGTCACTCCTGATGTACAGGGTCAAAGAACTCATAATCTCATCAGAGACCGTTTGTAATCCATAGATGCTTAGTTCAATGGAGGGAGAGGTCGCTGCAGGTAGGAACAGGACGAATGTGCTCTATATCCATCACAATGCATAGTAGTATTTTTTTTAAGGTGTGCTAGTATAGTTTCTTAAATCCCAGTGGAAACACCCAGTTCTAGCTTATTTTACTGTGTGTTAAATCCACCTTCCCCCACCCATGATTTCAATGAATTTTAAACTTAGGACATGTTTTCCTTCAACTTTTGCCTTTCCATCTAAAGTTTAAATTTTCCAGTCTATCACCTCTTATCCCCTTGCGGATTTTATTTGTAATTCTCTGTACAAGTAACAAGCACATGGACAATTTCTTGAAAAGAGTAAAGGATTGTTATGGTGACAATAGTTTCTCGTGTGCAGACTTGCATGAGTGTATGAAGAAATGCAAACACTCTCTCAGGAAATCATTTTGGACAGGTTATTTTTTGACTTTGCCTTTCACTCATCATCCATCATGAATCTCTTCTTTTAATCAACAGAAAAGTTACTGGGCTCCAACCACCCACAAGAGTTTGCCCCAAGCATTGAAGTTAAAAGATTAATAAGAAATGATCCTTGCCTTCAAAGACCAAATGTTCAATGAAGAAAACAGATATACAGAAAGATAATTTTTTTTAAATAGTAAAGTTCAATGATAGATATATTCACAGAATGTTTTGAGAGCTATATAAGAAATGATCTATAACCCATGTTGGTGAATGGCTAGATCAAGGAAGACTTGAGTGAAGTCATGTTAGTTAGGCAAACAGAGGGTCTTCTGATTTACACTCCTAACAAAGATGGGAATATATCGCTTATTTCACCGAACATTATATCATTTGCTATCAGTGTGATTCTGACTACAGCACACAAATGACTAAGCTTAGATTTCTTACAAACAACATACTTGTATTTCAGTGCCACCAATACACCAAGTTTATAGTTTTGTGTTTCTGATACAGCGT
Organism: Antilocapra americana; assembly: GCA_007570785.1. Classification (NCBI taxonomy): domain Eukaryota; kingdom Metazoa; phylum Chordata; class Mammalia; order Artiodactyla; family Antilocapridae; genus Antilocapra; species Antilocapra americana. The sequence goes on along the minus strand of ML663013.1, from coordinate 443,856 downwards.
GGAGAGAATTACAACGATTTAGGCTATGATGGTTCAGCTGGTACCAGTGGAACTACTTTCCAGCACTGAGAAAATAGAGTGATTTACCCTAGATTAGAGCTTCTCCAAGTGTTGCCCCTGGGTTTGCCATATTGTCAATACCTAAGGACTTGTGAGAAATGCATGTTTTTAAGCCCCACCTCAGACCTACTGACTCAGAAATTCTGGAAGTGAGCCTAGAAGTCTGTGCTTCCTCAAGTACCCCAGGTATGCCTGGTACACTTAAAGTTTGAGAACATTTCCCCTATACAGGAATCAGATCATACCATATCAGAGAGCTTAGTTTCCCAAAAGTGATCTAGAGTGGTCTTACCAGAAAGAGAGAGGAATAGATAGCATCCAATCAACAAGATATATTGAAAAAAATCTAGGATTACCAAAAGTAAGGTGTAATACCTAGACTGATATTCTTTGGTGTCCAAGTTCAGCAGTCAGCTGTTTAGTTTTATTCATGAATACAATATTTGCAAAAACATAAGAGGATGGCAACAGTATATAGAAACTCTACTCTATTCCTTTACCCCTTTAATTAGTGAAATAGTTAAGGAAATTTAAAGTAGATCTTTTAAAAATCATATAGCCTTTCTTTTAAATCAAAGACTTCAATTTAGATCTTTCTACAAGATGCCACTTGTACTTCACATTAGAATTTCTCTATGCCAAAGAAATATGAAAATCTATATTTTCCATTGTATCATTTTAATATTCATTTTAATGACATAATATAAAAATTCCACTTTACTAAGAACATCCATAGCATAAATACCCTATAATAAGACACTTTAATTTCAGTAGCAAAAAAAATGTGCTCCTGTATCACTCTCACATGATGGATAAGAGCATCCAAATTAGGTTTTTAGCACAACCTTTGGACTACATTAGCAAAAATAAATATTAACATAAGAAATATATGATGGAAAATCTTTAGCACTATATGAAACATTAATTCAAAATGGTATATTGATCTTTAAGCCACCTAAAATAAAATATATTAAAGAATTCTAAATATTTCTTAAAATACAGAAAAATGTCCTATTTCATACATATTTTAGACAGCCTTAGTAGGAAGAACTAACTAAACATTGAGGCAATTCCTGATAGCTTAGGCAGGAAATTTCTGGATATGCCTAGACAGAATTCTATAATTAGAGAATACATTTCTATAAGCGGCTTAAGGTAGATAAATAAGATGCCTCTTACATTTTGATTTCTTGATGAAAAGAGAGTAAATATTTATATAAATTATTCTGATCACTTCATGCTCATTTGGATGAAACAGCTTATTGATGTGACATATAAAACCTTGCAGAAAAAACTTATCAATCTGTATAGAGGAAACAGGAAAAGAGACTCATGTTATCTGAAGAACATGGGGGAGATACTCATTCCTTTTTTAAATTGGTGTTTCTTCTCATGAATATCAGTACAGGGGCTAAAATTCTGAGGAAAACACTGATTTCCTAGCTAGAAGGCTGAAAAGGGGGACTCTTGGTGCTAGGAAAATACTGAGAAAATACTGAGAATGAGAGAGAAAATACCCTAATTACGTGTATCAACTGGCAGGAGGCCAATTTTTCTCTCCAAGCTGTGTATGCACAGAATGCACCCAAGAAGCATAGCAAACATGTTTAGAGCTGATCTATGATGCAAAGCACTGCCCAAGTCCTACCTGAGTCATTGGTAGTGCATCCAAGGGGATAGCCACAAACCACACAGTAAATCCCTTCAGACTAACTGGATATGTTACCAACTGCCCACAGAAGATGAAACAGAATTTGTGATCTGAAGCTGACTGGGTTGACTGGCTGCTAAAGATGAATTCAAAATTCTCCAGAGGATTTTAGTGAGTCCAAACCCCTCACAACATATTATTCAGAATTCCTAGGAGGCATACAAAGCTCTTCAGCATACAAAGAACCAGAAAAATTTGAACAATCCTCAGAAAGGATAATCAACAGATGCCAATCTCCAAATGAGATTTTGGAATTAACAAGGATCAATGTGATCATTCTCTGTAAGATAAAGGTAAGCACTTTAAAAATTTTTTAAAAAGTATAAATTCTCAACATAGAAGGAAGAACTACTAAAAATAATCAAATAGTAACAAGACTATAAAACAAAATATCTGAAAATTTTAAAATGTATAGGCTTATAGAAGAATGGAGATGACAGAGAAATGGCTCAGTGAACTTAAAGATGGATCAACAGAGATGATCCAACCCAAAGACCCGAGAATAACAGTGACAAAAAAGTATTTTAAATCAAACCTCAGGGTCCTATTGGATAATATCCAAAGGCCTAACATTCGTAATATTAGAACCCCAGAAGAAAACAAGGGAGGGATTGGTAAAGATAAAATACAAATCAAAATAACAGCAGAAAGTCTTCCCAAATGTGGCAATTGTTATAAATTAGAACCTCAAGAAGATTAGAGAAATATGAACAACAACAAAAAAAGTCAAAGATGTTCATACCCACAAATAGAGTAATATAACTTCTGAAAATCAAAGATATGGGAGAAAATTAGGAAAACAGGCAAAAAAGTAGTACGTTATATATTGGGGAGCAATGACGGTGGACTTCTCACCAGAAATCATGAAAACCAGGAGACAGTGGAATTCCTTTAATGTGCCCTCCCATCCTCACACACACAAAAAAGGCAACTTCTAAAACAGATTCTTACATCCAATGGAAATATCCTTTGGGAACAACAGAAAAAAGAAATTCTCATATGAAGAAAACTAAGAGAATTAATTAACAGCAGATCTGCCCTGAAACAAGTGTTAAAAGGAAGTCCTTCAGACTGAGGAGAGAATACCAGAGGAAACATAACTTCAAGAATGAGGGTGGAGTGCCAGAAATGGTAAAGATAATGTACTTTTCTCCTCTTAAGCTCTAAAATACATATGACCTTAGCTGTCTAGGATTTCTCACTTTAGTTTTGGTTTTCAGCAATTGGATTAGAATTTTTTTTTCCTTCTGTTATATTCCATATTTTTATTGGTTGGGTTCTCTTGAATTCTTCAATCTATGAGGGTTCTCTTGAATTCTTCAATCTGTGATTAGTATCCCTTCTTTAATTTTGGAGTATTCACAGCTATTATCTTTTCTACTGTTTTCTTTGCTCAAAATCTCACCCATTTCCTTCAGGAAGATTTTTGTTAGACTGTTATTTTCTCATAGCTTTTGCATATTCTGTTTGTTTATTTTTCCCTCTATTTTTTATTTGTGACCCTATTGGATAATTTTTGTTTACCTATTATTAACTTAACTCATCCAGTCCTCATTTTTGTCCAATTAGCTGAAATGTCTGTTAAAATAATTCTTCATTTCTGATTTATTATTTTTTTAACTTCTAGCATTTCCAGTTGCCTTTAAATAGCTTTCATATCTCTACTAAAATACCTCATTTCTTCATTCATATTGTCAACTTTTACACCAGATCTTTTATCATATTATTCATAGTCATTTTAAAGTTGTTGTTTTCTCTTGGTCTGTTTCTAACTTCTTTTTCTTTTGAAAATGAATGATTATGTTTCCCTTGCTGTATTTAGTTGTCTCATAGTTTTTATGAGATCGGAGACATTATAAATAAAAATGTAGAGACTAAAGTAAATAATACTTAGAGCCATAAGCAGGCACACTTTTTTTTTTTTCTGGCTCTTAGTGTGAAATATTGTGAAATATAGTAAGACAAGAAGGTGGAACTGGGGCTTTACTCCAAAAGTTGTCTTTAAGGCACCACAGATTTCAAAGTCCTGCAGAGGGGGAATGTTAGCACCTCGTGCTGAACGAAGGGTTAGGAGTGACATGGGGTTTTTTCCTAAGTGTCCCAGCTCCACCCTAACATTTTAGTAGTTCCTGCACATAATTAATTCCCACAGAGGGGTCTTTCCAAGTTCTTGCCTACTGTTAGTAGACTGCTGTTGCTTGTTACTCAATGCTGGGCTCATTATGGAGAAAAAAGAGTGGTTCTTGATGGTCCTGGTTGAGCTTCACCCTTATGCAGAGCCTGTGTACCTTTAGAGTTACTCTTTCTCAGCATTTCTACCTTTCTTCCCATGGTAACCAAGTTCTGTCTTGTATCTGCACAGGGTCTTAAGCAGGAGAGTGTTCTATCCATATTCTGGAATTATCCAGTCTCTGATTGTTATTTGTATAGGATCCTGAGCTCAAGGTAGGTCCATGTCCCTCACTCAAGTGAATATGCATTTACTTCTACTATTCCTGCAGAATCAAGTTTTTACCTGGGTATAGAAGGTAGAAAAGTTTTCTATTCTTCACTCTAACCCTAACCCTAACTTCCTAAAGGGCATTATTAGTACTATCATAATATTGTTATTACTGCTACTTTTCTTAGTTATCACAACAATGTTGTACCTATTGAAGCAGAATTTACTTATCTGGCAGAGATTCATTCTGAAATATTTAGGAATGAATGTGTTATGATATCTGCAATTTATTTTCAAATACTTCAGCCTGACCTAATTGTATGTAGAAAAAAAAATGTTAAAAATTAGAACAGCTGGTGAATCTATATAAAGGGTATTGAGATGTTTATTATACAAATCTGTATAATTTATGTATGTTTAAACCTGTTTAAAAAAACTTGGTGAAAAACTTTTCTAATATTTTATTTGTAGACCCATTGCTAGAATCCACTATAATTGATATGAATAATTTCTAAAGAATACAATAAAGTTATTTATTCTGCTTTTTTAAACTTAATGAAGTTTAATTTAGACATAGCAGAAAGTTTTATGATTTTGTCCAAAGGCAATAACCTGTAAAATTGTAACTTAGAAGAAATAGAGTTTAAAGAGATTATGAATAGAAGTGCAAGGTTTAGTACAGGATTTTAGTAATTTCCAAATGAATTAACACTTCAATCTTTTTTTTTTTTAAACAAGAAAGATTTATAATTTTATTTTATTTTTTTTTATTTATTTATTTTTTTTTATTATTGTTGTTGCCATACATTGTCATGATATCACCATGGGTTTACATATGCTTCCCCTCTGGGTCCCCCCTCCCTCCTCCCTCCCCCCCGGGGAAATCTCGCTGCACCAGTCCCGAGCATCAATCCTGGGCTGGCGATTGATTAGACACATGACAATTAACATGCTTCAATGCCCTTCTCCCATATCATCCCACCCTTACCCTCATCCACAAAGTCCACAAGTCTATTCTATACAATCTTTTTTTTAAAATATAGTTATAGGTTGCAAGTTTCTTTTTTAAATTAAGATTTAAAACAACTGAGGTAAAACCTAGACATTTTATACCACATAGTCATAGTCATATCAGGCTTCCCTGGTGGCACAGATGGTAAAGAATTTTCCTGCAATGCAGGAGATCGAGGTTTGATCTTTGGGTCAGGAAGATCCCCTGGAGAAGGGAATGCCTACCCACTTCAGTATTCTTACTGGAGAATTCCATGGACAGAGGAGGCTGGCAGACTACAATCCATGAAGTTGTAAAGAAGTGGACATGACTGTGTGATTAACACTTGAACTTTCTTTTCTGCATATGTATGTACATATATATATGCAGAGTCTGACAAGCACTAAACTCTGAAAAGGCTATGGTAGAAACTTACATTTTGTAGAAGAAATCTGTTCTGCATAACACTGAAGAGAAGATAGATAAAGAACTCACAGTAAAATATTTTTTTTCACATCATTACCCTACTTAAAACCATAAATGACTTCATACTGCCAGGATAAAACACATAAACTTTTAACTGCCTGACTCTATTTGTAGTCTGTTCTCTTTCTACCTTTTGCCTTCTTTTCCACTGATTGTCTCATCAGTAACAGATAACTTGCACTGCCTCAAACCAGCCAGACTTTCACAGACTTCGAGAATACTTCATGGATTTCCTTTTCAATGACATTGACAGCCCTGTCTAGATGGACACGTCCTTCTTAACCCTCTAAACCTTGTTTAACCTCTTTCACTAAGCTTTCCATGATTCTCTTCTAACCAGAGAATAATTAAAAGATCACTTCTCCCTCCGAGTATCCTACATATTTAATTATTTCAAAAACTACTTTGAAATTATTTGGCTACATCATCCAGTCCCAAAGTCAGAAATAAGCTGCATTTGTTTTTGTAACATAGTGAGGTATTAAGTCTGAAATTAACACTTGCTTACTTACTAAAGCTCCCTGTGTTGTCCGCATGTAACAGAGGATGATGATTTATGAGTGAAAGCAAAGTGAAGAGACAAATCCAAAAGTGATTTTTGCCTGAATGGAAAAGATTGCCCCTCTACTGATAAGCACATAATTTAACTTTTGGGAATCCAAATCTGATTCACTACAAAGGGGTTCAATCTAAATCATTGCAAAGGGGAAAAAATCCCCTAAGTGACCAAAACAAAGCAATTTGGTTTTTGTTATCTACAGTATCAAAAACTACCAAAATATACATAAGGAAGTCATTGTGAATTTTATTATATATACAAAGAGCAAAAAATGCTATTTAATATAAAGTAATATTTTTTAACAATGTGTACATTGCTAAGTTCCTCTTAAATGTGTAATCTTCTAAACCGTGGAGAGAGTAGCATGGAAACATACACTACCATATGTAAAACAGATAGCCAGTAGGAATTAACTATGACTCAGGGAGCTCAAACTGGTACTCTGTGACAACCTAGACAGTGGGAGGTGGGAGGAAGGTTCAAGGTTCAAGGTTCCTCCTTCAAGAGGAAGGAGACATAAGTATACCTATGGCTGATTCACATGTTGATGTATAGCGGAAACCAATACAATATTGTAAAACAATTATCCTTCAATTAAAAAATAAATTAAAAACTTACATCTTAAAGTGTGGCCCTAAGAAGTGCAGTAACACCATTGCTTAGGAGCTTGCTGGAAATGTAAATTCTTAGACTCTACCCAGAATCTACTGATTCAGAACATGCATTTAACAAGATTGTCAGGTGTTCATACAAACATTCAAATTTGAAAAAATAAATGCTGAAAATGATATCTAGAATATCAAGAAGAAAACCAGAGTTTGACTGGCAAAAATCTCTGAAGAAACGGAAAATTTTGCATTTACCTTTGTGGTGTCAACTCAGTTGTAGGGGCTCATGTTCCTAATGCACAAGGAATTGCTGATAACATTTGTATCCATCTTGTATCCTTGTTATCAAGCACCCATACTTGTCTGCATCTGCTGTTCACAGATAAAGTTAGCATTTTGAAATGAATAGCTATATCAATCTATTTGTGCTGAAATAAAAAATAAATAGTATTTATTTTCTTTCTGTGGAAGAATGTGCATGAGTCCATACACTCCAACTTGACCACATAATTTATTCATTCTTTTTCTAAATTCAAAGGAGAACGGAAATGTACATTTTTTGGACTACACTGAGTTTAAAGGATTACGAATTAATAGTACCTATGGCTGATTCATGTTGAGGTTTAACAGAAAACAACAAAATTCTATAAAGCAATTATCCTTCAATAAAAAATAAATTTAAAAAATGGTTCAGGTAAAACTGATTTCCTTGGTAATTCCCTTTCCTTGCTGTGCTTTCTAAAACCACTTCAGTTTCTTCAACTGTGATTTGAAATGCAAATAATAAAGTTACTTAAATTCCTGCTGATTATTCTGAGGTTAAAAAAAAAGAAGGAATAAAGCATCTCTTGCTAAAAGAAATGCTTTAAGTGTAATGACCTATTTAGAAGGGGAAAAGTGTATTGAATAAAGTTATAAAAACAGTACTTCTTTTTTGCATTTCAAAAATCTATGATTTGACAGTTTTTGTTTATCTTTCAAAATAAAAATATGTTGGCCAAGAGAGATTTTGGTAGTTTGATTATAAATAAATTCTCCATGAGGTTAACAGACAAAACCCGTAGCAGAAGTACATCAATAGAATTTTTCATTCTCTGTCTTTGCTTCGGAGAAGGCAATGGCACCCCACTCCAGTACTCTTGCCTGGAAAATGCCATGGACGGAGGAGCCTGGTGGGCTGCAGTCCATGGGGTCGCTAGGAATCGGACACGACTGAGCGACTTCACTTTCATTCTTCACTTCCATGCACTGGAGAAGGCAATGGCAACCCACTCCAGTGTTCTTGCCTGGAGAATCCCAGGGACGGGGGAGCCTGGTGGGCTGCCGTCTACGGGGTTGCACAGAGTTGGATACGGCTGAAGCGACACCGCAGCAGCATCTTTGCTTTCTCAAAGGCTTTACAAACTCACCTAAACATGTACCATGTACCCTACGTGTCTTTTTCAGGCTACAGACCCAGACCTCTACAAACTCTGAAAAGAAGTTTTCAAGGATTAGCCATAACAAATGGCAACACACAATAATTTTACCTGCCACTTAGATGCAATAAGAGAAGTCACTACTCATATTAATTAAAAAGATAAAATTTAATATGGATCTAAATTATATTTTTAGAAATTTTATTTTTGTTATCATTACAGCAAACATGTCTCAGACAGTATACCTTTATAAATACATTCTTAAAACCTTTAATCAGCAGAATATAATAGACTAGTTTTCACTGTTCTGTTGACCTAATTCTCAATCTTAGAGAGAAAACATTACTCTTAAATGCTTACAAATGTAAAATATCTACTCACTTCAACCAGTTCTGTTTAGTCACTAAGTCATGTCTGACTCTTTTACAACCCCATGGACTGTAGCCTACCAGGGTCCTCGGTCCATGGGGTTTCTCAGGCAAGAATACTACAGTGGGTGGCTATTTCCTTCTCCATCAATCAGTTGAATTAATTCTATATGTTACAATTGATTTGTGGGCAGAGTTTAGGAGATTACCATTTATGCTTTTGTTTTCTAACATCATAGTGTACTTTATGTAAAATAGGAGTAGATAAGTCCAAAAGATGAAAATGAGGGTTTAGTTATTTTATTTCTTTAATCCACTCTAACAATTAAATGTTTTAGACCGTTCACATTGAGAGTGAGTACCCATAGATATGCTTGGAATAACATGTATCATCTTTCTACTTTTTTTTTTTTAAATTTTCTTTACTTTATTGTGTTGGTTTTGCCATACATTGACATGAAACCACCATGGGTATACATATGCTCCCCCTCCAGAACCCCCCTCCCTCCTCCCTCATCTTTCTACTTTTTTCTTGATAAATTCTATTTTTGCCCTTGATCCCTCTGCCTTCTCTGGTCTTAACTGAGCATTTTATATGATTCCATTTTATCTTCTCTTTTAGCATGTCGTTAATGCTTTTCTTTTAAAATTAGTGATTTACTCTAGGTTTTACAATACAAATTTTGTAATAATCTATGTCCACATTCAAATACAGGTTGCATACTTCACATGTTTCATAGATACCTTATAGCACAGTATTCCCAGTTCTTATTTCTTGGACTATTGACGTAACTCATTGTGTGTGTGTGTGTGTGTGTGTGTATGCGTATATACTAAAATTACTCAATTCAGTGTTAGTCATTATTTTAGCATTAATTTAGTATTTAACTGATCATTTTGATCAATTAAATAGTAATAATAAATTTTGTTTCTAGCCTCTTCCTTTCTTTATGTTGATCCCAATTGCTGACCTATGTATTAAATAGTCTTTTTCCTCTGCTTAAAAATTCCTTTTAACATTTCTTATGGAGGCGGTGTGCTCACAACAAACTCTTTCAGTTTTTCTTTGTTAAGGAAGTCATTATTTCTCCTTCCTTTTTGAAGGATAATTTGGCTTGATGTGTAATTCCAAGTTGATAGTGTTTTCTTTCAACAATTTAAATATATCACACCACTCTCTTCTTGACTGCAAGTTTCCTAAAAAGAAGTCCGATGTAATTTTTATCTTTTTTCCTCTAAGTTAAGATGTTTTTTCCTCCTCCAGCTTCCTTCAGTTTTGTGTATCTAATTATCTAAAATTTTAACATAATGTATGTGTGTGTGTGTGCATGCACACGTGCATGCATGTGTTTGATATGTATGCTGCTTGATGTTCACTGAGCATCTGGATCTGTGGTTTGGTGTCTGTCAATTTTAGAATTTCTCAGCCACTATTTCTTCAAATATCACTGTTTCATTCTCTCTTTTCATTCTTTGTAGTACTTCACTTATGTACATTTTAGTATTGTCATTCAGTTTTTAAATGTTTTTTTTTTTTTTTTGGTTTTTTACTTTTCTGTTGGGGAAGTCTCTACTGCCACATCTTCAAGTCTTTTAATTCTTTCTTTGGCTATGTCAACTCTACTAATGAGCCTGTTGAAGGCATTCTTCATTTTTAAAACAGAGTTTTTGATATCTAGCATTTCTTTTTTATTCTTTTTTTCAGTGTCTATCTATTTGTATTTTATCTGGTTTTGTTTCTAATCTTCTCTTTGTATATTGCCTACACTTTTTCATTAGAGACCTTAACATATGAAACAGCAATTTTCAATTCCCTGTCTGAAAATTTCAGCATCTGAATCATAACTGAATTTGTGTTCTGATGTTTTTGTGTTTTTTTCACACTCTTTTTCCTTGCCTCTTGCATGATTTACTATTCTTGTTTTAAGTTTACAGATGTAGTATCAGGGAATAGGAACTGAGGTAAACAGATGTTTAGTGTGAGGATCTACACTAATCTGCCTAACAGTTGGGCTGTGTTTCATGTTTTCTGTACTTAAAGGCTTCAGAGGTTTCAAATGCCTCTAGTCCTTAATTTTGTCCTTTCCCTTGACTTTGGGACTTTGCTACGTACTACTTTTCAGAGAGAATCTGTGTGTCACAGCTCTTTCAGCTATAATCTACCATGACTCTCCTGAATCCTTATTGGTGTGGTGATGGAGTAAGAGGGAAGAAATGCTGTATAACTTTCTGATTAAACTTCTGATTATAACTTTCCCCAGTTGCCTATAATCCACCCCCTCCCACTTTAGGTCCAACAGGAAGGCTGTATGGAGCTGGAATAGAGAGGAATTCCCTTATTCTAGCAGAATTGTTTTTTAGAACTATGCTCTGGCAAAGTCCTTTCCATTAAGAGCAGAATTCTGCTATGGAAAAGACTCTGGATATGTTTCATAATGTTTTCTGTTCCCTTTTCCCTCTGCCAGAACCACTGAGGGGAGTACCTTTCAAGGATCTTCATAGCATTCCAGGCATGAAAGCCAAATACAAGTGTCAGTACCATCTAAGACTGTGGCCTCTAAGTACTTTCCCTCATACTAATCCACATTCTCACTCCAATAATTTGTCACATTATTGTTTTCGTATTCCTATCAGCTTATGGACCCAGAGACTTCTGCTCCTGGTAAACATATCTACATTATGACTCTCAAGATGTCTCATTGTCTTCAAACTTCAGGATGGCAATTTCCCTTGTCATTCAGTTCTCTGATGGGTCCAAGAAAAGTTGTTGATTTTCATCTTGTCCAGCTTTTGCTTGTTAAAAATCTGGGAGTGACTACTTCTAAGCTCTTTTTATGTCAAAGCTAAAAGCAGAATTCCTTAGAAAATAAGTTTGGAGCCAAATTGTGGAAAGGTTTATTCTGGAAGTTTGGATTTGAGAACAACTGAAAGTTTTAAAAAAATAATTTTTAATATCCCAATTATATGCAAAAGATATTAATTTGTAGTTATGCTAAAGTGGGCTAAGATGATAGGAGATGGTTGGTGGAATGAAAAATCAACTGGAAAGTTATTGAAGTCTGTACAGTAAATGCTGAGAACTGAACATATGTAGTAAGAGTGGAAATAGAAAGAAAAAGTGGGCATGGGAAGAAGTGCAAAGACAGACAAAATAAACTTAGTTTGCCTCTCATGGCATGTAGAGAGAAGAAGAGAGAAAGGAACCAAGGAAGATTTAACAGCTGAAGGCAGAGGTGTTGACTTTCACACATGCAAGACAAAGAAGAGAAGGCAGAAGCTTGAAAGAGACATGCTGGTATTGTCATCCTTAAGAGACATCCACATGGAAAGCTCATCATGCAGCTGAGTTCAAACATCTCATTAAAGACATGGCAGCTGGAGATTTATATTTGGGAGTTAGCTACATAAAGACTCTAGTTGAAGTTATGTGGCTTAATGCCTTAGTAGAGAATGACCCTCAAATATTTCATGGAACAATATTTACTAATCATCTACTGAAAATTAAAGTGTGTTCAAGTATTATTTGCTCTCTTTCTTGCTCAGTCATAAGCAAGAGCTATTTAAACCAAGAAAAAATTAACTGCTATTGAATAAAATATTATCTAATGGATGTTTTCTAATGCGAGCCATGTTTTTAATGAACTTCCAATGGGGTCACATTTATCAGGATCAAATCTATAGCCAGAGGTATTAAGGAAGTGTAAATTTATAGACACAATTCATTGGATGTGAAGTTGACCATAACACATGGCTATTTTCATCCTGATACGACTAAGGGTTGAACTGAAATGCATTTGGATCTTACTAGAAATATCAAAGAAATTCCCATATGATTAATGTTCATAAATATTTTATCCATGAAAGGGAATTTCTTTTGAATTGATATATTTTGGTACTTTCAAATTCTATGTGTTTATAAATATAAACAAACCCCAAATGAGAATGATTAGGAAATAAGAGTAATTACACAGAGGAATAATTTCTAATGTATGTTCAGGGAACTTAAACATTAGTTCTAGATAAGAAACTAAAATATTGAACATATTGATGCTATTGTGTTCAAACCCACTAATTAATTTGAAAATTCAAAGAAAATTGTTGATAGACCAATGATTATTAACCAGCTGTTTTTCAAATCAATAGACTTCTGAATTCATAGAATATTAGTTAGTAATGTACTCATGTATTTGGGTAGGTCCAAGTATTCAGTGTTTTAGTCCAATGTCAATTTATAAATAGACAAATCAACAAAGACATATCACCCAGCATGGCTCTGTTCTATTTCTGTAAATTCCCGCTTGTCAGGTTTATAATTAGATCCCAGATTCTTTCTAAAGCCATTCTGACTTTGCATGTCCAGAGTCCTTTCAGGTTTTGGAGATGTGCAAGTGTTGTCATGTAGAAGATGAACTACTTCCCTTGCAGTGGTACAATGCATTTCTGTATGAATTGATGCAGCCATAAGTCACAGACACTAATCTGGGTGCTCATGAAGAAAAGCTAAAAGTTAAAATCATTCTTGGTGGGATCCAAAGGCATACACATACACATTCTCATGGGAGGTTATGACTTCTGTGCAATGGCAGCCCATATATAAATATTATAGATTTATATTTTCAAAGCTGATGGCCTTACTATAAAATTGCATTTACAGTTATAGTTTATTTTTAAATAGTTCTTGAGTTAGTGAAATACCCTGTGCACTCAAGGATTTCAATGAAGCTCCTGACCAATCAGAACTCATTCACTGTTAGGCTGGAAAATGAAAGAAAGAAATCTTATTCCTATCTCGAAAATGATAGAAAGTACTGGGGCTGAGACAAAGGAACTTTCCATTAAAGATCAGCTAGTTCTACATGACACAAAGCTGAAGAGTAAACATTTTCTATTTTAGCACATGTAGCTAAATGAGATTACACAAGTTTATAGGTGCCTGGAATTTTCACTGTAGTTCCCTATAATGATCAAATGAAAAAAACACTTGTTTTCCACTTCATTTGTAGACAGGTACAAACATATATTTAAAAAATCAACTGAAAGCAGAAGTTAGGAAGGGGAGGCAGGGCTCATAGATTTCATATTGCCAACACAGACCCTCCAAAGATTGTGAACAGATTGCATGCTGTTAGGTGTATAATATTTTAAGTTACATATATTAATAAAACCTAGTACTCTACTTACAGGTGGTCTTCCCAGGTGGCCCAGTTGGTAAAGAACCTGCCTGCCAATGTAGGAGATGCAGGAGACATGGGTTTGATCCCTGGGTGGGGAAGATCCCCTAGAGGAGGAAATGGCAACCTGCTCCAGTATTCTTGCCTGGGAAATCCCATGGACAGGGGAGCCTGGTGGGCTACAACCCATGGGGTCTCAAAGAGTCAGACACAACTGAGCATGCATGCACGCGCACACACACACACACACACACACACACACACACACACACACACACACACACTGTACTTACACATGAGAAGTGAAAGTGTTAGCCGCTCAACCGTGTCCAATTCTCCGTGACCCTATGGACTGCAGCCCATGCTCCTCTGTCCATGGGATTCTCCAGGCAAGACTATTGGAGTGGGTTGCAGGCTTTCTCCAGGGCATTGTCCTGATTTAGGGATAGAACCCAGGTCTCTTGCATTGCAGACAGATTCTTTACCATCTGAGCCACATATAAATTTCACTTGAAAAAATATTGAACCGATTTCTGTATATTCATTTAACTCTATTGAAGACCTGATAAAGTCTCAAAATAAATAGTCTTTTGATCTACTTGACCATGAAAAACATGGTATATTTTCCTAAATATTGTGTGCACGAGGAAAACTTTTTCAAATATAGCATTTCTTTGTTTCAAACATGTTTAAAAGGAACATGTAAGAATGTTAAGTAGAACACTAGATTAGAAATTAATGCAACATTATAAATCAACTGTATTTCAATATAATGTTTGAAATATATATATATATATATATATATAATTTGGGGCCATATGGATCATACAAACAATGGGTTTTAATAAATAAAATATGTTTAAGAAGCACTTACACATTTTCTCTTGGTTATAAAAATACATACTAAGTTTAGAATATTTGAAAAATCTGGAAAAGAGTTAGAAGGCAAAATATAAAAATCACTTGAAATCTTCCAACTGAATCACTTTTTACCATCTTGGTTCATGTTCTTTGAATTAGTTTTCAAGCTCTTGAAGCAGAGCAACAGTGACAATTAAGAATTTCACTTTTCTCTAAAGTATTAATTTTTGTTTGGATAATTATATTTTATATTAATAGGATAGCTATAAATTCTAGCTAAACACAAAAAAGGGAGTTAGAAATTTTGACCAAAATTTCACTTTTGGGCGTCAGTTTTCAGATCGTGTCAGAGTTGCTACGATCTTGCTGATCTAAAATAATAGAATCGCTATCTTCACGGTCAACTTCACCTTATATATTTGAAATGTTATCTTGGACATTATCTTAAATGATCCCACTTTACTACCACCCATAGGTAATTGAGAGAGGACACATACTATCTGAGTAAAGGATAAACACTCAATGGTTGGTGCTGACAAAAAGATAGATGTTCCTTTTGCACAGTGTCTAGCAGAGAATCCGGCATCTTTACCTTTCTGAGAATACAGAGGCAATTAGAATGGTTTCGGTTTTCACATATATTTAGAGCCAGTGTCCAAATAAATTTTCATTTTTCTTTCCTTCTCAAAATGTGTGTCAACTAGTATAAATATCCATATGAGTTAATCTACCTAGTTTTCTTTTTTTTTATCGCAACCTCACTATTTACTTTTTTATCACCCACCCCTCCACCCCAGACTGCTGCAAAATGTCTGCATCCCATTTATTTTACATCTCTTCTTGCTAAATTATGGCTAGGTTTGAGCTTAAAAAATACATTCACAGACCACTCAAGTTGGGGCATAAACATGTTTAATTCATTTGTCATTAGGCCCTGGGACACCTTGTTCCTTTCACTTCGCAGCCCTGGCAGCAGGCTAGCAAAAGTCCCTCTTTTCTGCGTGGGTTAGTTAAGATGTATCTGGCTGTTTTGCACTATCTTTAGTATGCAGGGAGCACAGAGATGGAGATAAAAGGCGAAATGTCTATCTTTGAGTCCTCTGCAATACCGAATAAGTTATCAACCCACTAACATGCATGTCTGAATAGACTCCTTTGGCAACAGTGAGATGTTATCTTCCATGACATGCGAATTCCTCCCTCATGTCAATCCATGAAAGTACTAAAGGATAAACGCGCTAGTAAAATGAATGTGGCAACACCGCTGGGACTGTGAGAGCATCATATTTTCCCCCAGCTCCTTTTAAAAAAAAAATTCTCTGGCTGAGTCCTCAATATACATATAAATTAGTCAGTCTGAAGAACTGCTCAAGAATCCATCTCTTTAATCTCTTGGAGTAGGCGTGGGGAATAGACTCTGTTTAATGCTCAGGGGCCTTGTTTTTCCCCCTTCAGCTTTGCCATCCTCCTTCACACTCAGCCCACACAGATGGAACTAAGAAACAGGACACTGGACGCTGGAAACTTGTGCTGGCCTAGTAAGCATGCCCTCGTCTGTGGCTTCACCCAAATGGACTGACCCACAGCAAAAGCACAGGAACACCCACCTGATGAACTCATGATCAGAATCATAAAAATAATAGCTAGCATGGATGGAATAAAAGCCATATTCTGCCAGAGACTATATAAGCATATTACTTCCATATACCATTGGATCCTCCAAATAGCCCCATGAAGCTGCATTTTATTTCCTTTTATAGATAAGGTAATTCAAGCATAAAGAGTCTAGGGGGGTGGCGGGTTGGTATTCAAACCAAATACTGTGGTCGCAGAACCAGTATTTCTAATCTTCTCTTCTACTGTTTATCTTCATCCTTTTCAAAGCATATGGTACATTCTTTCCTCATTATAATCCAGGTTTTGCTATCCTTATACTTAAGGGCACAAAACTGTGTAGCAGGACTCAAAGAATAGATCCGGAGTGAATTAGCAAACTCCCGATTCTACTAAGTGACATAGAGATCAAGTCACTCACTCATCTATTCAATAATAATGCATTTTAAGAATTATAAGAATACAACTGAAATAACACAACTTAATTTTATTTCTTGAACCTGGATTGGGATCTATTGGACAAGTACACAGAAGCACATGATACAGCTAAGTTTCTAGGACTGGAATTAGAAAAGAATAAAGATGTGAAACTTTAAGTTCTGCTTGTGAAATTCTGCTAGCTAATTTCCATTAGAAATGTATTACCTTGAATCTATATGTAAGGACCCATTCTAGGACCAAGAAATGCCACAATTAAAAATGAACTTTTGTTTTCAGGGGCATTGCCATGATATACTTAAAAATACAGATAGATAAATATCAATACTTGTATGCAAATCAATAAATCAATCTTTCTACCATTGTAGGGAAGGGAGCTAGAAGAAGCAGAATTTATGCAAAAATAATAGTAATAGCTAATGGGAATCTGTAGTAGCATTCAATTAACTGCAATTATATTCAAGAATCAATTATTAAATTTTTTATCCTACATAAGGAACTCTGCTGGGCCAGATAATGAATGCAACATGTTTTAAAAATATAATGTTATCTCCTGAAGAGTTTGCATTCTCAATAGAAAAGAAAGGAAAGCTTTAAGAAATGGCAAGGGAAAAGACGTATGAAAAACATAAATGCATCCATTCTGCAGAAAAGTTGTGGAACACAAAATAAAGCAGCAATTCAAAGAAGGTAAATTTCATCCAGGAAGATTCTTGGATGGAGAAAAATGAACTGAATTTTGAAAAAATAATCATGGGCATAAGCTGGAGGAGAATGCCAATGCTCAAAAAAAGCTCATGTATAAAGGGGGAGAGATTTCAAGAGATGTCAAAGGGCTGGCAATAAGATTGAGATGGATAATTCATAAATGACAGTGTCAATAAATACCACAAAACTAGGATAATCAATGATAGATGATGGGGGTATAAATGCCAAAAGAGTAAGCTCATTGAGATCAAACAAGTGATAGGAAGAAAATATAGTTTTTGGTGCAGTCTATATGACACATCACAATGGGTTGATGGAAACATGGTGGAAGCTTTGTATAAAAAGTTTGTTTCTTAGCAGGAAAGAAACTGCTATTAAAATCCATATAGCCATGACTCCAGACCTCAGGTGGTGTTTCAAGGATTTATCAGACTCACCTTGGCCTGTAACATGACTGAGAAAAGTTTGCAAGCCTTTCTTCATCTGTTATGGGATGTCCAATACATGTGGAGCTGCCCCTAGCACCTACAGAAGATAGAAGTTTTGGGTCATTCAGCTGCCAGTGATCACAGTGTGAAAAACTACATTATGATGTTGTATATGTAGAAATAAGGCTCTGAGAAATTAACTGAAGTGAGTCAGATTCTCAAGCCAGGAAAATAGTGCAAACTGGACTAGAATGCAGGCATGTCTGTATGCATACCAAACCCTCAACATGGTTACTTTCCATGTAAGAAGATTAGATTCCTAATCCTATCTCTCTCTTTTCCTTCCCCATATATTAATAAATATTTGCTTAATGCTTTCCCATTTAAAAACTATGTGCCAACACTCATAAACTGGCAGATTACAAAGTGAATTCCCATTCTCCTCATTTCCCTGTACCCTCTTTCCCTTCTCTATTTGCATTGGCATGAAAACTTCTATTTCCACTAAATGAGTCATTTGGGACAAGAAAATTAATTTATTTGAGCAGATGTATATAAACGTTGCTCAGAATAGAATCACAAAACTGCTCAGTATTTACATAAGGTCCTTATAATTGATGACCTTTTTATAGTTTTGTGTGAAGAATTCAAGGAGCTGACTAAGAAGCTACATGGGAAATATCAACATGATTAGAAATACAGGCTCACCTCCTGAATTCCAATTCTGTAGTGACACATGGTGAACCTAGAGGAGAAAATAGCCATGGAGTTCCTCTACCCAACAATGCAGTCTTCACCCTGATTGCACTGAAAGTCAGCTGTCTCCATAGTTTGAAAGTATCAAAATGATGGTAGTCAGTATTGTTAATTACAAATGTTTGATTTCATTTTTTTTTGCCCACATTAGGAAATAGATAACTTTTAAAACAAAACCAAGACATTTGTCCTGAGTTTGCTTTCAGTTGTACTTTCTATTTACATTAGCACCAATCATCTCCACTGTGTGACATTTTCAGACTAACTGTAGATCTTTTGTACAGAATGAAAAACACTACTTCTACAAGCTCATGGCTAAGCAAAGCTCTTGTTTTATGGATCAGAGAATTCCCCTCAAGATTAAGACCTTTCATTTTGCAATACTGAAGATTCTGTACTTTTTTAACAAAGTGGGGGGGGGGGGCGGGAATCATGATTTGGACTTTGAATTCTTGACAGCAGTGGGTGAAGTTTTCCAGCACACCAGATAAAAGTACCACAGATTTATCCAAACATAGATGAATACCCTGATAGAATAGCAAGATACTTGAAAAAGTAAATAAATAACTTAGGGGAAAAAAGCTATTTTGGACAGGAATTAACTATGTGAAACTTACATCATTATAAATGACACTTCATTTTGGAGAATTAAAAAAGCAAAAAAATACAGTATCATTCCTTAGAGAATTTAAAAGCTTTTCAAAAAGGAAAGACATATTTTAAAAAATTAAGAACAAGGAAAGAAAGGTAAAGGAGGAGCAAATTTAATGGAAGAATCAAAGCACAGACAAGTTTCAATGAAAGTAGATGAGAGTCTGATAAGTTTTTATTCATCCATTCTTGACAAGAAGCTTATGAAAAGTCAGAAAAATAAATTTGTTTACTGCCAAAAGTGATAACATAGCAAAGCTCAAAGACTAAGGAATGTGTGCCTGCCTGATGGTGATGTTGATTAAGTTGCAACCCCATGGACTGTAGCCCATCAGACTTCTCTGTCCATGGGATTTCTCAGGCAAGAATACTGGAGTGGGTTGCCATATCCTCCCCCAATGTGCCTGCCTACAGTTGGACAAATCAGTGTCCTAAATCTATAGTGATAAAGCTTGTCTAAGGAGATATTGAAGCAGATTTTTATTCATATACTTGTTAAGTCTTCAGTAGGGTATCAAATGCCTCTTTTGTAAAGATCTACCCTCTGGAGGAATAAACATATGTAAACTGCCTAAGACAGGGTCTGGCCCTCAAGAAGCTGCCAGTTGAATGAGCAAGGTTGAAAAATTACTCCCAAATTAATACAACTTGTTGGTACTATTCAAGTGCACAGGGCATTGTGGGAATATAGAAGAGGAGCCCATATCTACTCTAAAGAGCTTCACTCAGGCTCAGAGGCTGATTCACCTTTGCTCTTGCAGAAGCATGAACATTATTAACTATTTCCAGGAGGGGAATGAAAGGAGAATGTTAACAGACTTTCCACACTGAAATCCACAGAATGGAATGGAACTGACATATGATTCTAGGGAGCAACTATTTGCTCCCCAAAATTATATAGCCCTATTTTTTCAATATTCATAACATTTATTTATTAATAAGTTATTCATGTCCTTTATTAATTATTGGCAAATTTCTTAAAAACAAAGAGAAAAACCACTTTTACTTCAGCCATGACATTCACTGCTGTTATTATACAGTCTCTGCTCAATTTTTATGAACCATACCTAATATTGACCCCTAAACCTATACTGTTAATAATTCTTAGGAAGCTTTTTATATTTCCTAAGCAATCCCCAAAATATTTTTCTACATTAACACTGAGAAGAACCATGGGGTTTCTTCTCAAGTCTGTGTGTGAGACACTCATGTTTCCAGAATGAAAGATGTGCTGAGTAATCCCAGAGACAGCCTCACTGATTTATCAGAATACATTGGTTTTTACCACCCTGCTATGCACTATCTTATCAACATATGCTTTATCTCTCCAAATAGTCTAGTAGTGTTTGTGTGGGCTGGGATGGCTCTTAAAGTATTTGCATTTTCTATGATATCAGTATAGTGCTGGGCATACAGTCATTGTCAAAAGTCATTGAAAGATTGATCTGTCAGATCTCAGACTTGGGTAAGAATTTAATGGCATACCCTTGGCCTCACATACTCAGGGCTTGGCACTCAGCTTAACTGGCTGTCGATGAACAGGGATTAGAAGCACAGCCACCTGGACCTTCACCCATGAAATCCTGGGACTTGCATGTTATAAACCTTTTAGACTCTTTCAAAGTTGGAACCATAAATTACCTAATTCTTAACACCAATTACCATTATTTGATCCCTGAAACACTTGCATTAGCTGACCCCAGACTTCAGTGAGCTCATATCTGAACCTGAGTTATTATCCTTCTTTTCTATTTTTCCAGTGTTCCAAAGGGAAAGTACCCTGAGGGTGGCCTTCCCCCCGAAGTGACAGTATGATGTAATGGCACTCAGGTCACAATGTCATGAGCCATTGTCCAGAAAGTGATAACCCCCTTGTCCACCAATCCATCCTTTAATACTGAGGTTGGATTCAATCTGGCCAAATGGTAAGTGGCCCGCCAGGCTGAGATATTTACCCCAAACTGTCCACACAAAGCTATTTTAAGAATGCTGGGCAGCATGAAAAGTCATAAAGCAGTAGCAAAACTCAACGGTATGCTCTTCTGCAGAATTACTGTGACAGAATTTGTTTGCTGCTTAAAAAGTAAAATAAAATAAGCTTTTTTTTTTCTCTTCCCCTCCTCCCCTCCCTTAGGGCCTCAGCTTGTGTCTGTGTGTAAGTCCTGGGGTCTTGGGTGTCAAATGTCAGGCCTTGTACTGAGCTGTCAAAGAGAAGAATGGGCTGAGATGATTGATGACTGGGAGGCCTGAAACCCAAACCTCCACTGCAAATGCTTCTTTTACAAAAAAGCTGGGGCTACCCACAGTGCCTATATTCAAGGTCACTTCGCATGCCATTACACCCACCGCGTTTGACTCCCAACAAGCCACGCCATTCACACGGGGGCTGACTTCTCCTCTGAGCTCTCTCTCTCTCTCCCTTCCTGCCTCCTCTGTTCCTCTCACAAGCCTTTGCCCAAATGTTGGAATATTTAATCCAAATCACATTAAAAAAAAAAGATAAACAAAAAAATAAAGTCTTTTTGTTTTGTTTTGTCTTGTTTTTCTTCAGGCTACATTTGCTCTGAGAAGCCCAGGGCTGGAGCTTTCTGGAGCACAAGTCAGATGACAAGATTATTAATGGGAGCGGGGCAATGTCATATCTGATTTCATGCATATTCATGAAGGGAGCCACACAGCTGGGACCATGCTCTGTGGAGAGGGGAAATAAAGAGCCCTCTACCCCCCACCCCAGGCATGAAGAATGTCATTGTGGAGATGAGGAGCCTGACTGGAAAAGTTTAAGTGACTCTATCCTTTATTTTGAAAAGAGGGGATAGAATTTGCAGAAACAACAGCACAACATAACAAGTTTTTGGCTACTTCAGTCAAACTCAGGGACTAAATTCTGCTGTAGTACCTCATGCCTAAAATCATCTATGTGGAAGCTCTCCCAGTGGAAGTAACAGAGGGACAACCTTTGCAAATGGTGTCAACAAAGGAAGTAAATGCAATGAGAACAAAAAAAAAAAAAGAAAAAGAAGAGGAGAGAGAGAGAAGAAAAAAGGAATCTGAACATAAAGAAGTTCATCATGGCCATTAAAACATGGAATAGTCTCATAACAGAAGAATAATTATGATTAGTTATGAATTAAACAATGTAAATTTTGAAAAGGGATAGATTCTGGTTGGTTACTAGAGCCAGGATCAAGCCTCCTTTCAGAGCCAATAAAATGATTGATGGTAAAGCATGTACCATCTTTTTGTTGCACAGACACATGAAGAAGCTGTACCACAGTACCACGTGGAAAGTTCCACCTGGTATCTCAGAGTCTGCTGCTTACAGCTTAGAGACTGACCAGTGAAGAACATGAATGGATGGAGAAACAGTGGAAACAGTATCAGGCTTTATTTTTATGGGCTCCAAAGTCACTGCAGATAGTGATTGCAGCCATGAAATTAAAAGATGCTTACTCCTTGGAAGGAAAGTTATGATCAACC
The DNA here is from genome assembly GCA_007570785.1 of Antilocapra americana. Classification (NCBI taxonomy): domain Eukaryota; kingdom Metazoa; phylum Chordata; class Mammalia; order Artiodactyla; family Antilocapridae; genus Antilocapra; species Antilocapra americana. Next base: position 421,108 of record ML663013.1, on the reverse strand, counting down.
TAGACAGCATATTAAAAAGCAGAGACATTACTTTGCTAACAAAGGTCTGTCTAGTCAAGGCTATGGTTTTTCCAGTAGTCATGTATGGATGTGAGAGTTGAACTATAAAGAAAGCTGGGTTCAGAAGAATTGATGCTTTTGAACTGTGGTGTTAGAGAAGACTCTTGAAAGTCCCTTGGACTGCAAGGAGATCCAACCAGTCCATGTTAAAGAAGATCAGTCCTGGGTGTTCATTGGAAGGACTCATGTTGAAGCTGAAATTTCAGTACTTTGGCCATCTGATGTGAAGAGCTGACTCATTGGAAAAGACCCTGATACTGGGAAAGATTGAAGGCAGGAGAAGAAGGGGACAACAGAGGATGAGATGATTGGATGGCATCACCAGCTCAATGGACATGGGTTTGGGTGGACTCCAGGAGTTGGTGATGGACAAGGAGGCCTGGCGTGCTGTGGTTCACGGGGTGGCAAAGAGTTGGACAGGACTGAGTGACTGAACTGAACTGATAAAAGGATAAAACAGGTGACAGTAATCTGAGTAATGAGCCACTCCCTCCCCTGCTTCCAGTTTCTTATTCCCAGTTAACTACAATTGGGAAATCCTGAAGAAGAGGAAGGGGAGGACAAGGAGTAGTCATTGTCAATTTGTAGCTTTATTTAAATAAATGAAAATTAACTCCAGCTTTTCTTCTCAACTAACTTTGAGTAGGATGAATACTTTGACAGAAGATATAATATTTTCCATTTTTGTAGGTGTGAAAAGTGACTGCTCTCCCCCTTCTTTCTCTTATTTATACCATATATGAAATAAATATTTCTTTCAAACAATGTTACGAGTTACAGACCCAGATTTCAATCAATACAAGGTCAAAGTTTGAAGTTTTGTGTAGCTAATAGTTTTTCCTTTAAATTTCCTCAAAAATATATGCACTCTAGTTAAATTATATTAAATGGTTTATATTATACCTTTAGTAATAAATATTAAAAATTTTAATACAAAGCTAAAAATACACTAGCTTAATAGAATATGAAAAATGTACTAGACAACATAAAATGTATCAACTTGAATTATTTTTGTTTAATAATAATGGGGAACTCATTGGGGAAATAGATCCTGGAATTTTGCTCCCCTTCCGACCTCCTTCAGTCCACCCCTCACCCCCTACACCCTCCCATACCCCTACACCCTTCACTCCCCCAGCCCCACAACCCACAATGACACTCCCTCCCTCTCTTTCTCAGGGCAAAAGAACTTCAGAGAATACTATACAGTATCAGTATGCATTTCCCAGTGGCTCAGCGGTAAAGAACCTGCCTGCAATGCAGGAGATGCAAGTTCGATTCCTGACTCAGGAAGATCCCCTGGAGGAGGAAATGGCAACCCACTCCAGTATTTTTGCTGAGAAAATCTGATCCGAGGGTGCCCTTGACTGGGAGGAACCTCAGGGAAGCATCCGTAAGGAGCAAAATTTTAGAGGCTGTGCTAAGCTTTGGACAGTAGCTGTCCAGGGTAGACTCAGGACCCAGGCAGCAAGAGAGACCAAGGCAAAGCCTGGGTCTGACTCGGACACACCTGCGAGGTGGAGCAGGCATTTAGCCGGAAGCTGGAAAAGTACCAGTGAATGAGGATGACAGAAATACCAGAAAGTGCAGAACTGGGCTGGAGTTCTGAATGGAGGGTCGGGCAGAGCAAGCCAGACAGCAACAGGAGATGTCAAGTCTGAAATCCGAGGGAAAGTTGAGGCAGCCCACGGTCCCATCCAGGGAGCCCCTGAGCTGCGGTTCTTAACCTCGGCTGCACAATAAAAACACCTGGGGTGCTCTTAAAACCTACCAAACCGAAGCCTCATCCCAGTCCAGTTAAGTCAGAAACTTTGGACGTCCGAGGCCAGGTGCTAAGCCTCTGTTGTGTCCAACTCTGTGCGATCCCATGGATTGTGGCCCGCCAGGCTCCTCTGTCCATGGGATCCTCCAGGCAAGAATACTGAAGTGGGTGGCCATTTCCTTCTTCAGGGGCTCTTGCCGACCCAGGGATTGAACCTGCATCTCTTACATCTCCTGCATTGGCAGGCGGGTTCTTTACCCCTAGCACTACCTGGGAAGCCTATGAGGTCAGGAACTGATAATTTGAAAATTTCCAAATGTAAATTTGGAGCTAGCCTGTTACTGGGTGAGGGTGAGCAGGTGTTTGGGATGACTGCAGAGAAGGGCCATATATCTCCAGGGAGTTTGTGGTCAGGCTGGAGGTGGTGGGCAACCAGCTGGAGGTGGTGGGCAGTTTGCCCCAGTTTTTGCTTTGTTCTTGGTCTACAATCTGCATCACCAGTTGGGGGGTGGGAGAAAGGTGGTTACAGGGATGACTACACTGCTTATTCAGATTTTACCCATTAGTATCTTTACTCCTCAAGATTATGCATGAGACAGATAGTTCCTGTAGGTTCTATAGTTACTAAACCTGTGAGTGGACAAGAGGGGTCTAGAATTTGAAGGCAAATGTGTTTAAATGCTATACCCATGGTTGAAGCCACTAAGACAGCCAGCACTCAGCACCTGTGTATCACAAAGGTAAGGGTGTATCAACATGATTATAATTTCTTGAAATTAACCAACCCGGTATTTCTTATATTCCTTATACTCCCTCGGTGGCAATAAGCTTCAGCAATAAATGTCTGCTTGTCATTATGAGGCAGGTACCTGTTCTATGTTTTGACTTTCTCACCTGTAAAACAAGGATTGCCAAACTAAGCTGTCTTAAAATAAAATACAGTGATAGTTGCAAATTGTTTTCAAAACACAAGCTGGTAATAATCTCATTTAAATATGTAATAGCAATGCCTTTCTTAGCAACAAATGTAAGAATGGCTGAAAATTAAGACCCTGGCCTGAGTATTTTTCTGGAGATTTGTTGGCATGTAGGTTTCAGGAATGGCTTTGTGATGAGAGGCTCAGTTTATATGTAAGTGAGATATTATCAGTTACTTAGAGTGATGTACACCAATGTAAATTTTAAAAATGTCTATGGCACACCTAAGATCCTCAGACCCTCAAATTCTTCTATGCTCTGCCTATGAAGATTTAATAAAATGCAGACACTGGATAGCTCAGTTGGTAAAGAATCTGCCTGCAATGCAGGAGACTCCAGTTAGATCCCTGGGTTGGGAATATCCCCTAGAGAAGGCAAAGGCTACCCATCCCAGTATTCTGGCCTGGAGAATTCCATGGACTGTATAGTCCATGGGGTCGCAAAGAGTCGGACACAACTGAGCGGCTTTCACTTTCACTTTTAGACACTAGAAATAATCCCAACTTGTAATATCATAACCACAGTATTGAAAAGATAAGCAGCACTCTCCCTGCCCCAATACATAGATGTTAATATATTAAATAAACTATATCTGCCCATTATACAGATTAGTAAACTAAGCTTCCCTGGTGGCTCAGATGGTAAAAAAGTCTGTATGCAATGCAGGAGACCTGGGTTCTATCCCTAGGTTAAGAAGATTCCCCTGGAGAAGGGAATGACTACCCTCTCTAGTATTCTTGTCTAGAGAATCCCATGGACAGAGGAGCCTGGAAGGCTATAGTCCATGGAGTTGCAAAGAGTCAGACATGACTGAGCGACTTTTCACTTTCACTTCTCAAGCTAGGATTCAAAGGACATTTATTAACTTTCACATAAACAATAAGTGAAAGCCAGAATTCTAACCCAGGCTCATCTGAATCCAACACACAAGGTTGTCTGACATCATCTCTATGTCATTAGGGAAATCCTATATTTCTTTACATAAACAAATATCCTTTAAGACTAAACATGGTTCTTACAATATTTAAAAATGACACAAAATAAAACTTAGCTTACGATTTCTATATAAAAATATATTTTCCTTTTGCTTCCTTCATATAATTATGGATCCTATACATATTATATTTGGAAAAATTCAGAAGAGAATTTTTACCTAATACTTTCTTCTTTGTAGTAGAACCCTGACAATTACCTGGATACCTGGTCATCCTGAATGAAGACTATATTGCTCAATTTCCCTTATATCTAAGTGTGGCCATGTGGTTAATTTCCAGACAGACAAAAATAAATTAAAGTGTGCATAACTTTATAGGAGTATTCCAAGTGAAAGGCATGTTTTTTTCTTTGTTTTCTTCTCCCATTTGCTGAAATACAGATGTGGTTGATGCTAGAGTGGCCGTCTTGTGCTATGAGATAGACACCACACGTTAAGGATTGTAAACCAGGAGGTAAATAGAGTCATCATCCTATTCTTGGATTACCTATGTTTACAAAGGCGATTTTTCAAACTGAGGATAGGCAAAGTACAGACCACCCTTCCAAATTCAGTTCACCATCTGTTTTTGTAAATAAAGCTTCACTGGATCACACTAATGCCATTCCTTTAGATACTCTATAACTGATGTACCATCATGTGGCCTGCAAAGCCTAAATTATTCACTATCTGGCCCTTTATGAAAAATGCTTGCTCACCCTGAGTTTAGACCAGGGTCTGTCACTTAAAGCTAAGACTCATTCAAGCTAACATAGAGGCCTTTGATACATGCCATGCTAAAAAATTGAAACATTTTCCAGGTGACAGCAGGGTACCATTAAAGTTTTAACTTATCTATTTTTGGTATGTTGTATCGAGGTATAGTTACACATATGTAGGGAGTAAAATCTGATCCATTTTGATATAAGTACACCCCTATAGAAGCCATCACCACAGATAATGAACGTATCCATCACCACCAAACATTTTCTCAGCACCTTTAGTAATCTGTCATTTCTGTCACCCCCATCCCAGACAGCCATAAAATGTCTTCCTGCTTGTATGTTCTAACTTTTGTAAAAAATAAATCATAGAGAGTATGCATTTACAGAGTCATACAATATGTTCCCTTTTTGGCCTGGTTTGGTTCACACACCTTAATAGTTAAGACTTATCCTTATTCTCCTGTTCTTGTGTGTTTCATAGTTTATTTCTTCTTCTTTTTTTTAAATTTTGCTTAATAGCATTTTATTATATGGTTAGAACATAGTGTGTTTATCCATTCACATGTTGATGCTGTCTGAGGGTTTTCTTTCCCCTGATATTTAAGACTGCAATGGCTAGGTTGTATGGTAGGTGTTGGTTAACTTTTTAAGAATATGTTAAACTATTTTCCAAAGTAGTTGTACCACATTACATTTCCAACAAAATTGCATATGGAAATATCAACTCTGCATATCCTTACCAATGCTTGATACAATCAATCTTTTGGATTACAGTAAAATAAATAGGTTTGTAATTGTATCTCATTGTAGTATGAATCTGTGTTTCCCCGATGACTAAATTTTCCATATGCTTATGTATAGTGTCACTCATCTCTTATTTGGCAAAGTAGATTCAAAGTATTTTGCTCATTTTTGATGGGGCTGTTTGACTTATTATTGAATTAAATATGTGTGTATGCTTAGTCAGTCATATCTGACTCTTTGCAATCTCATGGACTGTAGACTGCCAGGCTCCTCTTTGCAATCTCATGGACTGTAGACTGCCAGGCTCCTCTGTCCATGGAATTTTCCAGGCAAGAATGTTGGAGTAGGTTACCATTTCCTCCTCTAGGGGATCTTCCCACCCAGGGATCAAGCCTGTGTGTCCTTCATCTTCTGCATTGCAAATGGATTCTTTAACCACTGAGCCATTGGAGTATATGTGTGAAACTTGCTCAGTTGTGTCCAACTCTTTGCAACCTCTTAGACTACGTGGTCCATGGAATTCTCCAGGCCAGAATTCCCTTCTCCTGGGGATTTTTCCAACCCAGGGATTGAACCCAGGTCTCCAGCATTGCATGCGGACACTTTACCAACTGAGCTATAAGATGGCTAAGTTGTCTGGTAGGTGTTGTATACTGAGTTTTACATATATATATATATATATGTATATAAAGCTGTTTTTAATCTATAACTATCTCTCTAAGCATTGCTTTAGCTTCATTTCATAAATTTTGATATTTTCTTTTTCATTCATCTAAACTATTTTATAATTATCCCTGTGATTTCTTTTTTAACCTGTGAATTACTAAGTAGAAGTGTAATATTTAATCTCTAGATATTTGAGAATTTCCCAAATATCTTTGTTTTTAATTTCTAATTTAATTTCTTTGTGATCAAAGAGCACACTTTGTATTATTCCAGTCTTTTTCACTTTACTGAGACTTTTATGATCTAGCATATGGTCCATCCTAAAGAATATTTTATGCCACCTTGAAAGGAGTATATTTTGCTGTCATGAGATAAAGGATAACATAGCTGTCACTGAGGTCAAAATGGTTGATAGTAATTCAGGTCTTTTATATCACTGGATATTTCTCTCTCTTTTTTTTGAGATTAGGGTATTGAAATATCATCGCTGATTATCTGTGTTCTTTTTACTTCTATCAGGTTTTCATTCATGTGCTCCGGAGTCATGGTTTACTATATGCTGCTGCTGCTGCTGCTAAGTCGCTTCAGTCGTGTCCGACTCTGTGCGACCCCATAGACGGCAGCCCACCAGGCTCCCCCGTCCCTGGGATTCTCCAGGCAAGAACACTGGAGTGGGTTGCCATTTCCTTCTCCAACGCATGAAAGTGAAAAGTGAAAGTAAAGTCACTCAGTTGTGTCTGACTCTTTGAGACCCCATGGACTGCAGCCCACCAGGCTCCTCTGTCTATGGGATTCTCCAGGCAAGAGTACTGCAGTGGCGTGCCATTGCCTTGTCCATAAATGCATGTACATTATATTTATTATATCTTCCAGAAATACTGAGTTCTTGCAGCATTTCTTTTTATAAAGTCCATATTGCCTAATATTTATATAAAGCTACTTCATTTCTCTCATGGTTTATTATTTCCATGGTATGTCTTTTTCTATTCTTTTATTTCTACATGTTTGTATCATTAAATATAAAATGTGTTTCTTATAGACTACATGTCGTTGAACATTGCCTTTTTAATCAATCTGACAATTGCTGATTATTTTTATTGGAGGATTAATCCATTTATATGTAATATAATTATTGATGTGATTGAATTTATGTCTGTCATGTTACTATTTGGTTTAATCTCCTGTGTCTCTCTTTGTTATTCAGATTCTCATTTTCTCCTTTGTTATTATTATATATTATATACATATAATTTGATACATATTTAATATAAACTATATAAAGCTTGGTATAATGATATATGATGTTTTATATATATATAATTTGTATTATATACATATATTTGGTTTTATACATAGTATTATATTTATTTGGTATATATATATATATATATGTATTTCCAAAAGCTAAGATCATTACAAAGGGAAAACAGATAAAGTAACAAAAATTGTAAATAGCAGCATAGCAAATAGCAATATGGCAGTTATTTAGCTGTATCACCATTTATATTTTCACTAGTGATTATATACATATGGTTAATTATATGTATTACCTAATCATTATCACAAATTAGATTAATTATTATAAGATATAGATACTTTGTCGCAGTATAGCTTCATTTCCTCCACCTTTATTTTTACTGTTAATGTCATATGTATTATCTTGCTGTATCTTGTAAATTCAACCATACTGGTTATAATGATTGCTTTATGTAATCGTGTGCCTTTGAAAGAAGGAAGTGAAAACAGAAAAAAATTATGCATTCTTGTGTACTTATCCACATGTTAATCATTTGAAATTCTCTTAAATTCTTTCTGTGGATTTTAATTAATATCTGATGTCATTACTTTCCGACTGAAGAAATTCCTTTTGCATTTCTTGTAAAATAAGTGTTTGGTTATCTGGCTTATTTTAGCTTATTAAGGTGAATCTATTTTTGCTAAAATAATTAAAATTAACAAATATCTTTTATTTATACCACACGTAGTTTGATATCATATATTTTTATTAAAAATATTTTCTAACTTTCCTCATGATTTTCTCCTTGATCTATGAACTATTTAGAAATGTGCTGTCTAATTTTCAGATATGTGGGTTTTCCTACATTTTTTTAATTGATTTCAAATCTTTTGTAATAATACTCCATATGATTTTGATCCTTTTATACTTAATGTGAATTGTCTTATATCCTAATATATGATCTGTTTTAGTGACTGTACCATGTGTAAGATACAGTTATTGGATACAATGATTGAAAATGTTGATTAGAACAAGGTGCTTGAAAGAGGTTTTAGATTTTCTATTTTCTTACTTATTTCATCTTATTTTATTAATTCATTAGAAATAACAGTTATTAAAATCTACTACATTAGTTTTGAAATTATCTGTATCCTTCTGTCATTTTTCATTTATTGTCATGTGAAGCTGTATCACTGAGCACATGCATATTAATAATTTTATGTCTTCCTTCTGAATTATCCCATTTGTCATATTAAATTTTTTTTACTGAAATATTTCTTTTTATATCTGGTAGTACTCTTTAATTGTATTTTATAAATAGTAAGGCTTACTGTTTTCTTGGCAATATTTTTCACTTATTTGCTTTCAATATGTTCTTTTATGTTTAAAATATGTTTTTTCAAAAGACCTATATGTAGAAAACTATAAAACACTGATGAAAGAAATCAAATGATACAAATAGATGAGGAAATATACCATGTTCATGAATTAGAGGAATCTATATAGTGAAAATGAGTATACTACCCAAAGCAATCTAGAGGTTCAATTCAATCCCTATGAAGCTGCCAATGGTATTTTTCACAGAACTAAAATAAATACTTTCACAATTTGTATGGAAACACAGAAAACCTCAAATAGCCAAAACAATCTTGAGAAAGAAGAATAGAACCAGAGGAATTCAACCTGCCTCTGTTCAGACTATACTACAAAGCTACAGTCATCAAGACAGTATGACACTGACACAAAGACAGAAATATAGATCAATGGATCAAAATAGCCCAGAGATAAAACCATGCCTATGGACACCTTAGCTTTGACAAAGAAGGCAAAAATATATAGAGAAAAGACAGTCTCTTTAACAAGAGGTGCATGGAAAACTGGTCAACCACCTGTAAAAGAATGACACTAGAACACTTTATAACACCACACACAAAAATAAAATATATTTTAAAAACCTAAATATAAGACCAGAAACTATAAAACTACCAGAGGAAAACATAGGCAGAACATTCATAAATCACAGCAAGATCCTCTACGACCCACCTTCCAGAGTAATGGAAATAAGAGTGAAAATAGACAAATGGGACCTAATTAAACTTAAAAGCTTTTGTACAATGAAGAAAACAATAAGCAAGGTGAAAAGACAGCCTTCAGAATGGGAGAAAATAATAGCAAATAAAAGAACTGACAAAGAATTAATCTGAAAAATATACAAGCAGCTCATGCAGCTCAATACCAAATGGGCCAAAGAACTAAACAGACATTTCTCCAAATAAGACATACAGAGGGCTAACAAACATGAAAAGATGCTCAACATCATTCATTATCAGAGAAATACAAATCAAAACCACAATGAGGTATCATCAAACACTGGTCAGAATGGCTGCTATCAAAAAGTCTACAAACAATAAATGCTGAAGAGGGTCTGGAGAAAAGGGAACCCTATTACACTGTTGGTGAGAATGCAAACTAGTACAGCCACTATGGAGAACATTGTGGAGATTCCTTAAAAAACCAGAAATAGAACTGCCATATGACCCAGCAATCCCACTGGTAGGCATACACACCAAGGAAACCAGAATTGAGAGAGACACTTGTACCCCAATCACAGCACTGTTTACAATAGCCAGGTCATGGAAACAACCTAGATGTCCATCAGCAGATGAATGGATAAGAAAGCTGTGGTACATGGTATATACAATGGTATATTACACAGCTATTAAAAAGAACACATTTGAATCAATTCTAATGAGGTGGGTAAAACTGGAGCCTATTTACAGAGTGAAGTAAGTCAGGAAGAAAAATACCAATATAGTATATTAATGCATATATATATGGAATTTAGAAAGATGGCAATGATGACCCTATATATGAGACAGCAAAAGAGACATATATATAAAGAACAGACTTTTGGACTCTGTGGGAGAAGGCGAGGGTGGGATGATTTGAGAGAATAGCACTGAAACATATATATTACCATATGTGAAATAGATCACTAGTCCAAGTTTGATGCATAAAACAGGGCACTCAAAGCCAGTGCACTAGGACAACCCAGAGGAATGGAATGGGGAGGGAAGTGAGAGTGGGTTTAGGGACAGGGAGACATATGTACATCCGTGGCTGATTCATGTCAGTGTATGTCAAAACCCACCACAATATTGTAATTAGCCTCCAATTATAATAAATGAATTAATTTAAAAAATAAAAATAAAATATATTTCTTTTAGGCAGCACATATTGGAGCCTTGCTTTTTAAGCTACTCTGGCAATTTTTTTTATGTTTTTGTTTTAATGGGGATATTTAAACTATTAGCATTTAATATAGTCATTGATTGGGTTGGATTTATGTTCATAATTCTACTACTTTCTTTTATTTCACCTGTTTATTTTATTTACTGAATGTTTGTCAATACAATATCTCTTTGTATTATTTTAGTGATTGCTCTAGAGATTTCAGTATACATACTTAACCTTTTACCTTTAATATTGTATCACTTAATGTTAAATGAAAATCTTTGCAACTATATTAGTTCTTTTCTCCACCACAATCATCTTCATCTTACAATTGTCATACTCATTACTTCTATATACTGAAAAATTTCAAAAATGTATTAAATTTTTGCTTTAATAATCAAGTGTATATTTTTGTTTTAGTCAGTAAAGGTAATTTTTTACACTTGCTATTTGAAATTTCACTTGCTTTTCCTTAATTCCTAAAAATTCTAATCTCTATATCATTTTCTTTTCACATTGAGGAAATTCCTCTAGAATTTCATAAAATTTCTTTTAGTGTTGAGTTTTAAATTTATTTATTTCACTTTTATTTCTGCAGAATATTTTTATTGGAGATAGAATTCTGAGTTGCTATTTCTTTCTTTCAGTGCTTTAGGATGCTTTAAGGATATTAAAGAAAAATTAAAGAGAAATTTATTCAAATTTTATTTCACTATATGTCATGCCATTTTCTAGACATTTTTCTTTATCTTTAGTTGTGAACTGATTATAATATATCCACACATGATCTTCTTTGGTTTTACCTAGGTTGAAATTTGCCAATCTTCAATCTATAAACATGTTTTTCAAGAATTTAAGTTTCCTACTGTTATTGCTTTAAATACTATTTCAACCCCAATATCCTTCCCTACTTCTTCTGAACTTCAATTACACATTCAAGTAAACCAAAACTCTGTTCTTCTTTTTTGTTTTTACTCTTTTCTCTCTCTAGCTTTAGGATAATTTCTATTGATACACCCTCAAGCTTGTTTACTCTTTCTTCTTTGGTCACTATTCTATTATTGGATCCAATTAGCATTTTAAAAAAATTTCTTATATTCTCTTTTTCAGCTCTAAAATTCACATTTAGCTCTTTATATAACTCCTATTTCCATTGACAAGTTCTCATTTTCATTACTCATTTCAATGTATTTTTTAACATAAATATTAATAAAATTTAAAGTATGTTTTAAAGTGTGTGTCTGATTTTTCCAGCATTTGGACTAACCTCAGGCTTGGCATATATTTATTTTTACCTTTACAATTTTGTGACATTTTATTATTTTCTGTCACATTTTATTATTTGTTACTGTTGAAATCTGTTTAGTTTTTGAGTCAGTTAAATTTGTATGACACCTTAAATGCTGTGAATGTTAAGTTGCTGGGCACTGTACTTTGTTAAAGTTCTCTGAAAAATATTATTATTTTCCTTTCAGCAAGCCATCAGTCTGATTAGGTTACATCTTCTCTTCTTGGGAAGAGGCCCAGTTATTAGGTTAAATTCTCAAAGTGTTTGCGATGAAGGTTTGAATCTGCCTTGTGCTGAACAGCTCAGAGTTTAGACAGATATTTGTGCAGAGTTCAGTTGAGTTCTGCAAGCATTCACTGTCTTTGGTTTGCATTTATTCCTTACGCATACTCTTCAGAGACTGCACTGAACGATTTGTGTGTGTCATTCAATTCTCTTCATTCATCTAAGCCTTAGTTAAGCTACTGTTGGTCTGTCCCACAAAGACATAGCTCAAGGTGTGGCGTAACACTTGCCTGTTCCCATACAAAGAATTAGAGGCGCCTCCTCTCTTCCTTTGAGCTTCCATCTCTCGATAACATCTCACCTTAAGAGTCCTCTTTTCTTTGTTCCTTTATACATAAACACAGAATTTCACTCAAAATTCTAGCTGAAGACGGCACTACTCTTGCCATGCTGAGAGAAAATATATCCTAGGATAGGAAAAAAAGAAAGTCAGGAAATAGCTCTATAGAGTTACTTTAAGTTTTGGCTTTTCTCTACCTGCTTTGTTTATTTTTCAGAACCCTCAAATAATCAGTTTTGTATTTTGTCGAAAGATTTCAATTGTAATTAGTTGAAGAAATAGGCTAGCGTGGATCTTCACCGTCATGCTGATACCTTCCTATCTCCTATTGTGTGTAATATTCTTAAATAAGAAGAGGTAGTTGGTTACTATGTGAAACACGCATTTGACAACAGAGCTGTTATTGAAGGTTTTAATCTGGATAAAAGCTGAAGGTGGTGATGGGATAAAAAACAATAGTGGATTAAGAGTAAGAATTGATGGGACACTAGGAATGATTGGTTATGAAGGATAGGAGAGGGAAGGGACCCCAGATGAAGGCTGAGTTCTGATTCAGTTTGATAGACATTGACAGTTCCCTTCATTATAATGGGGAGATGAGAAAGAATGTGGGGAATGGGTACAAGATGGAAATTTCATCATGAGCATGTTAAGTTTGGGGTGTCCATGAGCTATCATGAGGTTTAGTAACAAGTTAATAGAATTACTAGCATAAAACAGGTATTTGTTGCTGCTCAGTCATGCCCAACTCTTTGCACCCCCATGGACTGCAGCACACTAGGTTTGCCTGTCCTTCACCATCTCCCAGAGTTTGCTCAAACTTATGTCCATTGAGTCAGTGATGCCATCCAGTCATCTAGTCCTCAGTCATCCCTTTCTCCTTCTATCTTCAATCTTTCTCAGCATCAGGTCTTCATTAATGAGTCAGCTCTTCATGTCAGGTGGCCAAAGTATTGGAGCTTCAGTTTCAGCATCAGTTCTCCAATGAATATTCAGGACTGATTTCCTGAATATTCATCGATATTTTGAACAGGAATCCTGAATATCAGAAAATCAGGAAACCCTGATTTCCTGAAGAAATCAGGATGGACTGGTTTGATCTCCTTGCAGTCCAAGGGACTCTCAAGAGTCTTCTCCAACACCAAATTTCAAAAGTATCAACTCCTCAGTGTTCAGCCTTCTTTATAGTCTAACTCTCACATCCATACATGACTATTGGAAAGACCATAGCTTTGACTACATGGGCCTCTGTCAGCAAAGTAATGTCTCTGCTTTTTAATACACTAACCAGGTTTGTCATAGCTTTTCTTCCAACCAGCAAGCACCTTTTAATTTGACGGCTCTGCAGTCACCATTGGCAGTGATTCTGGAGCCTCCGAAAAAAAAGTCTGTCACTGTTTCAAACTATTGTTTCCCCATCTATTTGCCATGAAGTGATGGGACCGGGTGCCATGATCTTCGTTTTTTAAATGTTGAATTTTAAGCCAGTTTTTTCACTCTCTTCTTTCACTTTCAACAAAAGAGTCTTCAGTCCCTCTTCACTTTTTACCATAAGGGTGATATTATCTGCATATCTGAGGTTATTGATATTTCTCCCAGCAATATTGATTCTGGCTTCTGCTTCATTCAACCTGGCATTTTGCATCTGTATTCTTTTTTTTTTTATTTTTTTAATTTTTTTTTCCTTACTTTGTTATGTTTTCTCCATGGGTTTACATATGCTTCCCTGCGGTTCCCCCTTGCCTTCCTCCCACCCCCCCCCCCCGGGAAATCTCACTGCACCAGCCCCAAGCATCAATC